>OX637347.1:3733950-4194047 GCA_951799405.1 Agapetus fuscipes | reverse complement strand
TGCAACTTCTAATCATTCTTCTAAATCATCATGGCTATTTTCACCTTGGATGCTGCGGCTCGAAATAGGCACTTGGGGATTTTGTTGAAGAATATCGAAAAACAATCATTTGTATCACTATCCATCAAGATGTAACGAGTCGTCCAGAAAACAAATTGATCATAAAATTATGGACGAAAAAAAACATTCAAACCAATTAGGTTAGTACAGAATATTAACCATACATTATAGAATGATCCCGAAAAAACTTGGTTGATTTTCATGCAAAAATATACATTTAAAACTTTTTCAATGGAGACGAGATATTCTTGTAAGTACCTAGGTATGCATCATCCAGGATAAAGCTGTGTAATGTGAATAGCTGTTTTGATGTATACATCGAGAAAATCCGGGTTCTATTGAATAAAGAATCCCGAATACGGTTATCGGAAATAACACTGCGTACCCAGGCATAGTTTACTGGCTATTTATTGAGGAAATCAGCAGAAACTTACATTGCATTTCTTGCAATTGTGAGATGAAAGCAATTGCACGTCCAAAGTTCACAGACTTTGTCTCCATATCACGTTGAACTCTCAGCTGTGTCCAATAAGTTACATTGGTCTGTGCCAAATTTAGCGTTGATTAGCGACGACGTACCTACATTCTAATGTCCGCTATCTAACTGGGTGAAAGATAAGAAAGCAAACAAAGAAATAGCCAACAGACGAATCACTTGTTTTCACAACATCAACATGAGAAAAATTATCAGCACAATAATTGTAGTATGTTAAATAAGTGAATATATCTATTCTCAAAATTGTTTTGATTGAGTGTATATAGGTCTTTTTAACGGAGACGTAGAAAAAAATGATTCAATCTATAATCTATAATCTAAGTTGCAAGGATATATTCATTCAAAGCTCTCAGATGTATGCCCACAAACAAACACGTGTAGTTCGCGCTTCCAAATGCTGATTGTGTACTTACAAATAAAATCCAAAGCTCAAATGAACATAAGCCCTGCAACTCTTGCCGACATTCCCTGAAACAGGGGTGACATTGACAAAGTGAACCATTTTTTACAGTATGGGTGGTCAACCTCCAACCTATAAGTCTAATCTAATCTAATCTAAGTTGCAAGGATATGTTACATTGGAGATTCACATTACATGCATTCTCACAACCAGACACGTACAAGTTCGCGCTTGCACATGCCTCATGTGAACCTACAACATAAAAACCAAATCTCAAATGGACATACACCTTGCAACTCTTGCCGTCCTTCCCTGAGACAGGGGTGACATTGGCAAAGTGAACCATTTTTACAGCATGGGTGGTCAGCCGCATACCAACCTATAAGTCAAGGAACACACACACACGACAAATTACATTTATAAGTCATTCAATAATAATAATAATAATGCGATTGCAATACGTACAACTTTTAATCTCTTGATCTGTACTTGAATTGTGGCAAGATCATCCCTTAGGGAAGAAATGGTAACAAGGCTGTAGAGAAAATGTATAGAATAAGTACAGAAGATTATGTTATGTTAATCAAAGTTATGCACTTCGTATGCAAATTCTTAATAGTGTTACGATTGTGTGTCTGGGTGTTTTTACTTGTGTGAGTGTGTCTGTGTTTCTTAATGTAGGTATTTAAATAATTATACCTGCATTTTTTCGAATCTTTTTAGAATATTCTGGCAAAACCACGAATATTCCAGTTCCATATGTTTCGAGATCGCCCTTATGTCATATAAAGGGCTGAAGCTGTACGTAGCGCAGACTTGCATCGGAGCTGGCGAGCAATACAGTACAAAAGGTATCTCTGTTTGAACCAAATGTGAACGGTATCTCAAAATAAATTGTGTAAAATAAATTATCCGAAGTGTTTATCAAAAACCCGTATAACGTAACAATAGATTACATTGGCGTGTGCTTACAACTGAGAATTGAAACCCTCGGATTAGAATCAATTTTACTGTTCAGAAAACGGCCACTCTACCTACTAAATTAACTATTGAATAAGTTATAATCTCACATAATATTTTTAACAACATGTATACTACTCGTAGGATAAAGATGCAGGGCCCGATGTCTAACACAAAGCGTTCCAATCTAGCCGCAATAAAGACGATGCAAAAAAGCGATGGAGAAACGAGTTGGCCGTCTCGAGGAGGTCCGTAATAAATGGTTTCCTGCTCTCCGGCGAGGAATTCCTCTGCCTGGTGCAGCGGCCCAGCCCCAGGCCTCTCCATGCAAATCAACATAAAAGGAGAACCGCTCGCCGCCGACTTTGTATCGGGCGAAGTGAGAAAATTGAATCAATTTACTGTTCCACTACTAGAGGTTGGCGTCGGCCTGCGGATATCGGTCGGCTGTGGTCTGGAGGGGAAAATACGATTGCAAAAAAAACGTGGGTATGAAAGCACATCATGCAATAAACACCTATAGAGATTATGGCAAATTTCAGTGCATCCATTATCACTTTAAGGTCTTTGTTAATTGTCAATGGTGTATCTTGTCGAGCAAAATACCTTCGATTGTTGGTGATAATATCTAAATTCGCATAAATGAGGGAGTCCTTACAAAACTTTTATTTCACGATTTATAACCATGATAAACCGCGTAGATAGGCATAATTATGTTCAGTTTTTATTTTAGAATATCAAACGATTCAACCCATCATTTTTAAGACAAGTTAATCACACTGTTTTGATTATTTCCAAGTAAAAAAAAACCAGTTAAAGTACGGCGATACATAGGTATTTATAAAAATGTGACAACTGCCTTGCACAAAAAAAAACAGGTAGGTAAAGGACTAAAGGTTGACTCAGCAAACAAACATCGCATGGGGAGAACCTTCATATTTTTTATGGAAGCAAGCGGAGCAGATGTTGAGGCGTAATGGACTAGCGTAAACAGCTACTGTTACATTTTAATATATCGGATGTTGTCTGTACATGACGGACGATACGATCAGCGGTCAGCTGTTCACGTCAAATAAATCATCGGTGCATTTCAGATATATGCTAGATTGCAGGCAAATCAACACATAACGTATCGATGGCTATTAGAAACAATAATGCGAATTATACCCGTCAGATTTGCGATGTGGTTATGGTTGATTGGCCCGCGAATAATGGTGGATGCATATATTTTAATGAGCTTGTGTGTGGTGTGTACGATAGATTGCATTTAGCGTTTAACACTGCGGCTGATAGTTCCCACATATTCTAGCCACGTACTAAGCATTGCATGAGGAATCAACTATCGATGTACGCAGACCTAGATTAACCCATCTGGGGGCCCTGGTGCGGAGAAAAGCTCGGGGCCCCCCATACCTCCCCCTCCCACTGTTCAAAAATCCCCAATACCCTTTTTCCACAACGCAAAAGATACACTTTAAGAAAATATTAATTGATGTATGAATAAAACAAGGCACTAAATATGTTAGAAGTTGTTTATAGAGTTCTACTGCAGACTTTGCTTGAAATTTGTGAGGTTCCCTGTGAGAAACTTTTATTAATTAACTAACTATGTCTTTATCTGTATAAAATGAGGCCTTTTGAGTCAAAAGTGGTCATTTTAAAGTATTTTTTCCAGTCTTTGGGGGCTCCGTAGGTGCGGGGGCCCTGGTTTAGTCGTACTATTCAAATCGCCCTTAGTCCGGGCCTGGCTGTACGGCATATGAAGTGAGTGTAAATCCGGAAGGCGTAGCGTTTAACTGACAGCGTGGATGCTGGTAGCAGGAAGGTGTAGCACGGATGCAGAAGCAAAGCCAACGGAGTGTAACAGGTTAGATTAATGCAAGTCGTCGATGTAAATGTAAATTACTGGTATATCTTTAAAATAATGTTACGAAGAAGAAGGATGCTAACTAAGTTCTTTCTTGTTGACTCAGCAAGAAAGTCTCTTGATGAAGCTGAAAGAAGCAAACAGGGTTTGATGTGGGTTGATTTCTTTCTTGTATGCATTGCAACAGTCTCCCCTGAAGGAGCTAGCTAAGAAATCAGTGAAATATTGAGCGCCCAAAAACCATCACACTTAATGAACATGATTAGTGCTTTAGGAGAAATATTGGCGTGTGGGATCTTTTATTTTCGAAGGAAAATAGGAATCACATGCCCATATGTGAGGGTTTTCCTTGTTGCGTAAGCCTTATCAGTTTAACGGAAAAAAACTGAAACAGGAAATCATCAAACTTAAAATCGAATCCCAACATAAAAAAAACATGTCTCATTGAGAAAAGTTTATAGTACTTACATATTTTCACGTAGTAAGTACCTCTTAGTTGGGTATCGGTTTTAAAGCAAACGTACATTATGAATAGCACCGTATGCAACTATTACACATGGGTAGAACCGTGATCTGAGGGTAGAACTAAAAATTCATCTCCTCGCCGGGAAGATCCTCACAAATTGCTGGCGCTGATCGTTTAGCTGCAGGTAATCTATCGGAAGTAACCTGCAGAATTTCATGCAGCCGCCTTGCAGCTCGGTGTGAAATTGAAAATGCACCCGCCCTCCCCCCCACCCGCTTCCACCCCTCCAAGCCTACAGGGGAAGGGGGTGGCCGCGACGTCAGAGCCATCTCAGGGAGCATATTGCAACCAAGGGAGGAAGCGTCTCTTGTATGGAAGGGCGGCAACATCTGCTTCCAGTAGAGCGATTCTCACATCGTATAGTAAAATTTTACTTGATGCTGTAATGTGCTCAGAATGAAATACGCAAGCAATAAATACCCCGAGTATAAAATGTCGTGTATATTCTCCTCGATTACGTAAATACGAAAATGTGTGAAAGATGCAACAGGACTCCTACTGAGTAATTTAGTTTTCTTTTGTTTATTTCTATTTACGCAAAGTTTTCTACTTGGGTAACATGACTCTTAGTGAGTTTTATATATTAAGTTAATGAATATTGAAAATTTGTAATCGAAATCGAAAGCGTTCTACCTATAAAGTAACAACAAATAAGCCTAGAAGAATTTCTGTGAACAAACTAATAATATAATTATCTATAAATACATAGAACAAAAGGCCTTATTGACTATTTAAGGGGCGCATTTTTGTAAGCGAAGTGAAAGTTGGTGAAAGTAAATGTCGTTGACACAAAATTTGAAAGTTTAAACATTGCAATGTTATTTCTAAAATAAATAAATTACCTGTACGGAGAAAATGTGTTACACTTCAAAGAGACGAACTCGGAAGGGAAAAATATTGTATAATAATATATAGAGTAATTTTGTTGAGATAGTCTATTCAGATCCCGCTGAAATTGCAGGTTATTCTACACGGATGTATGACATTATCATAGCATAAAAGCAGGTATGGTGGATCATATTATAGACATGTATGAAAGCAGGTGGCTGGAAGTACCTACAGGTTTATATGGTGGTACACAATCAGTATAATTTCAATCCAACAGCTGTAGAAATACATAAAACGATAATGTAATGAATACGTATACGCATTGCATTCAAACGGCAGGTTCAGATGATGTTATTCATAAAGTACCAGCTGATTTTACATCAATACTAAACAAAATATTTACGTCAGTAAGAAAGGTGTGTAAGTTGCATATGATTGGAGTACAAAATAATGAATCGTGATGATACAAATGATTACAAACAATGATTTCGTTATAAAAAATACTCGGATTAGTTAAAAAGAAAAATATACAATTACACCAAGAAATATTATTTTGATTGTAAATAAGCTTGCATATTTTTTTTGTATAGGCTGTTAAATACGTTCATTAGTGACATTGTCAACTGGCAAACAGCGATCAATATAATTTGGAGTGTCAACTAATGAAAATAAGTGCGAGATACTAATACTTTTAACTAGCGCTAAAAGAGTATGCATATTGTGTAGTGCCGTCGTCCAAATATCCTCATATCACGAATGATATTCAGTTATTCTGTGTATTTTATTTACTTTTTTGCTTTTGGTGATCTGTTTGATGAGCGCTATTTTTGTGTGAATAACACATGAAGAGCCCTCTGCGAGGCTGGACGGACCTTTTGTGACCGGTCTGCGATAAAGGAAAATGACGCATTGAACTCAAAAAAGAGCTTATTTTATTATTAAATGATATTTTTTATGCTCCGCCGGGAATCGAACCCACTATCTTCCGACTACGACTCCAAAACGTTATCTTCTATACTACGGTCTGGTCCTAGAAGAGCGCAAACCAATATCACATCCATCAATGCACTAATGCCCTTTGAGTGCATGGAAGTCTTGTAATTAAGATTGAGGATGACTGATGGTTGTCGGTTTCCACAAGTCTCATAATCCTGATTAAAATGAAGTTTCCTGCCACCGCGCAATTATAGCCCTGTAAAACTAAAGCTTAAGTCACCAGAGCTGTAGGGGGAGGGGGAGGGTTCAGAGGGCGCCAGTTTTGAGAAACAAGTCGAAGGGTTGGTGCCGTCCAATTCAGAGTCAGTTATCCAGACTAAATACTCGTGTTATTTTAACGGCCGGTATTCTCAACTTTAGCATAGCGACTTTGTACTGAATGAACAGGACGCACTTATGTCAATAGTGTGGGAATTAGTCTTTTTTTTATCAGTTTAAAGTTACATAAACTAACGTTGAAAATACCGGGCCTTAATATCTAGCCAAAGTAAAAAGGCTGTGTCAAACTATATTTGTCTTTTTGATAGCCCATTGTTCAATATGTTTTGAAATTGACTGACAACTTTAAGCAGTTTTAAGAAGCTGGATATGAAAAAAATGGTATTGATACAAATTCCACAGACAAAAAAATTGGGACTAAACAGTAGGGAAATGGTGAAACAATATTTTGTTATTGTTTGCTAAGTACCGTAGCCACACAGACGTGTAATATTTACCCGCCGAGGAAACAAAACTATTTTCAATTTTATACAGTCTTGTTCATATTCATACGGAATTGGGCATTTAGTTTTATTTTTCTAAAATCAGAAGCGCTATTCTGCTGCTTCCTTACACTTTGGATATCAATCCAAGTCGTATCTTTCTAGCGCTTACGAAATAACTAAATAGATTAAAAATCCCAGTACACCTTATCTGTGGACACGAATTGCTATCTCGTCGCCTTAAGGTCGTAATGAACTTAGCAGAATAGCGCTTCAGAACACGTTACTTCAAAACTTTTTTGCACAATAGAATCTTGAGTTATACTGTGATAAGTGTGTGGAGAGTTAAGTAAGTGAATGTCTCTGAATAGCAGTGCTAGAGTTTAAATAACATCAGGTATAGGGGTGGTGAGCTGACACCTCGCTAAGGGATGAAGTTACCCCTACGCCGCTTTCCGGGCAACAAATCAACAAACTAAATTGGTGGCGAATCTAATAACTGCGAGCGAATCCCTCGGAGGATACACTCACTATGAATCTGCATTAATGAAACTAATTTAGATTTCATCTAAAGATTATTTTAAGATCACGTTTCTATCAGTAGATAGGTGACTTTGATTTCTTACTTGGATAAAAGCTTTTCAAACAAAAATGGTTGAAATTATTAGATGAGTTATTTTACATAATAAGAAAAATCTGTATCTACAGGGTTTCAAATCAGTTCTATCGGAAATTAAATGAGAAAATATAATGGTTACCATTTTGTCTACGTCACCTCAATATTTTTTACTTTCGCAATTACAATAAAACTCGTAGCTTTGTATAATTATTCAAATGACTTGTTGTTTATGAGGGATATCATGTACACATCATAAGTGATTCTTTTACCCTTCAACTCAATATTTTTCACATGAACTTCACAATCATCTACTTCTCTTTGTTCCCATTTCTAAAAAAGAGTGTCGCAGATGCTGTGGCAGGTTCGCGAGGTCAAAAACACCGCAAGATATCCGCTCAATTTCTTCAGGGGGGCGCACCCCTGCAGGGGCCCCGCCCTACAGCATTAGGCCCAGGGCGGGGTGAGGGGGCGGTGGCGGCTGACAGACATCACCTCGTTTCGAGGGGATCATCTCCACTTGGATATTGCTAGTATCAGCGACAACCAATACCTGATCCAAGGTACATGAATAGAAAAAACGAAGCTACTTATTTTTGTGGAGAGAACTTATTTTTATATTTACTATTTGGAGACAGGTGGAGTTGGGAGAGAGAGCTGACGGATGCTAGGGTACGATACGAGATGTAGGATCGTCGCAGATGACAATTCGTAAAATATTGTGAGAGAAACTTTCATGATACTGTAACACATAAGTAAGTTTTGTATAATTTCGCACGATACAATTGTCTAAAATCGACCAATCAATCGATATAACTTTTCGTATATTGCAAACTCTTCACGGACCACAATTTAATTAATGAAGGATAAGCCCAAGACAAACCATAGAATTTCGTGTGCGTTGTAGACTAAATACAATTTCACAGATTTGGAGTTAAAAACGAGATTCCATTCAGAAAGAAAATAAATAAATAATCTGGCATGACTACATGGATTAACTGTATATTATACTCTCAAGGAAATTGATAGTTTGATTCGAAAAATCAGAGTCTATTTAAATCTAAGACTGTTTCTGAATTACACTCTTTAGAAGAGGAGAAGATTAAATTATAATATAAACGAGAATGTGCAGATAATATAAAAAGACAGACGATGGCGTTATTAGTTGAAGCAGCTCGAGAAGCATTCCTTTCCTATTGTTGAACTTGGAGAAGCTGCTTTTGTAGCGAGGATGATACATATTTGCTCACAAAGGACGCTCGCACTGAGCTGGCGGAGAGACTGAAGACATTCTACAACTTTCAAGGCGATAGAGTAATATGTAGCGCTTTGAAATGCAAGCGACTGAAATGATATTTCTTTACAATGTCTCATGTGTGAGGTGTTCTAACTCAAAGTAATATTGTTGGAAGTACACTTATAGAAATGCAAGATGTTTATTGAAATAGATGCTCTTACATTTAGCGAGATGTTCCATTCATAAAGTGGTCTGAATCCAACTGCAAATGATATGTAGATATTTAAAATTTACTTAGATATACATATAAAATCTACAAGGGAAGAACAAGGAATGAAATTATGAGTAAGTCAAAAGTTTAAATTTGCAATCATTGTGTTTGCCTGTCACAAAGAACCGGAAATACCGCCATAAACTGTGATAGCGACTGTTGTTGCATTACAAATTTTGCAGAGCTTTAGATACACACAGATCTCACTAGATTTTAATTTTTATCTTACGAACCTATCTTCTATTTTTTCTCCTGTACTCTTCATATATACCTACTAATATTTTTTTTTTGGAAGGTACACATAATTAAAATACGCCGTTTTTGCGTGTGTCACTATTCAAGGCCCTCTCAAATCACGGGTAAGATTGTTTGTGTAAAGATACGGTCCGGTCAAAAGCTCATTTCGAGGGGATCAACTTCACTTAGGTATTGCTAGTATCAGCGACAAGCAATACCTGATATTTTGAAGCAGGCGCCCGAATATAGAAGAAGAAGCTACTTTTTTTGTGAATAATGTAGCTGGGAGTATGAAATACACTAATTTATTCGTTTGTGGATTTTTGAGTAGGCGGCATTACGGGGAATGAATGCGTTTACTTAGAGCGGAGAGAGGGTAATTTATTCACATCACAAATGAAACAACAAAGGAAATCTGTTGTTATGCAATTCAATTTCCGAATTTGCATTCCGCTAAGCCAGCCGGGGGCGCGCCCGGGAACACTCGGGATTATGAGTTGTTTTTTTTTGTTGTCACATATACATGCATACATAATGCGGGAAGATGAAGATGACAAAACAAAAAAACGCGGAAGAAATCCGAAAGATTTTAACAGTCAACGTACAAAGTCATGATGTCAGCATATGATATGAGTTAAAATAAACTTCAGAACCAACATTTGGGTAATAAGCGCATCACACAACACAACACTACGCAGCTTACAGCCCTGCTACAGAGGATCAGGACATGAACCACCACATCACCAACACCTCTGCGGCACTACAAGTGACATAGAGTATCTGAAATCTAGGGAGTCTCCCGCAAAGGATACCTTAAAAAAAAAAAACAACGCCACAGATTTTTAATGGTATGAATAATTTTGTTGTGTATGAATCATATAAAATGTTTTCACTACTTAAATCATTTTTGACCGATCCGTAATTTAGCGGTTAACACTTCAGACTCGAAAGTGATATTGTTATATTTTCATTTAAACATGACAATCAATATCTTCGTTCAAGGGTTTAGGGCCTCCTGCACCATCCATAGCTGATTAGATAAAACTAATAAGTACCGAAAATTTGAAATGCACATGAGATAGTCTCCCGTATCAGTCTCCCTCCAGTTATATGGCGGTGATGGAGGAGCCAGAACTTGCCCGAGGCTACAAAGCCATTCAAATTACCTCCGCGCCGCCCCAGCGCCCAGAAAACCTGCCCATTTGCCCGGAAAACAATTTAGTAAAAAGCCCTGGAGCGAAAACTGATTAAAGACCCAGCAGGGAGCGATCTGCCTCTATACTGAACGTAATACATAGTAGGCTGGTGAGCGGGGACGACGAGGTAATTCCAACTTGGGTAAATACCAAACCCAGGGAAGTACAAAATCACGGTAAGTCTCACACCTAGGCAAGCATTGACCCTGTGTACCATAACTAGGCGAGTACAGAACAAACTTAAACGGTAACAAATCGTCCTCCCAGAGCTTGTTTGAACTTATCAACTATTTGAATCAAAGATGACCTTTAAATGAAATTGTCTTAAGAATCACAATCTGAGCTAAGAATAAAAGGTGAAATGCGATAATGTGAGGGTTGTTTTTGATATTTTCAAAAACAATTTCCAGCATTCATTTAGACACCTAGGTCCAGTACACAAATAAACATTGCTCATGTGAAATTATCATTGTCGGAGAAAAGACAAAAAAGCACTAAGTTAACGAAAAGTAAATTTAAAACGAAGGTGAAGTATTAACTCGAGGAAAAAATCATAAGTAGGCCTATAATCTAAGTTGTAAAGATATATTGACATTTAGAGCTCATATTTAATGCACGTCCACAAGCAGATAGATGTAAGCATGCTGCATAAGTAGGGGAAGGCGGGGCGTGTTGTAACTAATTTACAAAAAACGATTTTGTACAAAAATCTTTAATAAAACCAAAAGTTTGAAACAATAATAGAAACAAACAAACCTTCGTCTATAATAATTTGTTGTTATTTACTTTGTCACTTAAGGGATAAAGCGACAATTCACATTTTTTCAAAATATGGGAATTGTTACAACCTGCCCCACCCGAGGGGTCAGTTGTAACAAGGGGGGGGGCAGGTTGTAACAAACAATTAACCAAATGAATACAAGTAGTAAAATGACAAAAACAATATAAAAAGTTATGTTATAAGTAGTGAAAACCTAGGTTTATTAATGTTAACATTAGTTATATTGTTTTCTTTTCTTTGATAAGAAATAATTCCTCAATTGAAACCTAATTCAGCCAGTCAAACAATAATCACAAATAAAGTCAATAATCGAATTATCTACTCCCGCACATAACTCATGACACCATCTATGGCATTTTATACATCTTACCCACCTTTCACCAGAAACATCTTTAGCAAAAGGGTTATTACAAAAGATGCATAGTTCGTCTTCGTTTTCATCACTCTCATCAGTTTCCATAAGAGGTGGATCTTCTTCATTCTCGCTAGATGATGACTCCAAAATTCGTTTTTTCACCTTTAAAATGGTTTTTTTCTGGAGTTTTGCATTGGTTGCTTGTTTTTTTTTGGTTAAGCATGTGTTTTTTCTTTTTTTCATCTTATTTTCTTTCCTCAAATTGTCCTCTAATTCTAGCTGATTTTTTATTGGGGTGTCAGTTAAAATAGCGCTTTTCAGTTTCTTTCTATTTGTAAGGTTCTTTCTTGGTTGAGCTTTAGGTAATGGCCGAATTTGCTCTGGTGTTGAATGAGAGGTTAGTTTAGTAGTTCCACTAGTAGATGGTTGAGGGTCTAACAAATGTTCTGCAATGTCTGGAATAGGGATCAAGTTTTGCTCCAATGAAGTTGTTGTAAGATCTGCAGCGTTGTTTGTAGCTAAAGTTAAGTCTGTGAAAGGCATCTCACGGTTTGTTACTTCCGATGGAAGAAATTCTTCATCGACAAAAATATCCCTATTAAATGGGAAAATGCCACTAGCATTAAATCCTACCACTATATTTTTTGGCGTGATAGCAAGTGGAAGGGCTTGTGAAACAATTGCAGGCAAGTCATAAATTGACATTGTTTGTCCTGGATGCCCTTTCATCCACCCGTCTGCACCGTTGTTAAAATATCTTTTAAAAGGTCCATAGACTGATCTGTCCAGGGGCTGTAGCTTGTGTGTAGTGTGGGGTGGAAATGACAATAGATGAACACCATTATCTTTACAGTAATTTAGCACTGTTATCGATAAGTGGGACGAATGATTGTCGAGAAGCAGTAAAACAGGCTTTTCATTTGTAGAACGCACTTGTTTGACAAAGTGCTGAATAAAAAGTAAGAAACTCTCTTCTGTCATCCACCCACTTGGATGAGCAGTTCCAATACATCCCGCTGGTCCATCAGAAATAAAATGCGGCTTGAAATACTTTCGCGGAAATACGAAGAGTGGTGGAACAGAATTCCCATTAGCACTAACTGCAATCAGAATTGTTATAAGAGTGCCTCTTTCCGCTGATGTCACTGCTCCAACTTGCCGTGCTCCTTTTTCTGCTATTATTTTGGTTGGTTTCTGCACTGTTGTTACTCCTGTCTCGTCAAGATTCCAAATATCTTGACATTTAAACTTATATCGATCAAGAATGTTGGAAAGGTTGTCGAAGAATAATCCGACATTGTGTCTGTTAAAACTAGTGGCACGACTCAAACTTGTTGCTTCTGGTGCACGAATAGCCAAATTAGTATTTCGTTTCATAAAACTACGTAGCCAATCCTTTGTGGCACTTTGAGTTATGGTCCAGTTTTTTGGAGTTTTTATGTCATTTTGGTGCGCATACTCATATGCAAGCTTTTTTGCATCTGTTGTGGTTAATCCGTAATAAATTTTGCTGCATTTTGAAATGTAATCGCCAAGTTCTTTTTCCTGAGAATGAGTAAAAACTTGCCCAGGGTTGGCATAGCCCACCTTTGAAATTTCTGTAAGCGGACTGTTTTTTTTTCTGTCAATGAATCTTTTCAGGGTCACATAATTGACACCAAAAGTGACTGGAGCTTTTCGAAGTGACACGTTTGTAGCCTGAATTTCAGCAGCAGCGCTTTCATAAACATGTTTGGGAATTTCTCCCCTCGTTGTCTTTTTTTTGTAGTTACGCACCATTTTCTCACCTGGAATAAAATAAATTGAATACTTTTACTAAGGGTATATAATAATAACGAGAATAATTACATTTTTAATTAAACGTGCTTCCACACTTCCAGTAAATCCTTTCCTTGATAATAAATTATAACTATTCAATTTCAGTGGGGCTAGTTGTAACTTGTTTCAACTGGCCCCCCACGTGATGTTTCAACTAGCCCCCCTCGGTCATTTTAAATTATAATTGCCTTGAAAATGAATGTATTACATGCAAGCCTTTCATTCATCGCTAATAATATAGTCGAAATATACAACAATTGGAAAATAATATGCATAAAAACTTACTGAGTATTAGCAGGCTAGCAAATGACTTCAAATATTTGCAGAAAAAGTTGGTTTTGCACCTCAAAATCACACTTTGTCTTCTTACTTTGTTGAAATCAACCGCACGGCACTATTGTTTTGACAGGAACTGAGGCTACGGGGTTCACACAAAAGGACAGTATGCGCGCGCTGCTAAGTTTTATGGCACGAGTTTTAAATCCGTTGTTTCAACGTGCCCCCGTTACAACACGCCCCGCCTTCCCCTACATACAAAATAAACCACACCTCACATGAACAAAAACTTTGCATCTCCTACCGCCTTTGGTAGACATTGGTAATATACCAAAAATATCTAAACTATGTAAAAAAAATAACAAGGTAAGCAACCAACGAATGTTTAACACTAACTGTGTAAATCTCAAACAGCAAAGCCCACGGTAATTTTTTCATACAAAAAATCGATGACCCGTAGATCAGTTATGGATCAAATGTATTGTGAATAGTACTGTAAATGTTGGTAAGACGTATAAAACGTAGGTAGATACCACACGAAGCTAAGTATCAAACCTTGGTACAACCTTATGTCACTAGCTAGGTAATGTCTGAGAAGGTTTGCGAACCAGAAGTTGCAGGGTATAAAGCCTCCAAATGCGTTAAGCCCTGCAAATGCAAAACAGACAATCCCATAGAGTTAACTTTACTGCGAGACGACTTAAAATCTGTGCATTCACAATGAACCAACTTCTGACATTCATCCTGCAGTAGGCTTAGCGAGTTTCTCGTCAAAGAACGTAAACCGAGAAAACGTTGAAACAGAATAAATAATATATTAAATTCAAGCATAAATTGAACAAAGCAATTTTACCAAACAGAATGGCATCGCTTTCATATTTCTTGATTTGACATTATATCTACACATAATAATAATAACTAGTTTATATAGCGCTTTTTCGTGAGTAGTCACTTCAAAGGCGATTTGTCGTTTTCGTGGCTCAGATGGATATGAATGAATTGAAAGAGGTATGTAAGGATAGGAAGAAATGGAGGCAGCTCTGCAGAGGCTCTGGCAAACCCTAGCGGGATGGCGACAGAGTTACAGTTGCAGTGGCTAATCCATCGCCCAAATTGAACCCTTTATACATAAACAAAGACAGTCCATGGATCAAATGTTCTGGGAATAGCACTACTTGAATCAATAGGATTTCAGTCCTCTGCGAAAGACTGTCTCAGTCTTCAGCTCCCTGAAGTTCACGAGCAACGAATTCTAGGCCAGCGGAGCAGCAAGGCGAAAGGTTCGATCGCCAAACACCGTCCGGAGTAGACTTTTGTAAGCCTCACTGACCCTGAGTGTCTTTCCTCAGGTAGTGGATTCACGTTTTTTGACCAGTTAGGACAGGTGCACAGGTGTTATAATTCACATCATTTAAGCCAAACTTCCCACTAGCTGTTTTCCATTAGCATCCAAATTTTGGCACATTATTCAAGACCTATACCTACAAATAAGAGTTTTACATGAGCATTGAGCAAGGTAGTAATTACTACTTAGTATACCAAATTTTCTATGAAGATTAGATGGCGTCTCCACGATGCGTATTTCCTACACCCTTTTACAAATTAGCTTAGTAAAGTCGTACTAGTGAAAGCCACAAGTTTTGCTGCAGTTTAACATAGCATCGTAAGGTGTTCGGTACGGCATTAAAGCAGTTATTCATGAGGCGCAGATTGCCATCGTCGCGGAAGTGCTGAACACGCCGGTGCGCACCTCTCCCTATATGAGAAGTGCAGCGGAGCCATTGACTTATGATATCTGTGAACTTGAAATCATTTGAACGAAAATATACATTAAACACCTGTTTGAACTAACTTACGAAAATGGTCCTTAGTAAGAATGAGAACAAGATCTTCACTTTGTCATTTAGTTGTATACAAAAAAAAAACTTGAATGAAACTGAGAAATATTTCCAGAATGTTGGCAGCATTGATAATTCATTCCTGCGCGAACATTGTGCGCTCGCGTTATAATTTTTTTTTTAAGAAATCCTGTGCGGGAGACTCCCTAAATTTCAGACTCTAGGGGTCTATGACACTTGATGCAGTGCCGCAGACGTGTTGTTTACGAGCTTGGTCGTCGCTACAAAGCGCCAATACTCAAGCAAGACCCGGTTTCTGTAAGGCTGGATGGACCTTTAGTGATCGGTCTTTATTACAGGTTTTTATAAATTTTCAACCAAGCTAAGAGCATAGTTGAAAATATACTCATAAATGGTATTTTTTTGTGCTCCACCGGGATTCGAACCTAAGCGTTGCCACTGGACTACGGACCGGTCATTATGTTTGTGGTAATTGTGTTTTTTGTTAATTTTAAACGTAAAAGGCATTATGGGATGTGTAATTATTGGGTGTCGAAAAACATAATGGGATATAAATAGTTGTTTTTGACAGGACTGGGGACAACTGTGCTTCAAAGTATGTTTCAATGCCGTAAGCTAGTTTCTGCTCCTCTACATTACAACTCAATGAGCGGGGCAACGCGGGCTGCGGGGTGAATAAAAATGAGGCAGACTTAATGGGGCCCGGGGCTGTTGCCCGCAAATTATCATAATCAGTGCATTGTTTAGAGGCCCCTCTATATAAATTATAAAGGTTCAATGTATAACCTGCATACAAGCCGCAAAAACTCTGCAAATTACCCCCCCAGGTCCCCAAACGCCACCTTATAGTCACATCCCGCGATAAACACGATAAGTTATATTCCTTGGGTTTTATATGTATTTTTTTAATGTACGACACAATGAATACATAATTAATCAGCACTGTTTATTGCACATTTTTAATGCTACTGTAAAATTAAAATATGAAAAAAATATATATAAAGCGTCATAAACATCAAAGTTAATATTCCAAGTTATACAAATACCTACTACCTACACTGTTCTTCTCTGTTTCATGGTCTTCGACCTGTAATCTAAAATCTTAGTTGCAAAGATATATTTACATTCAAAACTCATATCAAATGCATGCCCACAAGCAGACATGTGGAAGTTCGCGGTTATAAATGCTAAATGTGTACTTCCAAACCTCAAATGAACATAAACCCAAGGGCAGACAACTAATTGCCCTAGAAACTTTAGAAACCCACAAACATAAAAATTCTAATTCTTACAATTTGGTCAATGTCCAAATTCCTGCTGCCTCACCTTTGTTATAAACTAATTGTGCTTCTTTATCGTGACTTATTAATTTGATTTCTCTACGGTTTTTGTTTTGTCAAATTTTTTAATATTGCAATTATAATATGTGTCATCTCATTATTGTACCTATTTGTCATAAATTATTATTTTTATTTAGATTTCTCTATGGTTTTTTGTTTTGTCAATTTGTTATATCAATATATAATATTGTAATTATATTATGTGTCATTTCCTTATTGTACCTATTTGTCGTACCTAAATCATTATTTTAATTTTATTTCTCTATGGTTTTTGTCTTGTCAATTTTTGTAATTTAGTATCCTCTTGATAATGACGTGAATAAGTCGAAAGTACTTGAGGGAAATAAATACTCAATTTGTGAAAATAAAACTCTGTGTTTTTTATAATTATTTATAAAAATGAATTTTCACTGTGTGAATACACAAACTTTAAAAAGTCTAATAAACCCTGAAACTTTGGTCGACCTTCCCTGAAACAGGGGTGATATTGGCCAAGTGAATCATTTTTACAGTATGTGGTCAGCCTCATACCAACCTAAGCCAAGGAATACCCGTTTTAGGAGTCAATGAGTACCCAAAGGAAGACCAGTTTCGTAAAAAAAATAGATAGGTATCTTTCAAACATCTATCGTTTATCAGAGACATGTTCATCGTTTACATTACAGTTGGTATCAGATAAGAAAAGCGTTCTCACGGGAAACTTGAGTGTACTTACGTACAAGTGGGTTGGTTTCGTCACCCTCTTCTAGTCACTTTAATCCTTGGTAAACAAGCAAGACATTGCACATCACAAAGAGGAATGTTTGTTCGATTGGTTGTTTGATCGTTCACCACGCACGGAACTGTTATAGACCCACTAAGCCTGGCCACATAAGGTAGCATTGGTCCACAGGCAACTGTTGGCATGCTGGTAATGCTTAAATGGAGAGCCTGCATCTCTCCCTGCGACTTGCTAAACGACTCTAATTGCTGCGAATGACCTGTGGCCTTACAGAGAAACAATGAGGTGTAAACACAAATCCCACTGAAGGTAAATAATTATACTTCTTACGGTACATAAGCCTCCGAGAGGTAGATTGTAAGCAGAAAGACAGAAATTTGCGTGGATCTATTGCTTGAAGCATTCCGTACGAAATCAATTTGAAAGAAAGTGCCATTGAACCCTAATATAAAATATTAGATGTTTACAAAAAGCATGCAATTTTAATTTAAGTTGCTAAGATATATTAACTTTCCAAACTCATATAAAAATGCATGCCCACAAAGAGACATGTGTAAGTTCGCGCTTACAAATGCTGAATGTGTACCTACTTACAAATTAAACCAAACCTCAGATGAACATAAATCCTGAAACTTTTGCCGACCTTCTCTGAAACAGGGGTGACATTGGTAAAGTGAACCACTTTCTACAGTATAGGTGTGCAGCTACATACCAAACTAAGTCAAGGAACAAATGATAGCCTAATGTTCTCAAAAAGTTGTTTTAATTGATTTGGCACTGTTTCTGATAATGAGTACAGAGAACGCTTATTATATGCCTTTAACTTGAGGAACTAAATTAGTTCCACAAAGTTGCTTAAATAGTGGCAGCATTACGGGTAAAGGGTTTCCTCTGCCCCACCTCCCCCTCTTTGGTTATTTCAAATAGAAAAGTACCTACAATAGCCTAGCTTAAGCATGCAGTGACCAGTAAGAGAAAGGTTGTATATGTGTGGGCCAGTGGCGTGCATATCATAAAGACCATTAGGCCTCGCCTAACTTACTTTTTAGGAAAGAAAAAATATTTTTGTAACAATAATTTTAATAAGAAACAATATTAATCGACGCCTAAAAGATAGGCAATTTTCGTAGCCCCGAATTAGACATTTGTAAGTTAGCGCCTACCGTTTTCACGCATGCAATACGCTCAGCGCGGTCCAGCAAGGAGATTTTGAACTTTATCTCGGTCCTAGCGCGGCCATACATGTAAACAAATTCCCACTCATACATCCACATGTGGCCACCGTCTGTACGCTTCAACTCAGGCTTGCCTGGGTCAAAAGACAATAATAATTGGAAGCGCACTTACGTCATAGTAGAGTAGAGACAGAAATAAACTGGTGATATATATGAAAGAGATGCAGAAAAGAAGTGTGTGAATTTTAACTTTTTGTTCATTCTCCAATTTCTTCCAAGCCCGCGCGCGTTATTTTTGACGTCTGTGATTGTTTTTGTGATTTATTGTGAAACTTAATTATTACAATGGATAACTTCAGTTGTGAAAATTGTAAGGGAAATGTGTGCTTTCTAAAAATTAAATTCGGTTCGTTTTCTAAGCTTAGTTTTAACGATAAAATGCAAGTGATAAGTAAAGGACGGTCAACACCATCTTTAGAGTTAGTGCAAATCCAGAAAACGGTTAATCGGTCGAGAAGATTTCACAAATCAGCTTATGAAACTTTTCCGTGGTTAACTGGCTGTGTGCATAGTAATCGTTTGTTTTGTTTTTCGTGCTTGTTGTTTTCAAACGATAAATCTGTTTGGTGCGATACCGGGTATATAGATTTGCATAATTTACATGGTACCGCGAAAAAACATGAAACTTCCCTCAGACATATTGAATCGTCTTTAAAAATTAAGATGTTTGGTAAAAATCGTATTGAGACAAGAATCAATCATCAATTACGTGAAGATATCGATAAACATAATGCAAAGGTAGAACGAAATATTAATATTTTTAAACGATTAATCGATATAGTTTGTTTTCTAGGAAAACAAGAGTTACCGTTTCGTGGAGCCAGTGAAAGTTCTTCTTCAGTTAATAAAGGGAATTTTTTAGAGTTAGTAGACCTCTTAGCTAAATACGACGGTGTTTTAGAAAATCACCTGCAAATTTGCACAAATGCTTTTACCGGTTTATCTTGTAGAACCCAGAATGATTTAATTTCTAGTGTAGCTTCCTTAATTAATGATTCAATTCAAAGTCAAATTAATTCGACGGATTTTGTTGCTATAATGATTGACGAAACGCCAGATATAAGCGGTCGAGAACAATTAGTTATTATTTTGCGGTATTTTCATGAATCTCAGGTTGTAGATCGTTTCATCAAATACGTAGATGTGAGTGCTGATCGCACAGCTTCATCTCTTAGTGCCGTGGTGTTGGAAATTCTCGAAAAATATAATTGTTTATCTAAATTAGTAGCTCAAACATACGACGGGGCAGCAGTTTTATCGTCTGAACAAAACGGAGTTCAAGCATTAGTAAGGATTCAATGCCCATTGGCTTTATATGTTTGGTGTTCCGCGCATGTCCTAAATTTAGTTCTATCAAAATCTTTCGAACGTGTCGGGGAAGCAAAGCGTTTTTTTCATATTTTAAAAATGTTGGGTAATTTTTTTCACACTAGCACGAAACGTTTAGCTCATTTTAATAAATTCGCTGACATGAAAAAAATTCCTCGCGCTTCTGAGACTCGTTGGTCGTATCACTCGCGTATAGTAAACGTTGTATTTAAAGAAAAAAGTAACTTGATTAATTTCTTCGAGGAAATGTGTGACAATGTGGATCTGTGGGACGGTGATACATTAACACAAGCTACGTCTTTTTTCTATAGCCTGAAAGAATTTGAATTTAATTTTTTTTTACATATTTTTGATGCCATTTTCTCAGAGACGGACATTATTTTCGATATTCTACAAAACAAAACGTCTGATATTGCATACTGCGTTCGTAAAATTAAAGATTTCGAAGTTTATTTACTAAATTTACGTTCTAAGTTTATGGAAATTTATAATAAAGTAGTTAAAATTTGCGGAACTCCTAAACGAAAACGTAATATTGAAAATATGGAGACACATTTCAAACAACTCTTCAATGGATTGATTGACAATGTGGTTAGCGAGATTCGCGATCGGTTTAAGAGCTTAAAAGACTTAAAGTTTTTTGAGTTACTTGCTTGTGATAACTTCCGTAAGTTTACCTCTACTTTTCCTGACGATTTAGTGAATAACTTTGTAAGATTGTACAGCACTCTGAGCTTTGATGTAGACCGTTTAAAAAATGAATTAAGATGCGTTTATAAAACAGCGGATTTTCAAAATTTAAGTGTTCATGACTTAATAGAACATGTATTCACCAACAGTTTAGATAAAGTTTTCCCCCAGGTGGTCCGGCTGGCTAAGTTGATCGTCACTATTCCCGCGAGTAGTGCTTCTGCAGAGCGCTCTTTTTCGTCCCTCAAACGTTTGCACACATATTTGCGTAATACTCAGGGTCAGCAACGCCTCACCGACCTCTCGAGTATCGCGATAGAAAAAAAAATGTTGACTGATATAAAACGTGGTACTTCTTTTTACGATGACGTTTTAAAAGCATATTTAAAAAAAGAGAGGCGCCCTGAGCTTATTTACAAATAAGAGTGGCAGGGCTTGCATTCATTTATGATTTAGGTTTTTACATGCACATTTTCCTTACTTTTTTCGCAATTTTAAAAATCATTAAGTCAGCGGTTTTATGCCTTAGATACTGTGTGTGTTTGGAAGAATTGAGAAAAACGGCCTTTCTTAAGGCCACTTCAAGTATCGAGTTATTGACTTGTCTTATTATAATCAATCATTTACTCTGATATTTGATGTGGCTCAGGCGGCTTCCACTAAGCTTTTCATTATTTATGTGTAAGTGTCGTGGGACAAGAACAACTACATAATGCTAGAGATTCTACAATGACTAAGGTAAGAGTTTCATAGATACTTTAAAGGTCCGTCTGAAACGGCAACAAAAAACCACGGTGGTTATTTATTTAAGACAACTAATGCAATATTATTTCATTTTTAGGTTCAAGTTGGAATTACGGTCGTTTTACATGTTTACAATAATTATAACTACACAGTTTTTTTTAACGGATATTACACGAACCGTCATAAGACAACTTACATTATTCTCTTATAACAGTTCGAGAAATATCCGATAAAAAAACCTACCTGCAATTATTGTAAATATTATTTCAGTTTTATACATGAAGGGACTATGTTATATGTTTCTTAACATTGTTTTCAGATAATTGCTATTTCAAATTTTGTTCAGACAGGTTTCCCTGGAAAAATCGGTTTTTCGTTTTTGGTTTAATTAAATTGTAAACGCCACTGGCTATATGGAATATGAAAAAACTCGGATTTTTATTGTTTTGGAGTTGCGCACAAAAAATAATCTTGTCCTGTCGAAAACCGCCCAAAACCTAGAAGTTGCCGAACTAGATCTTAATTCCTATGATCGCCCCTGGTGTGGGCGTATAGGTAGATTTAAAAAGGTCAATGTAGGTACTAGAGAAGTATCAAAAGTTACCTCAACAAAAATACCTACAGCTATGGGCATACAAAAAATATTGCAGCTAAATATCAATATTTAAATGTACATACAATTTTTATTATTGCAGTGAAGATCACCATTTTGTATTTTTAAGTAGGTACTGCATATAAATCAAAACAAGATAAAAGCAAAACGCAACGAGCGTGCGAGTTCACATTGTATGGGCGCAGTGAATTAACCCCGCCTTTCCGTCCCAACTGCGTCGGACTCCGCCGAGCGTGGGCCGAAGGTAAAAGTCGTCGTGATTCTCTGTTTACCCACAAATACACAGCTGATGTAAGAATAATCATTCCTCGGTCTATTGTAGTAGGAAGGTAGTGACTAGGTAGTTCCTTTTCTCTCTTTTTTTATATAAAGTAGCAGCTGCTATTCCTAGCCAACACAACCATACACATAAATACAAAATACCGCGTGCATTGTGCAGTATAATATGCAAGTAACATGGCTTTTCAGACATGAAACATGAACCACGTCTACGCTGGGACTTCCTTTACTATCCGTCTTGAGTCCACAAACTACCATTCAGTATTCACGAGCTATTCTTGCATGAATATTAATAAATAATACACCTCCCTGTCAATTTGAGATCTGTGAATACGTACTTCTTATCCACAACAAAATGGAGACTGAAATTACTTTTCAAAGTGAAAACATATTTTTATTGTTAAAATATAGGTACTAATGAAGTAGGCACAACAGCGAAGTAACGTATGTTTACAAGAGAAACGCCGTACTTACATGCACATTATGCTAATTATGATAAACAAGGCCCTAGATGAGAACCTTGTTAAACTCCAGGCCAATAAATCACAAAGCTCGAGATCAGTTCATTTGCGAGTTATTCTACAGAGAACACACATTAAATTTAGATAATTAAACATGTGAAATTGTATTTATTATTAAGTAGTTGTTAAAATTGATTTATGCCTTGAATTTGGTTTAAATTTCTGACTCGTTAATGAAGAATTACGCAGCCAATTTGCCAGAGGCCCTAAGACAAGCGCGCACAAACCTAATGGAATTCCTGATTTGTTATATTTATGCAGGTTTATCCAATTAAAACGATAATTTAAATGCATAAGATTACGTGTGATTTATGTACGAGTGGAAATCTTTTAAATTAAAATGAATCTAAATTTATTAACACGTATGTGTTTTAGATTAATTTAAAACTGTACAATGAGGTACACGAATCTCGAGAAGGCACCTATCGATGTTTTGAATACATGAAACGTTCCTTTGGAGAATATCATACATAAGGTATTTGCACGGGTTTGTTAGGAAATTTGATACAACGGAAATGTTTCACATAATGCGACCGAAACATTTTAATTAATTCCAACAATTTTCACAGCACAACAAATAACATTGCAATACGATTTCAGAACAACAATTCTATCAAGTTCCCGTGAAGTCTAGACATGCAAATTATAATCAATTCAAAATTCACTCTAATTGAATTCAAAGAAAATTTCAAGTTCACTGGTTTCGAATTTTATCAATACCAAATGATTTCGCAATAAAAATTGAAAAGTAAGGGTTATTTGAATAAGAATTGAACAAATTTAATAATTATCATAATATTGTTACAAATTCACAAAGAATACTAGTTCTAAAAGTTGTGGGGCTTATGTTCATTTGAGGTTTGGATTTTATTTGTAAGTACACATTCAGCATTTGTAAGCGCGAACTACACTTGTTGGTTTGTGGGCATACATCTGAGAGCTTTAAATGAATATATCCTTGCAACTTAGATTATAGATTATAGAATTATTATAGATACTACGATAACTTTCAAAACTTAACTCTCGCGGGTATAAATTTTACAAACTTTTTTTTCAACCTAAGGGACACCGCATAAAAAATGCAGGTAAAAATTGCAACAACTACAAAAAAACGTCGAGTCTCTGAGGATTCATCTCCGCCCTATGCGGATTTATAAGGCAGCATTTATTACCGTCATTTGAAGGGCGAGGGGGGAAGGCGATAGTGGAGGGGGGGAGGTCTGGTGGTACAGACCTGGTGTGACCTTGGCAGCAGAGAGCGATGACCGCTGGCGGACCTTCCTGGAGGGCCTGCGGTCACTTCTAATGCCTGCTACAGACCAGGACTTCTAGTTAGTTATAGTTACACGGTAAGAAAAAGTAGAGGGCAAGTAGTTAGTGGCAAGTATGTAACTGTCTACGTATGTTTTCAGGTGCACACTTGTTCCTTTATTCATAAATACGTTATAGTTTTTAATCATTATTAACGTATTTCTTTTCCATACAAAAAAGAAGGTTCAAGCCTGATTTTTGGTTTCACAAATCTAATGAATAACGCCGATAAAGTTGAAAAAAATGCATGTAGGTACATTAATAATGAAAATACACCTATCTACTTATGATTTTCTACACAAAAATTATACACGTGTAAAAAAATCACTGCGTGCCATTTCTGTACTAATGGCAACACCCTGCTTGCCTCAAAAACAAAATTAATCAAGTTTTGAATGCAGTTACAGGACAGTGGATCCACGGCGTTTCCTTTAGAAACACTCACATTCAACTACCATCACCGGTCTGTAGTCTAGTGGTAACACTTTGGACTCGTAAATGGAAGGTAGTGGGTACGAATCCAAACACAAAAATATAAAACATTTCTATTCTCAAATATGCTCTTCGCTGGGTTGAACAATTCATATATTAACTTTATCAAAGACTGGTTACCAAAGGTTCAGCCAGCCTTACAAAAAATGAGTCTTGCTTTAGAATTGACATTTACCGAGGGCTCTTGAGGCGTGTTTCACACAAAAAGCAGCGCTCAACGAATTATTATCCTCATATTATTATTTATCAATTAATAATGTTTACTGTCTCGGTGTGAGGTCGGTCTAATGCGCAAGCCAAGAGGAAAACGTGAGGTACATTCCGACGCAGCCAGTGCCGTAATCGGCCGATGTGTATCGCATTTCACGAAAGCGGACCTAATGTTTATATTGAAGGGGAGACGCTATCTGTACATCAAAATAATTTGATTTATTGCGGGTAAATATGGATGCAAGGTTATTCAAGACGAATACTCTGAATTGCATATAATACCATTGAGTTAAAATGTAGATAAGCAGAAATTAGCTTACGGCATTGATACTTACAATCAGACACAGCTGTTGTCCCCAGTCCTGTTAAACGCAGCAGTAGTGTAGGCATTCAAAACATGCTCTTACCTGTGAAATCCTATGATTTCTGGCTTTTTCCATCTTATGTTTCGGCACCTAATAATTACAAATGCTATAATGACTAACAATAATGCCTTTTTGCTTTAAAAATTGACAAATTTACCGATCAAAAGATTTAAAACGCGTGCGCACAATGTTCGCGGAAGCGTGAGTTTCAAAGCTACAAACTTTCGGGAAAGATTTCGCAATTTCACCCAAGTTTTTTTTTTACAACGAAATGACACCGTGTAGATCTTTGTTGTCTTTCTAACTAAGGACTTTTTACGGATAGTCAGTAAGTTGAAACAGATATAGTGTATATTTTCGTAAAAATAGTTTCTAGTCCACTGATATATGTAAGTCAATGTATAATGATACGGTTAGTGTTTAGGCTGCTGCTTGTAACGAGAAAAATTCGGTCAGTTCGCGATATCAGTGAAGAATTTTGCACGAGCTGACTTTGGCCCGCTTGCTGCGGTATCTGACTTGTATTATTTGGTGACGCACGAAGTACAAACTGCGATTATAAATTCATTATCTCTGTACATATTTTAGTCAAATAAAAAAAGATGATATACACTTATGTACATATATATATTTTTTTAATAATAATAAAAATGTATATTCCAGCCTAGTCACGCGGAGGGTGCAATACGTGACCAACAATATAAAATTTGCCTTTTCATTAAAGCAGCTGTTCTTAACCTTTTCCGACCACTTTCCCGGCTTTCTTTCGATCGGAAATCACTTTGATTATTTTCTTTCAACCGAGGACCCATATGATAATTTTGTTATCATCAGGGGCATTAATATTCAAGCATATTCATTTTTTAATGCGACTGAAAGATTTATCCTCTCTTATCCTCTTTTATGTAAAAACTTTTTTATGTAAGCTGCATGACCCTCTCGTGAACCATCGGTTTAGTATCACTGCATTAATACATACATAAGCAAATCATTTAAAATTTAGAAATGCTCAAATTTTTAATGTGTAAATCACTAAGAAAAGATTCACTATGAGTAGTTAAAGTTAAATTTATTGTAAAATTACTTACCTAACGAGTAAAAGCGGTAATTTATGAGTTTTACACGTCAAGTATGAATTACCAATAATAGTTTCTCACTCTGGTTTTCACCAATTCGCCGTTAAGGGTAACAAAAAGGTGTACGCATTAAACAAACATGCTAATGTGTGTTAATATTTCATTACGAAGAAATATTTACTCGAGCATTAAAATTATGATTGATTTGTTACCCATATCTCTTACTTTCCCATTCCGAAAAACGATAATTTACGTAGACTAGGTAGGTACTGTTTCATTTTCTAAAATTTAAAAATAAATGCAATTGAGATTTTTTTTTAAAAGTTTACTCCTTAATTCACAACAAACGGTTTTAATTTTTAATCCAGCTTAAAGTCAGTTTTTTTACAAAAAACAATGGGGTTCACCTTAGCCTGGTTTTTAGTTAAACACATCTTATAAATAAGGCCACACGAGTTTTGGAGGCGTTTATGGGAGGATTTATTTTTTAACTTCTACCGTCCTTTGTCCGGTTTAACTTCTCTGGTCGATAGCTTAATAATTGTTAGTGATTTAATTACACGCCGAAAGCTCGGGTTCGAATCCCAACCGAGGGTATCAAATATTATTTCCCGTGTCGGTGTTTATTTAAAAATCCAAAATACAATACCAGCAATATTTACTTAGCCTTCATAATAAATTAATACCAGCCCCTCGGGGGCTAGGCAGCCCCCACTTCAACTGAAATGTTTGGCGTAAGGTCAGCTCACTTACCTGTAAAATACATAGGTTCACTCGCCACATGCGACTCATTCGGGGAGACCGCGGCAAGAAGTTATACTACATGTGTAGCTTAGTTTGGTTTTTAGGGTGCTCTTAAATTTTCCACTAAAACTGACGTTTCATAGTTAGCTGAAGGCAGCATCCTCAGCGTGATAGGTAAAACAGATAAAAACAACAATCAAAATCATTTAGTAAGATGTTATAAAAAATGGAAGAAAAACTTAGCGAGGTAAAAATGCACTATAATCGAGTCGACAAGGGATGAAGATCTGTCATGTTAAAAAGTTCAAATCTTGATAACGTGTTTGCTTCAGCTGCTAAACCTTCATCCATCTTTCTGTAAGGGATGCATCTTTCCTGAAGGCACATTTCTCTATCAAAAGCGACCAAGCGAACAATAAGGACACCCAAAAAATATGAGGGATGAAACGGTTAAAATTTTAGGCTACATCGAAAATATTGTAGGTACATATTGCTTGTTTTATAAGAATTTATTGGAATTTATTAAAGTAATTTATTGGAAGAATTTGACACGATGTTTTATAAGTAGAGTAGAGTGGGGCAAAAGTGCGCACTTAGATTTTAATTCGGTATAAAATTTTCATTATAAGAGCTGGAACTCTAAAGCAAATTCATAAACATTATCAATCTTACTCCTAGTGAAATTGTATACCGTTCTCATTTCTAGTGTAAGCACCGTGCTTTTTATTTATATTTTTTTCCAAATTGGTAAAAACGCACTTTTGCCCCACCAGTGGGGCAAAAGTGCGAATCTGGTGGGGTAAAAGTTCGCGGGATTAGGGTTTAATAATTGAAAATTAAAATGGCAGGGATTGTTTGCATAATATTGTATTTATTGAAATTTAACATGAATAACTCATGTAACATCGTAATATGGGCTACTGTAGGTCTAATTAAAAATACTTTAAAGTAGTTATAACTATATGGTAGGCCAATTCCCTACTCGGCAGTTGTCACAAAAGAATACGCCTTTGCCTTCGTAAGAGGAACATGCCTCGTGCCAGCACTCTTTGCAATTTTTGCACCCGATCCAATCTTCTGTTGGAGGATCTTTGTACTCTTCCTCGCACCCTGGACAGTTTGTTGCTCTGTTTACAACCTTATTTTTGTATTTTTTGTCTTAGCTTGAGTATCGGTAGAGGTCAGTTTCCTATTAAAGCGTGAACCTACTGCCCTCGAAGTTTGTAAATTATTTTTAAACGGTGAGCTAGTAATTATTTCGGATTGTTGTCCTTTTCTCCTTCTTTGCTGTGCATCCTTCCTTTTTGGAAGCAGTCCTTAGTTTTTAGTCTCTCTCGAGCTATTTCCAACATCTCTTGGGTGCATATTTTTCTTTCGGTTTTCCGTTGGTATTTCCTGAAACAAAATCTATAATCTAATTTAGTGAAATAATCCTGTAATCGTATTATGTTTTAAGGCATTATGTTTAAGGGCAGATCTTATATCTGCTCTAATGCACAAACAAATAAATGACAATGAAATCCCAGTTGGGGTAAAAGTGCGCGCGCACTTTTGCCCCATCGTACCTTGCGCACATTTGCCCCCTAATACAAAATCTCGTATCACAATCAAATGCTGCTATCTATCGGAAACATTTCTACATGCCTTGTATGACATAACACACAACATAAACATGTTTATCAAATCGTCCAAACAAATATTCACTTTGGTGTATATTTATTCTCAATATACAATTTGCAAATAATCAAAATAATACATCAGCACAACAAAAAAGGAAGTTTACCTCATGGTTTCGACGTTGTTCACACAAGCCGGCTGTAACTGCACATAACAACAATCCGCCATGACACCTTCTAAATGAAATCAGTGTTGCCAACCCATCGTTCACTGAAACGGAAATACTGACACTGCGCACTTTTAGACGCCGCGCACTTTTACCCCACTCTACTCTACTACGGGTTCTGAATATTCCACGTTTATTTTATAACTAAGACATTGTTACAAATGTGTGATTATATTCTGTGTATGTTTACTTTTGATAGTGTGTCTGTGTTTTTTTTACTTTATAGTTTACTTACTTGTGTCTCTAGACGTAGTAGGTATTTGTGTTTGCTCAAAGCTTCTAATTAGAAAGATTCTCGCATGGTCTGGTGTATGCCAGAGTAGTCCTTATTCACCAATAGAGATCGCAGTACTTGGAAGGAGATTAGTAACAGAGCCGTTCAGCGAAATAGTACGAAAGTTTAGCTGTGAACTAAATGTGAGGGAATCCTAAAAGAACCCAAGTAAATCGTAACAATATGATTCGTAGAGATCCAAGCTGCTAATCTAGGATATTTTCAACACGAGATAAATGCATGGAAACACAGGTTAGTAATAACTTTCTGATCATTTCCATGAATTTATCTAATTTTCAAAATAAATCCCAGATCGCCGCCTTTGGTTCTATATATCTATACAACTTTATTACATAACTATGTAGCATTATCTAGCACGAAAAGAAAAAGAGAGGAAAAAAACATGCAAGTCAAGGTGCGTCTATTTGAGAGATCTGGATAAGAGTCCTGCGCGCACAAAGGGGTCCCTAGTACAATGTGACCGGGAGGGAGTGGGGGAAGGAGGGGGTCTGCCACACCCCCTACCCTCCCTCCCACCCTTCTACCCAACCCCCCTTTGAGGGTAAACCGGTTTCCTCGCTGCATCAGCTGACTATCAAACACACACACACATACAAGGCTCTTACACATATTATATATTGCTCATCGTAAATGGATAATTGATTGGTATCATCACGCCCTCTTCCAAAATGGTAAAAAAAAAACGGCAGACGGTCACTGTTAAGCGTGAACAAAATTTTGTGTTTTGTAGGAAAGGTGGTCAGTAAAAAATGAATAAACTTAAAGGTCTGCATGTGGCATGCTTTTCAAAATTACAGACAAAAAATACGATCAGTTTTATAAATTATATGTTACGTCTGAAGACATGCATTTTTTGACTTATCAAATCGTAGAATACATATTTTAATTATAAACACTGGTCTGAATTTAATATGATAACTAGCATTAAAAGAAGAAGAAGACGATTTTGACGTGTAATCTCATTTTGTCCAACAACTAAAAAGTTGAAAGAGGAGGAAGACTTGTCTGACGTCTTATGTCATTTTTTTAATTGTAAAACTCTCTCTTGTGTTCTACCAGCCCTACTGTCAACATGTGTTTGCGGCAATGAGCCAAATAAATGGCGTCATTGAAAATACATCGAGTTTGTTTTCTGCGAGTTGTAGTCCTCTCCACTTTTGCCCAGGATTCCTCTCTTCCCTACCATCCTTTCTGATTCCTAAATCCGAACCAGCTTAGACCATTTTTAGACCAAACACACAAGATCTTATAAACAAAAGGCTTGGCAATCAAGGTTAATAAAGGATTACGAAAGCACAACAACAATAATGGTTCACAATTATTGGCCATGTTGTAACAACCACCAGGATATTGTTCATCACGGGCATGGCTGTTGCATGTAAAGCCATCGACGTTTGCAACACATAATTCATAAGATGCAAGTCAGTGCAGCGTGCCCACAAGGTAATACGCCTACAAATCATCGCTCAACATTCAACGTTCTAGCCTGACAATTTTTAATCGCTCATGATCCTTCCGTCCGGGTACTTCCGCACACGATCAAGCATTTGAATTTGAATGCAAAATCTGCACATTATAGTTAACAAGTTCTTCCAGCTTTGTGTGCAAAAGAATGGCATTGTTGCTTAGTGCCTAGGTAATCATTTTCACAGGAAAACGAATAACACTTACACCAAAGACTTCATTAAAAGAAAAGGGTTTTTTCCATAAATATCACATGTTATAAAATTTTGTAAAGTACTACCTAAAGATACTAACGGTAAGAATAAAACAACGAAATGGGAATCACGTCTGCAACAGTTGGATTCAATCCCAACACCTCTAGTTTTGAGAGTAGACGCTATCATCGCTGCATCCTTTTGGTCTCTTGAGGTGTGACATACACAAAAACATCGTTATTTTGTCATGCATAAAATTATTAAAAGAATATCCTCATACAGATTATGGCTTCGGAAGTTATTCCCTCTTATGATATTGAGGACCAACTATCTATCAATCTATTTAATGGTATTTTTCGTGGACATGGACCATTTAACATTCTACTCATAATTCATATGATTGCTCTTAAATGTACAGCATGGGATATGAAAAATACCACCTCCTCCATCTTATCATACAGGGTAAGATGGAGGGGAAAATATCTCAGGGACGCCGAAGGATATCGTGGCTGGAAAACCTGCGACAATGGTTCGGCAGAAGCACCTCCCTATTTCAAGCCGCAGCATCCAAAGTCAAAATAGCCATGATGATCGCCGATCTTTGATAGAAGTGGCACGCACAGCAGAGAAGAAGTAAAACATGGATAAATGTGCAAACATGTCGTGCAGGAGTGACTGTTTGCAGCTAGAGAGTCGCGGTTTGCGAAATCCCATCCAAGCTGGTTTCCGATACAGATTAGGAGAGGTATGCGGGACGAGATTATGAGAACGAAGCAAGCGCCGAGAGAAAAAGTCGCTGGTCGAGAGAGCGAATTCCCTTTCGGTTTTGTCATTTGCGGCCAAGCAAACAAATAAAACGCACCAGAATGCCGACCTGTTCCGATAAAGTGGACTCCCCCTCTAATGATGACAATAAATAAACAGATTGTTTCATTAAAGGACAGCAAAGCTAAAATTCCAAGAATAAGATTACTATTATTGATATTAAATTTTGCAAACCATCATGAAGAGAACATCGGATTTCTCAATGTTTAGTGGAATTCGTACCCAATTTCATCATGAGACGACGTGTCCCTTCCATGACGAAGAAGTGCATTTTGTCAAGAATAATTGTTGTTGCTCGTGTTTAAAGATTGTGGGTACTTGATGGGACCTTTGGTGGATTCAGCCACAGGTATCGTAGATGCTCCATTAGATGAAAAAGTTGTTAGGGCAGTAAATTAATTTATTTGTAAAAAGTCAGAAATAAAAAAAAATTATGCGTTTGTAAATAATGATTGTGATTAAAAAAATTCCGTTTTCTTAGGTAAGCGTGGCCGTGGTAACAATACTTGGGGTAAGGCGATAAAGGCAGACTTTTGGTAAATTATCGTTGACCGCAAAAATTTCATGCGTGTTGTTACAACGGTGTAAATGATTTTAAAATAGAACTCAATGTATGAAACAAAAGACACCAATAATATATTGTCGAATATTATATGGACGTTAAGATTACCGTGAAGGTGCACAGTAGAAAATAAACATGCTGTCAATGTGATAATAGATCATTTACACACGTCAATTCAGTTGCAATGATTCACAGATGAAATCCATTACACACAACAATAGAGTCGCTCATTAATTGTTATATTTGCTAAACACATAGCGAAGCCTTATCTCTACACCGTGCGAAATATTACGGTGGTCGTTTTATTATAAAATAAAACCAGCTGCCTCGTACAAAGAAAATTATTATCCACCGAGTTTATTACACGCGGATGACGGAGATCAAAATCTTTAGTAATCAAAAAAGTTGTTAACCCAAGTAAAAAAAATATAAACTGGAGTTGAAGAATAAATAATAATAAAAAAAAACCCGAGGCAGTTTCCTGTGGCAGTAGGCAGCACATGTTAACTGAGCATTCATCACAATTCCCACATCACAATTAATTACTTGGATTAATGGCAACACGAAATGTCTTCACTTTATGAATGGACCTACGACTGTGGCGAGTAATATAATGTATACAGAATTACACATTCGGAGTCAGCCATGGTATAAACTCTTAATTATTTATTCGAGTTTAACTTAAAATATCATCGAGATTAAAAAAAAACATGCAAATTGGAGGATTCTTCTAGAGAATTGCCGAGAATTTGAACCTGTTAACGTTTGAGTCAAAAGTAAGGCACTGTGAAGATAAGTTGAGGCCTAGGTTCAAGAGTGAATTGAGAGAGGCCTAGGAATAAAAATAACCTCTTCGGTAGGTATTTAGAAACGATACTAATAAAATACGACTTGTGATTTTTAGTTATCAAATTATTAATCTTTGAATAAATCGTACAAAAATATCCGATAACATAAAAATTTCCTGTCACTTATTATTTGTTAACAGTGTGATCGTGCACAAAGCTTGTCAATTATATCTACATAATTTGATTGGTATTATAGACGATTACAAAGGTAATGCTTTCTCATGTACCAACATCAATAGTTCCCATCACAACAAGGGCAACTCGTTCGGCTCACATTCATCCCTTTGCAGTCGATATCAAAACTATCAGAACTTGGTGTTTTCACGACTTATTCCTTTGCTATACTGCGCGTTTATGGAACGAGTTTCCGGTATCTGTGTTCCCACCACAATTTAATCCTATTCCATTCAAAACCAATATCAATCACCACTTCCGTTCAGTGTCTCAAAGCAAAGGCGACACAACACTACGCAGCTAACAGCCCTGCAAAAAAGGATCTAGACATCAACAGATACATCATCGACACCCACACATCCGTGGCACTCCAACGAGTCAATGCAACTTTTTTAATTTCGAAAAATCAATGAGGCAGGGTGGAAAAGTACAAAAACGAGTCATAGTTTTGCTAAGCTTGAATCAGCTGATTTCAGATCACGCCTCGCTGGTAGCCACGTGTTCAGGTTAGAGTCCCGGGTCGACCAGTGACCACAAGGCGGAAGTACAGGTACATAGCTTTCCCATACAATTATAATGCAGGGACGGGCAGAGCGTTCGCCCCGCAGGCAGGAACTCTGAAGTGTCCAGCACTTGGCAGAGGCGAGCCCTCCGAGCGACACTTCAAACTTTCCTCTAACAACTTCTCACAGTGCATACTTGAAACAACGATCCTGCAAGGGTCAACGGCAGGACGGAGATTTGAGCAAACAAAATGCACAGACGTTTTTCTCAGATACAATATTTTGTAGTAGCCAAGCTTATAACATGAAATGATTTCAATCATGGAAAGAAAATTAGTTATTAAGACAAGACGTGGTCAAAAGAATGACACCTCGCATATCTATTCAGAAAGCGTATGGTTCCATCCAGTTTCCATGTTTCATCAACATTACTCTTCAAACACATATCTTAAACTTTTACGTATTTGTCAAGAAACAGTTTGAGTCTTAGCGCCCTTGAAGAACAGCGAGCTAATAAGCCTTTGAATAAGCTCCGTTCATATGACAAATATAAAATGTTGTGACGTCACACGGCCTTTTTTGTCATGTGTCATGTTTCGTTTTGCCACTGATCCGTTCTATCATGTCACCGTTTTTGTCGCGTTGCATTTTGTATTGCTCGCTGTCGCCACGTCGCGTCGTCCTCTAACGCTGAAACAAACACAGACTTCGGGAACATCGGGTTCGTTCGTCCCTTCGTCTGTCTGCCGGCAGCAGCTAGTTAAAAAGCTTAGAAATGATTGTGCGCGCGAGAGGGACGCCTATATGCCAGCCTACACTGCTAGAGAAGGACAGAGAAGAGGCGAAGAACGAGTTTCGCCGCGCTCCAAGGACTCCCATCCGCCCAGTACAAGTTAAAACGCAATCATAGCGTTCCACAACAAAAAATGTACAGAAAGTGAAATGCTCGCTAGATGTGATGTTTTAGTTTCGATGCAGTTTTATGTCTGAGTTTAAACGTTAGGTTTTGTACTGAAGTGCAGGGCTCGAGGGGCGATGGGCTGGAACACTTGGATGTCAGCCTAGAAGAGGAACTCACGCGTACTTGTATATATATATATATAAGGATAATTTATTTTAATGTACACATAATTAAAGAGCGCCGTTTTTGTGTGTGTCACACCTCAAGGGCCCTCTCAAATCACGGATAAGATTTCTTGTAAAGATGTGTCTTTAGTGCTCCTTTAAAGACACCAACAGTCTTTGCCTTCCTCACATTAGGTGGCAGTCTGTTCCACTCCATTGGTCCCGCAAACCGGAAAGCACGGTCCCCAAAATTAGTGCGTGTCTGACGGTGTGGCTGAACCAAGTCCACCACGCCATCCCTGCAGATCTGAGCGTTTGGCGCCTCAAATCCCTCTCAACGGGTGTAAACATGTCAGCCAAATATGAAGGAGCTGTACCATTTACAGCCTTATACACCATCAGACAAACACGGTAGACCACCCTCTCCGGAAAACGAAGCCAATGCAGTTTCCCTAACAATGGAGTAATGCGAGTAAATTTAGACATCCCGAATATGAGTCTTGCCGCTGAATTCAGCACAGACTGAAGACGGTTGAACTGCTTTTTCGGCTGACCTATGTACAGCGTTGAGCAATAGTCAACTCGTGACATCACAAAGGCATTCACCAGGGTCTTGACTGCTCCCGACGGTAAACATCTCCTGATCGCCTTTATCTGGCGAAGTTCAAAAAATGAGGAAGATACAGTCGAGTTCAATTGCTCTCCCATTGTGAGGTTCCGATCCAGTGTGACTCCTAGAAGTCTGACTGAGTCGGAGGGCTGAATCAGCTCTCCCCCAATGGAGAGTGGTACTCGAGTTGTCAAAAGATGATCACGCCTGGTTGTAGCCGCCCACATCACTTCTGTCTTACCCATGTTAAGGATTAGGCCATTGCTTGTCATCCATTCACCAATCTCCGCAATGCAAGCTGCCACCCTGTTACTGAGAGTTTGTGCCATATTGTAGTGTGAAACTAAATAATTATTATGTCGCCCTCCTGGTGCTTGTTCGTCTTATGTCCATCAGAGGTGATATCACATGAGCAATGTTTGCATGTGTACCTACTGGAATAATGTGTTTTATGAAAACTGGAAATTGATTTAAAAAATATTTCAAACAACTCTCACATTATCGTGTTTTGTTTTTTTTTTAGCTCAGATTGTGTGGAATGTGATACTTGTGTGAAGACGTTTCATTCGAAGGTCATCTTTCAAACAAATAGTTTATAAGGCAAACAAGCACTGGGGGGACAATGCATGTAATTTATTGAATCACATTTGATGGATGTATATCTAATTTACTTGAGAAATGTAAGGAATAAAAACAGGTTTATAAGTAATTCGTGTCATGCTAGAGAGGGTGTCTCCTGAAGACGTTCGCTACGTTGCCAACGAAACGTCGAGAATGATGTCAGTTCTCCGAAAACTGTCAGTCTTATATACGAATAGTTTAATTACTTAACTGTGACCGTAATTTCAGCTAAGCCTACACCTACTATAAAAGTCGCTAGTATTAATTTTATGTACAATTTTTTTATAGACGTTATATCGTTTCAACATTAAAATAAGTAAAATAATTATATAAGGGTATATAAAGTATATCCCCTCCCAAAACAACTCTATTCACAAATCATTTGATGCACAGCTAATCCATGGATCATCGTTTTCTTGTATAGAAAATCCACGTTAGGTGGCGGTCGAGCTATGGATTTTCTGTGCGTGGATAACATCGCAAGTATACCTGTCCTCACCTGGACACTGATAAAACGTGTTCAAAATTCTCTCAATATCTTGAAAAAAAAAGAAGGTATTTTTGTTGCTGATCTTCGAATAGGTAGCATTATAATTTGCCAAGACAGAGGGGTGTGAGGTGGTATGAGGCTGCAGGGTGGGGGGAGGGGATGGGGAGCCCTGGGTACAGTGTAATATTATTATTTATATGTACGTATTGTGCGTCTAGTTCTAGCCGCTAGTACAAAACAGGGTTGGTGCAAGCACACGTTCATACATATAATAGTATACCCCCAGAATCAGCTGTCAAATGTCACGCCGAACACTCGATAACAAAATAAGGGGAGATATGACGATTATTATTATTATTACTATTTAAAAAAAACTGAAGGTCATAATAGTTGGTAGTTTACAATATATATGGTAGTCGGTGTAAGTACCTAAATGTATTGTAAAATCCGTACATCAGGATTTGAAGTATAAGGAGAAATTTCCATTGTAATATTTGTACTTTGTCAATGGTATTTTGCGCACCAACTTCATGTCAATGTTGAGTACCTACTTCCTTCCTGCTGCTTCTTTCTCGAAACATGGTTGGGAAAACATGTCCCTTTGCTGTCAGTGCCTAATTTCGGCAAGGAGGTAATCAATTATTTATGTTTCAGGCACACATATAATTGGTCAATCTGGAATAGTTAATTTAAAGCACTACGTGGGAGTGCTCCGGGGTACCTAATGGAGCTGGTGTCTCCAACAACTATAACCTTGCGTGGACAAACACTGAGGTCAGCTGCATCAAGAAGCAGCTGCCTGGAAGTCCCAGCAAGAAGACCCCACACTGTTTTTGGAGACAGGGCATTCAAGGCAGCCGCTCCAATGACCTGGAATGCTTTTCCTGACACACTGAGGGAACTGGATTTGGAGACGCAATTTAAAAGAAGTCTCAAGACTCACCTCTTCGTCCAATCATATGGACAAGCGCCTTTGTAGTGACACATTGTCATAAAAGGCGCTATATAAATTCTGTGTTTATTATTATTATTATATATAAATATATTTTTTAAACGTAGTTTAATATTGGATTAGTTAAGGCTAGAGAACAAAAGATATAAAACTACTATAATTATAATAATACAATATTTTTATAGCGCCTTTTCATGACTCTTGGTCTTCCCAAAAGCGCTTGCTCATATGAGCGCGCGAACAGGTGGGTCTTCAACCCCTTTCTAAAAGATTTTATGAACTGTTTAATGAGGAGAGTATTGTTTGCCAGGAAGCAGTTGGTAAGAAAAAAATCGATGCTATTGTATCTTACGCCCGGTATTTTCAAAGTTAGCATAGGCGCCTATCACCATAAAAATAATCTCATATAGTTTGCTGTGACACTTAGCTAACCTTTTCTAAAGATTTGTTGTGGAAAATAAACAGAATTTACAATGACACATTTTGATTTTAAACAATAAAGAAACCTAACTCAACGAAACGAATTTACAAAAAGTACACCGAAAAAAATTCACACATGTAAAACGTTGTTGTTGCAAATCTGCTACGAGGAATTTGATGAATCTCGATAATCCGCAAACGGGCGCAAATATTGCGGCAAAATTTTCGGATAAATGAATTCGCGTAATTTATTTTTAAACTAGACGGCGGCAATGAAAAACGCCGCCGCCTCACCGCCTAAAGGTGAGTGAGACGCGCCAAGTTCATCGGCACTCGGGCAAACAAAGTGACGTGTACACTACACACAGTGCAGCTAGAGGGTGTTTGTCGAGCATTTAGCACGGTGATAAGTGATAACAGCTTGTATAGAGATTGTGGGCACAAAAAATACAATTTGAGGTGAAAGAATTGCAAATGAGGTGTAACTAGTTATTTAAAGAATCTGAAGAATAAGTTAAATCAATGCACAGTTTGATTTGTGAATAAAACGATAATTTTCAATCATAAGATATTATACTTTAGCTGTGTCTGCATTTGTATTCATTTTTTACCTTTTTCCTAAAGTCACCTTCGATTCAACTTGAAATATGCACGTAAATTGGTAACATGTCATTTTTTACATTCTTTAAAATACAATAAAACGTATGTGAGATGGTAGAAGGTTTATCAACTCTTTGTCGTGTCGGTCGCAACCTTTTAGCGTCATCGTTCAGACACAACGTGCCAAAAAACATACACAAGTTCATATTGTTATTATTACCATCATCTTAATTTCTGGAACCCATCTTTCACACTGACTGACTTTATTAATCATCTTAATTAAAGTGTTTTTGAAAACCAAACATTTAAAGACTAAATTAACACGCACTTTACCAGAGAGTGATGTTTCAAGAACCATCCTTTTAAGGCCCGGTAGTTGTCATGCTATAAAAGCTGTCTGTAGCGTGAGACTTGTGTCGGAGCTGCCGAGTAATACAGTATGAAAGTGCCTCTGTTAACGGAATCCTAAAATAAATCAACAGTTTTTATTAAATTAAGCCCGTAAATAATAACAATATTTTTATTTCATAGATAAATTTAATTTCTATCGGAAATCTTGGCAGCCCTTAAGGCTAGTTCGCACAAGGCCACTGATTTAGTCAAGTAACGAGTAATTTAGTAGTGGGCGGGGCGCTACTCGCCCGTGAAGCGTTCGCATTACGGTCCAGTACAGTACACAAGTGCGAAGTTGGCTGCAGAAAGCCCTTTCTATAATGGCGGAAAATTTGAATTGGCTGCAGTTTGAAAATATTAATTGAGTATTAAAATCATGTTATTATAAAGCCCTTTAAATTGGCTATGGTTTGGTAATATTAACTGATTTATGCCCGGCCACCTAGCTAGGAGCCTGTTTAGAAAACAACTTCGAAACTCGACTTTTGTAAATTCGAAATGTATTTTATGGTTTATAAAATAATATACACATTTTAAATAAAAACAACACATGACTATTTGATGTTTATAATAATATCTACCATTTACGCTGCAAACATTATTTTTTAATTGAATTTTTATCTTTTCAATGATGTGTACAAAGTATATTTTGTATGCACACACTATAAAACGGGTCGTAGTCTGCAGCTGCATTCAGATGCATTTCTCTGTTGCGTTTTTCGTTGTTGACAATTAACATCAATATTCGACATGTAAAATCGGCATTTTCAAATACACGGCGGTCACCAATCAATTATCAAGTTAAAGAAGAAACATGGTTCAACTTTTCAGAGGCTGACCGCGAGAAACTTGTTCAATCCTGCTACATACGCCTCTCACGTCTGTCACAGATACCAGCTGATGGCTTACAGTGGCATAAAATTGTAATGCCTCTAATTAGTTATCCCCGTGTGTCACTGAATTGTTTCTGTACAAAACAATAAGTAACAATCCATCTGAAGGATATCATAAGGCCTGTGATATGACAAATTTATGGTAGGTACCTATAAACATCGATCAATGTAAAAGATCGATGTTTTTAAATACGTAATAAATTCATGGACGATAATAGTTATTTCCACAACATCTTTACCAAAACTATATTTGTACAGCTCTATTGTCAGCAAGGAGCTACATGATTGTATTTTTGACAGCTGATATCCGCACCAAAAATCGATGTCATACTATTCTTATCGAAAAAAAATTACCTTTCTCAAAACTTTTTGGACGTAGATAAGTCCTAGCAACTTCTATATTCTCAAGAGTTTCTAAAAAACCAAGGATATCGGTGTGCATATCCACTTATTTACAGTTTAAACATGACATAACCTCACTGACAGGTCGCTAAGTTTAGGGAGCGGAACATCGGGCTCGCAAATATAAGAAGTTCTTAAGTACTTAAATATTTTTAAACAGCACTTTATCTTTAAATATTCTTGCTGAAAACGGGCATTATCTTTTCAAACTGCAGCCAATTTAAATTGCCGCCATTCTTGCATTTCCGTTTCCCCGCCAAGAGTGAGCGGCCAATGGCGCGGCCGCTAATAAACTCGACTCGGACTCGGGCTTTTCCGTGGCTCTTCGGACTCGGACTTTTCCGTGGCTTCTCGGCAACACTCGCCCACGGACGGTGGGCGGGGCCGCTACTTGCCCGAAAAAATAGAATGAAATGGATCGGCTTGACTAAACCATTGACTTAACTACTGGACTAAATTGTTGGGGTTCGCACACGTTTAGCCACTAAATTACTCGTTACTTGACTAAATTACTCGCCTTGTCCGAACCAGCCTTTAGGCGCGTGGATTTAGTGCGTATAGGTAAAAAGGGAAGGCATTGAATTGGGCACGTAGTCCTCGGAGGGTGGATGCAAGTACAGGCTCCGAGGAGATGTATCGAGTTTTATATTGGAAAACAGGCAATAAAACTGCTTAAATATTAAACCAAGATTGACTCCCACGTGTGTCCAGCGATTATTTATCGACCGTTACCAACTACAAGATAAAATATTGCTTTTATTATATTGTGTACACTCAGTTAAAGCCTAATGAAGCGAATCTGGTTATTCGCGCATAGCTACGTTAATTTTGTTGGCCGCTATAGCTGAGCTGCTTTGATGGTCGGATAGTGAAAAATGTGGACAATAATTCACTGAAAAGATGAATACGATTAAAAAAGGACGAGCCTTATTGATTGCTTCATTTAAATAAGCAGTGGCAGAATTAAATTAACACGAACATGTGTAATCATTTAGAAGTTGGAATGTGAGTTAACTATACATTTTTGAGCTACAAAATGGAAGTCATAAATATCGATTATGATTAAAGAAAAAAAAACTATGTAAATTGTGTAGAGACTATCACTTTCATATCAGAAAAAGGTGTTTTATGAAGTCGTTGTGGATGAACGGTGCCAAGGAAGATGCAGCCAAGAAAGACATACGTAGCTGGAGAGCAAAGGTGATCGACAGTCGAAAGTAGAGAAGAATCATTGATTCAGCCTTGTCAAGCTCATGATGATGAAGCTGATGTTCTTCGAAAACGCAATTAACCTACACATATAGAGTAACTATTTGCCGCGTTCTCCCCGAAGGGATCGCATGTAGCGAGTGAAAACTGTATATTTTCCAACGTAAGGGGGCTGGTATTCATTTAATAGTGAATGCTGAGTAAACCTTGCCGGTATCTTAGGGTTTTAAATCATTTCTGACACCCTCGGTGGGATTCTAACCCGAGCTCTCGACATAAAATTCAAGCACTCTGGCTATCGACCGGAGTGATGATGAAAACTTCAAATACGCAGAGTCAAAACTTAGAGCTCGTGTTGAAGGTGCAGGGGTGAAAGTCTCGACGACCGACGATAGATCTTCCCGTATATATTTGAAAACAGGACGGAATAAAACACGGCGGCGTATCAACAGCTGATCCATTTGATATGGGGTCGTCCATAAATTACGTCTCCCCCCCTCTTGCTGCAATAATGGATGAGCTTAATAATTAATAATGGTTTATTACTTACATAATATTTTGTAGAAATTGATATTTACAAGAACGACGTCACTTTTGGTACTCGTACATCATTTGCCATCATCCGCAGACCAGACTCCCCCCCCTTAATGCGAATGACGTAATATATTGTTACGTTTCTTCTGAGGGTTCTTAATTAAAACACAAGTTCAACACAAGTTAGCCATACAGTTTATTTACACAGACTTTCTTACAATAGATTTATTTTAACAGACTTATTTTAACAGAAAATAAAGCTATTTTTTGTTTAACGTAGTTCATTTTCACAATAATATTTAATATCTCGAGTACTTTCGACCTTAGATTTTGTAGGGTTTGTGTATTCACACAGTGAAAATTCATTTTTTTAAAATAAAGCTATTTTTTGTTTAACGTCGTTTATTTTCACAATAATATTTAATATCTCGAGTACTTTCGAGTACTTTCGACCTTCAATATTCAGGCCATTATCAAGATTATTATTTTAATAGATTTATTTTAACACACTTATTTATTTCGTACAGATTACAGTTATTTTACACCATATTGGTCGCCCTAGTAACTAGATATTCCTCTGTGTGAGTGCTTTGAAAGACTACTCGCTCCAGCCGATTGTCACCCTTCTTATAGCGGAACCTAGGTGCCATTCCAGCAGGCCCTAGAAAGTTCCACCACCACACTTGTATAGACGATTCTGGACATATTTATTTCTTGAAGAGTCCATCTTCTACCCACATACACTCCTCACAATTACAATCGTCTGGGCCAGAACATTTTCTCAAAACACACGTACACCAATAAGCATCTACCAGTGTATTTCGTTACAATATGGACAGCCCCTACGTTGATACACCGCCGTGTTTTATTCCGTTCTATCTTCAAAAAGGTACCTACGGTAAGATCTACTGAGAACGCCGTCGAGACTTCCACCACAAGTTGAGGAATACGGCCTTAGTATGCTGGGAGAGACAGAGACTGTTGAGCACTTTTAAGTTGAGAGTATTGCCTTGATGTGCATTGTTCGGTGATGGGCTCCGAGAGTAACTGAGGAAGCGGAGAGTAAACCGGCGACTTGCACTTGAAAACCCATAAAAGCGGGAAATCAAGCGGAGCCGGATAACAACAGCGTCATGAGCATTGCCTCATGATACCTGTGGACTAGAAAATATTTTAGCGAAAATATACATTAAATAACTGTTTCAAATCACTAACGAAAATGGTCCTTAGTAAGAACGAGAACAAAGATTATCACTGTGTCATTTAGTTGTACACAAAAAAAAACTTGTATGAAACTAAGAAATATTTCCCGAATGTTGGCAGCATTGATATATTTATTCCTGCAATAACATTGTGCGCACGCGTTATAAATCTTTTGATCTGTAATTTTTAAACGTTAAAGGCATTATTTTAAGACATTACTCCTTGACTGATAGGTTGGTATGCGGCTGACCACCCATACTGTAAAAAATGGTTCACTTTGCCAATGTCACCCCTGCTTCAGGGAAGGTCGGCAAGAGTTGCAGGGCTTATGTTCATTTGAGATTGGGGTTTTTATATTGTAGGTCCACATGCAGCATGTGTAAGCGCGAAATTATGCATGTCTGCTTGTGGGAATGCATTTAATATGAATCTCAAATGATACATATCTTTGCAGCTTAGATTTAGATGGCATGTGCAATTATTGGGTGTCGAAAGCAAGAAAATATAGGATTTCACATGATTTTTTTGACAGGACTGGGGACATTTGCGCTACCAAGTGTGTATCAATACCGTAAGCTAGTTTCTGCTCCTCTATATTACAACTCAGTGGTCATGAGAATGCTCAGCTGCGATTAAAAATAATAACATTGCGTAAACGGGGCTCGCGAAGCCGAAAAACCTGTTCTCCAAGTATACATCTTTAACTATAAACCCAACCATAATGGATGGATACTGAAACGCTCATTAGAGGCTCTGTTTTTGTTTGCATAAATATTTAGGTACATGCAATGGTCGAGTAGATGCGTGAAGTTTTGTACTTCAGGTTTTGTATGGGCCGGTGTTGGTCATTCACGCTGTCGTATCGCCCACGTACAGTCATCTCGTCATATGTACACCGTGTCGCGTGGAAAGGGTAAAAGATGGACTGTGGAACTTCATACCAAGTTTAATCTAAGTTGCAAATATGTATAAACGTGTAAGGCTCACACACAATGCACTTCCACAAAAAAAACACGCGCAGGAAGACGCTTACAAATGCAGAATGTGTACTAAAATATAAACTCTGCAATTATTGACGCATTTCCCTTATCAAATTGTAACAATGACATTGCCATAAGTGAATCGTGTAGATTTAGCTAAAAAATATCTACTTATTCTTTGTCGATCTGCAACATTTGACCGGCCCGTAGTCTAGTGGTAACGCTTCGAACTTGTTAATGGAAGATTGTGGATTAAAATCCGGGCGAAACACACAAAAAAGCATTTATATTTTCAAATATGCTATTCGTTGGGTTGAATATAATTCATATACCTTTACCAAAGACCGGACATCAAAGATCCATCCGGCCTTACAGCAACTATAGTGACAATCAAGTTCGCAGACGGCTCTTCAGGTGTGATTCACACAAAAACAGCGCTCACCAAATAAATCGTCCTCATATTAATTAATCCTGATGTTATAATTAGTTCTCATTCAAATGACACAAAAAATATCTATGAATATCATTGAAGAATATTTAAATTATCTTTCTGTCAAGGCAAAACGTCAGATTATGTTAGCTCTCAGGAATGTAAAAACGCCCTTTGCAGGAGTGAGGTGGATTTAGTTTCTGTGGACTGCAGATTCCTCATCCCTTCAGAACGGGTTTCTGGCACAGCCTGTTCCATGGCTGTCTAAACCACCTACAGGAATCTCTTACATAAATAATGCTGGTCATGCATGAAGCGCAAAAAAAACCCTCAGCTCGTAGCTCCATCGCCTGTGGTGGTTGTGTCGAGTCAATGGAGACTCTGATAAGGTGTAATGAAATGTCTCACATGCAAATTTATGTTTTGCTCAAAGCTAGTTTTAAACATTAAATAAATGATGTTATCTTCCCCTATAATATTTTAGCGAAGCTTTGCACAGGAATCGTGTGAGAATATGTTCGATTATCTATGAAACCACTTCATATTTACATCGATTTTTTAGAAATTTACGAATGGTTTTTTCATACATGTATTTTACCAGGATACCTACTTGAGATCAGATAACGGAATAATTTATGAACTATTTTGTTTTGTATTACAAGTGCTTTCATTTTTATTCATCTTCTCTTGGGAAGATCGTAAGAGTGGCTTGCAGATCTTTAAGTTAAGTTGCAAGGATATATAATGACATTTAAGATTCATATTACATGCATTTCCATAAGTAGGCACGTATTAGTTCGAGCTATATGCAGCACGTGGACCTACAATAAAAACCCAATCTCAAATGCATCTCAGCCCTGCAACTCTTGCCGAACTTCCCTAAAACAGGGGTGACGTTGGCAAAGTGAATATTTTTTTAAAGTATAGGTGGTCAGCCTCATACCAACCTATTAGTCAAGGAACTAAAGCATAATCCTCCTTATTTATTAAAATATATTAATTAATAATTTGGTTTACAGTCAGTTTCTAAATCAAAAAAAGAAGGTTTATATTTACCTAATTTTTCGTTTAAAAAATCCAACGAATAAGGCCGGAAGTCTCATTAAAATCCTTAAATCGATAAGAGAAGGAAGGCCAAAGAATAATAACTAGAGCTCAGAAACAAAGAAAAATAATGATATTGTGTCTCAATTAACTTCTAGTATTTAAATCAGTTTTCTTACTGGACATTTTAATGTAATCCATTTAAATGCTTGCAAATTACAACACAGCAAATATCAATAAGTATGCAAATACGTGGACATTATAATAGTACTGAATAAAATACCTATAATACAAAACGTTTCGCTGGAGGCTGCCCAACGCCCAGAGACCTCCCTTGATTAGCAGACGCTACGGAATGCTGTACAGACATTCCTGCCAGCCACAAAAAAAAACTCAACATCCGATTGACTCATCCCAGACTATAATTCATGTTTTATTTCTCACCAAGAACCTGCAACATCACGTAAAAAATAAGTTGCGTCCGTTGATCCTAGATAGCAGCTGGTTACATATGTTTTGGCGCGTGCAATAATAACCAATCAAGCTTTGAAACCAAGTTAATTGACACATAATCATGTTTAGAATATGCAGATTTTTGAGAGTATTGTTTGGTTAGATAATAATTAGTCTATGAAGTCTCTAGAAGTGAGTAGAAACTTAGGTAAGTAGGTTACTTATAATAATTTGTATTTGTTCGAGATTAATCAAGTGTTGAATCGAATATTCTAGTGAAATCTAGCAAGGTGGTGTGTAACGATTCTCCATGTTTCGAGAATGATCTTAATAATCTGTATAAATTAGGGCCAGAATCGCCTGGAGGGAGATCAGTTAATCAGACGTTGTACTATTAACATGACTTGAATGCTCTGTCGTAATCGAAAGTGAATAAATAAACCGCATTTTCTATTAAAAAGAACATAGCAATAATAATAATCCTTCTTCCAGCCTAGTCACGCGGAGGGTGCAATACGCAACCAGTCATATAAAATTTACAATATGTGCTCCAAATATAAAACTACAACATTAAACGCAACCAAGACGATTTTTCAAAAAAAAAAATTGACACTAAGCGTTGCTCCTGATGAGCGTTACAGCTTGCACACGATTTTGGTATGGTACAGAGTTTAAGGTTTACGTTTTGGACCCACTGGAGGTACTGGTGCAAGTTGGGCAACACGACCTCCAGAAGGGTCGGCGACCCAAACTCGGGCTGGGGGTCACTGTGACCCGCAATCTAGGTCGGCCTTTGTGGAGCTCTCAGGTGACACTTGCTGGAGAGGCAGAGTACAATCGCCGTGGCAAGTGTAGCTTAGGTTTTCGGCATGATAGCATTAATGTGCATAAAAACATAAGGACGTGTTCCTTGCACATATTCATTGTATATACAAAAATATCTATCGGATAACAAGAATTTCTCGTTTACATCATGTTCATATAATTATAACTTTGCATCCTAAACATTTTTCTTCTAAGAAATCCTGTGCAGGAGACTCCAAAGATTCTAGAGACTCTAGGGTCTATGACATTTGTTGTAGTGCCGCAGAGGTGTACGAGCTTGATCGTCGCTACAAAGCGCCAATACCCAAGCAAGACCCAGTTGCTGTAAGGTTTGATGGACCTTTAGTGACCGGTCATCGGTAAAGGTTTTATGATTTTTTTTCAACCCAGCGAGGAGCATACATATTTGGAAATATAAATGGTATATTTTTGTGCTCCGCCGGGATCCAAATCCACAACCTTCCATTTACGAGTCCGAAGTGTTGCCACTGGACTACGGACCGGTTAATATTAGGCAGATAACTTGTCCATTTTGAACCATTAAAACCTATCAAAATTTCTATTAGGTAGGTATACCTACAAAATGTACATTCGACAAGATTTGGGAATTTACATTGTCTTTACTCATTTTTAGCATATTTTTTTTATCCAAGAAACAAAGCCGGTACACAATTTCATAAAAAAAACTCAATGGAAAATACAAAATGAAGATATCAAACACTCGCAAATTCATAGTCAGAAGAACCTTAATAATAATTAATTGTATGGTAGAGCTGATATCAAACGGTTGACATTTCTTTAATTATTTTTTTGAAGAAACCTTCGATGAACCGACCAAAATTTCGATTCACTAAAGAGGTCATTCGATAGATGATTCCAAATTTGGTTAAAAAAAAAAATGGACGAAAATAATTTGTATTTGTTAAGATGGTTGCCGTCGGTAAGTCTACATTTAATTTCTTGATTCTTTTTTTACCTCCATTCGTGGCGCAACATGACTCCTGATGCATTTTCTGTGCGTACAACATCGCAGCGCATCTGGGCGAGATCTCCTGCCTCCACTTCAAGGTCAGCCCAACTCCTGGTGGGAAGTTGGAAGGAGGAAGACCAGAGGATAATCCAAAGAGCGGCACTTTCCTATACAAAAATAGCACCACCAGAACACGTGTACCAAAAAACTACGGTTCTAAATACTTATCACTTGGAAAGGTTTCACGATTATTATAAAGTTATAAAAAAAATCACTTTAATTTTGGATCCCCATTGAAGGTGTACACTAATCTATCCGAGATGTATTTGTTTTGCCACATAGATCATTTAGAAATAAAATACAAATTAAGGCTGCAGAATAATAAATAGTTAGTATCAAAAGTGCATTGGTAACCAGATGCACATTTATACACCATCCAAGATGGATACTAATTTACACACTCTCTGGACCTCAAGTTTTGTTTAGGAATAATCCTCAACAAAGGGACGTTTTTCATCGTTTTTCGTTTCGGCATCCAGGTAGAATAATAATAATAATAATACACTGAACCCGCTGAGCAGGAATAAACACACACACACACACACTTCCAATTTCCGAGCACAGAAATATACACACTATTATAGTACCACGTACAACGCGGGCGGAGAGAGAACCTCTGGGAGACGCGGCCCAAAAACACAGACAGAAGAAAATGTAATAAATCAACCGTCAAATACAGCACAGGTTTAGTTGTTAGAAATTGTTTTATGTTAGTATTTGTTTCTTTAGATTGAGACTATTGTGGTATCGCGGTGTGACGGAGCTTCGGCAGAGCGACGTGCGCTCACTTTGACAGCCTAGGCGCGAATGCGTTTGCTTGTTTGGTTGAGCCCCCACTGCTGCAGCTAGGTATGCACCGGGGGGCGGGAGGGTGGTAGGGGGTGCGGGGGGCGCGGTTAATGTACTGGATGGACTACCATTAGGTCCTACACACATATACATATTTACACACACACACACACACACACAAGGCATTGACGAGTAGAGTGATATTATATGACTGAGGACGTGATGATTGAAGATGGTACCCCGTACCCATGTACCATGCGTTGGCTCTTAAAGTATCAGGATGCTCATATATCAGGAACCGATACTTCAACTTTTATTAGACGTATTGGGGAGACGAAACGCTGATCTATATTTCGTCTGGATATCGTTAAAGTTTTGAAGATTGTTTGATAAACATTTAAGTACTTCCAATAAACTTATTTAATCGAAAAATCTAGAGCTTTTCACATAACGTCATTGATACAATTTTTGAAATTTAGTAAAATTTTATTCTAAATTTAAAAATTACAAAAATTTGCAAAAACAACGCCGGAAGAAAACTGCGAACCTAGATGATCAACGAAGAGATGGCGAGATAGCTGGAGTTCCTTATTTCAGGAAATTTATACGAAAAAAACACATCCTCAAGTCTACTAGAAGAAGAAGGCAATATTTTGTTGTTAATTTATCTCCAAAGATAAAATATGAAGTTTGAGATTAAACAAAAGGAGCAAACAATGAACTGACATTTTTTGTTGTAGATTGAATAATAAAAACGAAAGCTGTGTAGACAGGACAGGGTCTCTCCGATGAAAGGAATCCAAAAACAAACATCTTTGAAATTGTGAGCCTGTAAAGATGTCGGTTGTAAGCGTTTATGGCCTTCCTGAAATATAATGCACGTATTGTACTTTTTTCTTGTTTTTGGGATAAATTATGACTTCTCGGTAAACATCTTTACAAAGTAGAAAACCAAAGACATAACTGTTTCAGAATGTGAAGAAAAAACACTTGAGCCATGTAAATTCATTGCCAGCAACTTAGATTATTATTATTATTTTTAAAAATAGATTTGTGGAAAGGAATGCAATCTACCAACCTATTTTACCTGGCCAGTTGTCTTCATGCGAAAGCAGAAGCTTGTGTGCATGCAACGGCATCTGTTGAACCAGGGTCGAAATTATCGTCGCGGGATTCGAACCAGCGTTATCCGGTTCCAAATAACCTGTCTTGATCCCCGCGGCTATAACACCGACATATATTTATATTACATTATATTACATAAACTTACTTTTTGAGCGGATTGTAGGTAAGTATTCTGTCTATGGTCGCAGTCTATTAAATTGCTTATTCCTGTAGGCATTTATTAGCCCTGTCTCTCCTTATCTACTCACCTTTTAACAATAAAACTGCGTAAAGTTCAGTGCTTGTTAATTCTCGAGTGTGAAGAGACGTGTCTTGTCTCTTCGGCTGCATCACTAGTCGCCTGCGTTCGACACGGAGAACCAAATAAAAGAAGATCATTCAGATTAGTTCAAGACTCCTATCTTTGTTCCCTGATGGTCTGCGGCTTTAGCAGATTTGTCTGCGATCCGTTTTGCTCAAGCGCCTAATTACAATAACAAACAATACTCAATCTCGTCTCTCCTAACGCGAATGGTGAAGTCAAACGTGGCTCTACTAACAAAACATATTTTAAAATTTGACTTTATAAGCAAACGTAAATGTAAAGAAATATCATGCTATGTACGCAATTAAGAACTTTAACTCTCTATGAATGCTCTCAGTTTCCATTCAGATATTGTTCCAGTAGGAAGCGAATCCAAACAGGTACCTAGTTCAGCGAAACTTTTTCCACGCAGACCAACTTTTCCGCAGTTATAATAAACTAGCAGTACCCGGCGTGTTTCACTACGCCATTTGGGCATGTGGTATCAATTTTTTTCTACAGATAAAAGAGGAAACAACAGGATCAAAAAAAAAAGTGTGCTAATCGGAATCAAGCTTCACACAATTTATCTCTAGGTTAATCTTCACGTTTTCTAAAAAAAAAGGTCTAGGTACAACTGTTAAGCAGCAGAGCCAAGCATAGGGAAAATCGATTGCGGTGCTCCATTTATATTTAAGATAAAAAAATCGGCTATGTAACGTCACTCATCTAATCTATTCTAAGTTGCATGGATATAATTGTTACATTTGGAATTCACATTAAGTGCATGCCCACAAGCAGACACGTATAAGTTCACACTTGCACATTCTGCGTGTGAACCTACAACATAAAAACCCAAATCTCAAATGAACATACACCCTGCAACTCTTTGCTGACCTTCCCTGAAACAGGGGTGACATTGGCAGAGTGAACCATTTTCTATTTATAGTTGGTCAGATGCATATTGACCTATACTAATCTAATCTAATCTAATCTAAGCTGCAAAGATATATATCATTTAAGATTTATACTAAATGCATTCCCACAAGCAGATATGTATAATTTCGCGCTAACACATGCCGCATGTGGACCTACAATATAAAAACCCAATCTCAAATGAACATAAGCCTTGCAACTCTTGCCGTCCTTCCCTGAAACAGGGGTGACATTGGCAAAGTGAACCAATTTTTATATTATGGGTGGTCAGCCGCATAACAACCTATAAGTCAAGGAACGAGAAAAGAATATAAAGAAAAGAATATAAACAATACATTAAATTTTATAATCATACAATTAAAGAACTAATCTATAAAATTCACTATACTCTTTGAGCAAAGTGAAGAAATAAATGTATTCCAAACAATCAGGAATATTTTTCAATGTAACCGCACTGTGAAACGTATGCAGTTGGGGAAAATGCTTCATACAATATGATGCACTTAAGTGTTTTTTCAACTATCTCCATGAAAGTGTTTAATTTATGTTGAATTTTTGACTCCCTGTCCTGTCTTTATCCCGGCCAAGTGAATTCACATTTTTTCCCCACATTTAAAATGTGCTCTATCCATTATTTCAATAAGTGAAAGTTTTAGGTAGTGCACACGGAACATTTTCTATTGACAACAAAATTGTAAGTCGCACGGCCGGGTTAGGTAAAAGGCAAACATTTTGTTTATCTTGGTTGCTTTGGACCATTGTCACATAGAAGAAAGACGTTTAACCGCCGAGAAAAAAACGATCTTTAAATTTGTGGTGAGTATATAATTTTACAGAAATGCGTTTTTTGAAAAAACAACTATATTATGTATATTTTAATTAAAAGTATGTTTCAATAAAAGGTTTTCATAATAATAATATATTTCAATATGGTCTTCTAGTTGTGACCTACGAACTTTTGTTTATCGTATTTTTTATAAGTGCGGGATATAAAAGCTTTCTTACATTTCTAAAATTCAACTTGGAATACTTGAATAACATTTTTTAATTTGGAACTTTTGTCTAGGCCAGGGGTCGGCAACCTTTTGAGTCGGAAGAGCCAAAAATTACAATTTACAAATTTCAAAGTTTTTCCTTGACTTATAGGTTGGTATGAGGCTGACCACCCATACTGTAAAAAATGGTTCACTTTGCCAATGTCACCCCTGTTTCAGGGAAGGTCGGCAAGAGTTGCAGGGCTTATGTTCATTGAAGATTGGGTTTTTATATTGTAGTTGGGGGGAGGGTGGGGGGTGAAAAGCGAGTACAAGTAGCGGAGAGATCGTTAATCGATTCAGAACGATTTAGTTTTTTTCGATCAGAAGTATAATTCTGTGTTTTTTTTATATTTGCGTATGAAGCTAAAGAGCCGTAACTTCACACCCAAAGAGCCGCATGTGGCTGGTGAGCCGCAGGTTGCTTACCCCTAACCAAACCGATATCGATCCACCATATTTGTAAAAAGTCCGGTCTATAGCTTAGTTGGTAGAGTAACTGCATTCCATGCCGAGATCTCGAGTTAGAATCCCACTGAAGTTGTCAGAAATTATTTCTCGTTTCAGTGTTTATTTCTAACCCAAAATAAAATACCGGCAAGGCTTACTCAGCCTTCATAAGAAATGAGTGTCAAGCCACTCAGGAGCTGAATAACATCCATTTCAAGTTGGCGTAAAGTAAAAGTTACTGGGTTGTTCATTTTAGATTTGGATTTTAAATTATGAGTAGGTACACATGCAGCATTTGTAAGCGTGAACTTACATGTGTCTACTTGTGAGCATGCATTTTATATGAATCTTTAATGTAAATGTATATTTGCAACTAAGATTATGTATTGTAGTTGAATATAATGGTCTTCTTCTATTGGGTGGTTTCAAAATTTACCGACCTCGTTGCTGAAATATTGAGAATTGAGAACCATTGTTTATTTGATCACCATCAAACTTCACACGATTCATTCTAAAAATATGTTACATGTTTCCTGAAAATTTCGTCAAAATCGGATGAGCGGTTTATGAGTATAGGGAACATACATACATACATACATACATACATACATACATACATACATACATACATACATACATACATACATACATACATACATACATACATACATACATACATACATACATACATACATACATACATACATACATACATACATACATACATACATACATACATACACACATCCTTCTTTATAGATTGCATTCCATGCCGAGATCTCGAGTTAGAATCCCACCGAAGTTGTCAGAAATTATTTCCCGTTTCAGTGTTTATTTTAAACCCAAAATAAAATACCGGCAAGGCTTACTCAGCCTTCATAAGAAATGAGTGTCAAGCCACTCAGGAGCTGAATAACATCCATTTCAAGTTAAGTAAAGTGGGTAAAGTTAAGTAAAATTTTCCCAACTTTTTTTTTTTCCCCATTTTTAGGTTAGGTTAGGTTTTTCCCGACTTTTGGGGAAAAAAAATTTTCCCAACTTTTTTTTTTTTTTCCCAGATTTGAAAGCACGGGAACCATGCGCAGGGGGATAAGTGGGAACAATGCGCAGGGGGAAATTTCCCAACTTTTTTTTTTTTTCCCATTTTTAGGTTAGGTTAGGTTAGGTTAGGTTTTTCCCGACTTTTGGGGAAAAAAAAATTTCCCCACTTTTGGGGAAATTTCCCAACTTTTTTTTTTTTTTCCCATTTTTAGGTTAGGTTAGGTTAGGTTTTTCCCGACTTTTGGGGAAAAAATAATTTCCCCACTTTTGGGGAAATTTCCCAACTTTTTTTTTTTTTCCCATTTTTAGGTTAGGTTAGGTTTTTCCCGACTTTTGGGGAAAAAAAAATTTCCCCACTTTTGGGGAAATTTTCCCAACTTTTTTTTTTTTCCCCATTTTTAGGTTAGGTTAGGTTTTTCCCGACTTTTGGGGAAAAAAAATTTTCCCAACTTTTTTTTTTTTTCCCAGATTTGAAAGTGGGAACCATGCGCAGGGGGATAAGTGGGAACAATGCGCAGGGGGAAATTTCCCAACTTTTTTTTTTTTTCCCATTTTTAGGTTTGGTTAGGTTAGGTTAGGTTTTTCCCGACTTTTGGGGAAAAAAAAAATTCCCCACTTTTGGGGAAATTTCCCAACTTTTTTTTTTTTTCCCATTTTTAGGCGTAAAGTAAAAGTTACTGGGTTGTTCATTTTAGATTTGGATTTTAAATTATGAGTGGGTACACATGCAGCATTTGTAAGCGTGAACTTACATGTGTCTACTTGTGAGCATGCATTTTATATGAATCTTTAATGTAAATGTATATTTGCAACTAAGATTATGTATTGTAGTTGAATATAATGGTCTTCTTCTATTGGGTGGTTTCAAAATTTACCGACCTCGTTGCTGAAATATCGAGAATTGAGAACCACTGTTTATTTGATCACCATCAAACTTCACAGGATTCGTTCTAAGAATATGTTACATGTTTCCTGAAAATTTCGTCAAAATCGGATGAGCGGTTTATGAGTCTATAGGGGACATACATACATACATACATACATACATACATACATACATACATACATACATACATACACACATCCTTCTTTATAGATATAGATTATTACATCATCGCGGCGTGCAAAAAGTTAAGACAATATAACTTACAGCGGCCAACTTCAAGTTTTCTCTTTCTAACCCATTACCTGGCGATATAGAAGAATATATTGTGGACACTTCCAGTAAAACAGTTATCCAACTTCTTACTCTGAAACTTATTACGTCTGCAAATTATACAATAAATATAACCTGCATGTAATATTCTTTTACGTAAACATTTTTGATCCTTTCTGATGAAAACTCTTTTCAATTAGTTTTTTTTTGCATTCCCAAGGCTTCCTGGCATTTCATTGAACTTTTAATTATGCTGAAATTTCACAGCTTTAGTGATCAAAAGAACATCTCTTTGAAATATTATTCATCACCTACTTCGCACACACTTTTCTAATTAATGTTGCTTTAGAAATGAAAAAAAAAACGTTCATTACGCAAAAAACTAAAAAAATATTGACGTCAGCAAGAAAACAAATTATATGCGACAAAGGATCGAGTATTTTTTTTTACAGTTACCGCGTTGCTGGTGTGCCCTTTTATTTTTTGCCTTTTTCTTGCATGTTTTGGTCGAAGAATACCCTTCCCTTCCACCAGCTTCTCGCTGCCCTTCTTCCCCCTTTAAGGTCCCTGGGGATATTAAAAAAGGAAAGAAGCGGAAATTGCATGCAAATGGCAGGGTAATGTGCATTCCGAATTCCTTTTGTCTGGGAACAGGGACAAAACTAAGCGCATTACCTATACGTAGGGACTGGAAAATTTCGCGATCGCGATAAAACGAATTTATTCGCGAATTTTGATGTTTTTACGCGAATAACGCGAAATTTCAGGTTTTACGTAAATATCGCGAATTTTCGTACTTTTGGTAGAAATTGTGCGAAAAAGTTGTAATGTGTCGCTTTTGCAACGCAACTATTTTGCGGGAAAGAAAAAAATCCTGCGAAAACCCTTTGCAAGGTGCAAAGCACAGGAAAATTGGTCTCTTTCAACGTTTAAACACGCTAGAACGCTAGACGCGGGGTTCGATCCCCACCTGGGTGATTTGACCATAAATTTGACCCTGGTTCAACAGATGTAATTGGGTAATTAAAAATGAATAATTCATTAAAATAAACAATAATGAATTATTAATTAATACCTGTATCTGGCCAGTCAGAGTAGGTTGGTGAATTGCATTCCTATTCACAAATCTATTTTACTAAAAAAAAAAAATGATAAGCAGAACTGTCCTGGATCATCCAAGCAGACTTGAATCGTGACATCAATGAAGGAAAATACTTCAAGGAGTGAAGCTGTTGCTGGATTAGCCAAGAGCACAACTTGAAGCTTTCATAAAAGCCAACATCCCTTGAAAAATGAGATAACCCTGATCTAGACGGCAAGAGTTGCAAGGCTTATGTTCATTTGAGATTGGGTTTTTATATTGTAGGTCCATATGCGGCATGTGTTAGCGCGAAAGTATACATATCTGCTTGTGGGAATGCATTTAATATAAATCTTAAATGATATATATCTTTGCAGCTTAGATTAGATTAGATTAGATTAGAGACTAAATGCACAAAAATTAAATATTTTAAAAGGATATTTGCAGGGTATTCGGAGTGTCATTGAAATATTAATACTTTTTTCAATCAATGTTTTTTTTGTAAAAAAATAATTATTTTAAAAAAAAATAAAAAAAAAATTAAGAAACTAAAATTAAAAAACATTGTTTTGTACCACTTGAGTATTTTTTATTGCAAAAACGTTTTCGGTGGGTACTTCCACCATCTTCGGTTGCAGATATGTACTCGTATTGTTCAGATTTGTTTATTCATTATTTTTTAAGGTACATATTGTTGTTTACATAATAAATTGTAAATATTAGTAATATATTTTGTTTTTCAATTATATAAACCTTTATTTTGATCTAATCAACCCTAAAAATTACACTGAATCTCCCCGTTTATCATAAAAAATAACGCGAATTTCCCTGTTTTTGATCAAAAATAACGCGAATTTCACAAAAAAATAACGCGAATTTCCTAAAAAATAACACCACTATTTTCCAGTCCCTACCTATACGGTATACTTACAAATAAGGTGAAAAGAGAAGTCGCCAAGAATCGCTACTTTTACGGCACCTAAAGTATAGTATGATTCCTTATATTTTCCATGATTTTTTAATCTTTTCAATAATTATGACAGTTTTTGTGATGCCCACATTATGTAAATTTAAATACTTAAATGTTTACCTGCATAAGCCCTAATTTAAAAATAGGTACCTACAACTTTTTCGAAACCGATTTTTTTACGTCAAAAACTTGCGCCCAGGGAGCCGTGAATTTTTATCACATTTTGATAATTAAGTCATTTAAAATAATAGTTATTATGTTCCTTACATAATCTTTGAAAGGCTTTGTTATTTTTATAATCGTTGAAGTGCAAGCCTAAACTCCTATTCGGTACTGCGAGGGTTTCATTAATTAATAATAATTGCAGTTCAGCTTACATTATTTTAATACACACTCTTTGTCAGTCATTCATCGTCCTTTCTTTTTAGATCCAGAGACAGAAAAAAGAGAATTTCCCATACCAAAAGACAAACAATTAGCCGTGTATTAATGATAATTTTTGTAATCCCTAACATAATAATAGTTCATCCTCAGTCGTCGTATAGAGAGGGTGTCTCTTAAATACATTGGCTACGTCGCCAACAAAACGTTGAGAGTACTGTCCCCTTAGTACGAGTTGCAAAACTTGAGTAATGTAAAGTTTACGGCTATTATTAAAGATTGATTCCCCCCAAAATCTGTCGTTTTTGTTTGTTTGATTTTTATTTTCTTCATCACTGTAACTCTTTTGCTAAGACCATAAAGTGTAAGAAACAAAAACTGCAGATTTTGGGAGAAATCACTCTTTAATATTTTCCGTAAACTTTACTTTTCTCATGTTTTGCAACTCGTACTAAGGGTACTGATATTCTCCACTAAAGGTTCGTAAAAATAAGCATATATTTATTTATTTTAATAATAATTTTACAACTAGATATGTCTAAACGAGCGTAAATCTAACCTTAATTCGACTATATAATTATATCTTAAGCACGAGGGAAGGTACATAATAATAATAAAACGTCAGTAAGAATGTACGTTCTCCCACAACGGATTATTGTCTAATATTTCAAAACTGTAGTTGATTATTGAAGTAAATTTGAATGTATTATTTGGATTATTCAGTTATTGGACTCACGTGGTGCTGCAGGAGCGGTCCGTGTTCTTGCATCGCTTCCTCTTATCGCCCATCGCGGCGTGCGTGACAGTTTATATTGCCGACAGGACATGTATATACCAGCAGAGCTATACGCCTGTGCCGTCACTGCAATTAAAAGCTCGCGTAAACACAGCAGCAGCCAGCTAACATGTGGGCCGGACAATCATTCACAAAACGTAACCAATCATAAACAGCTTCCTCATTGTCTATGCTTATTTAAATTTAACTCCTGGAGGGAAGTTGGAAGGAGGTAGACCTGAGAATAATCCAAATGCCGCACTTTCCTATACAAAAATAGCCCCACCAGAACATTTGTGCCGTAACAAAGGTTCTACATGCATATCACTTGAAACTAACATGTAGGCCGGACAATCATTCACAAAACGTAGCCAATCATAATCAGCTTTCCTCAATGTCTATGCTCATTTTTATTTTTGAAATTTTAAGAACCAACAATATTCCTGGGACTATTTTCATTTACCATTTTTAAGGCACCAAGTCACAACACTTGATTATAAATGTATAATTAAATAGCACTTTTTACAGTGCGCCATCAAACCTGACATATTTTTAAAGAAAAAGTTTCAAATCGTGATTTCGATAAGAGCACCAAAACATACTTGGACTATTTTCACAAAAAAAAATAGCTGTCAGGGAAAGATTATCACACAGAAAATTCATCAGAATACAAGTCACATACATATGTCAATATTTTTGTAAACACTTGTACAATCAATGCATCACATTCTTGACCTATCACAAATATTCAATATTAACCATTTCTCCTTTCATTGAACTTTCACTTTTATGCGTAAACCAAACAAAATGTATGTACTAGCACATTTGTATGTTCCACTTATTCCCGTGGGGCACGCGCCAGTACTGAAGGAAATCATGACCGCACCAAGCAGGAGTATTCCGCCAAAAAAGTTACCCACGCTGAGATTACTACACCCCATCGCGTACTAACTCAGCCACAGCGTTTCACTAAGAAATCAAAACGCTCAACGGAGGATCTAATCTGTTCTGGTGAAGCACTTAAACGCAATTTAATGTTTTTTATACTTGGGGAACTGGAGTACAGCGCGAGTACAAAAGGCATGAAAAAAGTCGTCTCCTGCATTGGCGCTGCTCATGTGAGGCAGCGGCGCGTATTTATAGAACAGACTGCATGTGGTCTGCGGTGGCCGCACATGTATACTCGTATAGTCATCGTGTGCTAGGACTAAGCGATACATAACAGATCGTTGATCTCTTTACTCGTACTTGTGTAGTAAACTAATCATGAAGGGCGTTGCTGGTGTTGTCGAATAATAAATGTAAATTGTAACTCAGTCGACATTCCGTTAGGGGTAGCCAGAGTCTCTGCAGAGCTGCTTCCATTTTTCCTATTCTGACATACCTCTTTCAATTCATTCATATCCATCACCTTTTTCATGCATTTTCTTCTTTTACGCTCACTTTGTACATCCCATTCTTTCACAATCTCCTCAATCTGATCATTCCATACTTTTCTCGGTCATCCCTTCCCTTTTTTTCCTTTCATACTTTCTTTGTATATAATATACTTTGTCAGTCTATCATCATTCATTCTTTCCACATGCCCAAACCATCTCATCACATTCTTTTGTACTTACCTTAACTTTCACATCCTCTTTCAAATTACATTCTTTCTTTACCCATTCATTCCTAACTTTATCCCTAAGTTTTTCCCGTCATGCTTCTCAAATGCTTCATTTCCACCGTACCTACTTTACCATTTCGCTATCATTCACTCTCCATGCTTCACTTCCATACATCAAACCATTCATTTATTTAACCCGCCATTCATTTCCAGACCATTCATTTCTTAATAACGGTGTCATGATCGAATAAGAGTTTTAGGCTTACATTGCAGGCTAATGATGCTGGAGAGATGTTTTCCGGGATCTGTTGCCCGTGGTCTATGGGAGCTGGAACTTCCGGACGTTTTGCTCATGTATACAATGGGCTTATTCAGCGTGAAAGTGCAATGATGAAGATTACCTTGATGAAAACTGAGATGAGTTTTCATTTTTTCACAGTCACAGTCTGCCTATTAGCGCGGATATAAACTGTGTATCTACTTACCGTCTTGTGATTATTTCACACAAAACAATTATTAAATCCATCTTGTGGATGTGAATCACCTACTAACTTCTGTACCGGCACATATTTCCATGAATTTAGTAGATACCTTTCACTTGTATGTACCTATGTATCTTAGTTTCCATCTAACCAAGTAATAGAACGAGGCATCAAACTACTTGAATATGTAGATGGTGAGATATACCTAATCTAGGATCAAGCTTGGAATACCTACGCGAAGATCTTTTGACGGTAAAATTAAAACAGATAAGCGACTCACAAAAGCTTGATTAATTTTAGAATTTTAGTTACACAGTACATGCATTAAAAGATACCTGTGTACTTATCTCATTGATTAATGATAAGTAAATGGTACGAACATATGGAAGAAGTTACAAAAAAAATGTCTCATGTTTACTGGAAATAAAATACAGGAAAAATCCACCTATTAATAAGCTTTTATTACGTAAAAATATGCAAACAAAAACGGCGCGAAGTAATATTATTAAAGCGTCATGCAAAAGTGATAAAACTAATAATTTGCCAAAAAGGTGAAAATGAAAATGCACGATGAAATATTAACAATTATTTACGCCCCCAGACGCGTGATGGTGGGGGTGGGGGGTGTTGTTAACGACGCAAAAAATATAGAAGGGTTGGCGCTTAATGGGGAAAAATGCCATAAAAATGTGCGAAAATGTTTATCGGATAGCGACACCGGAAGCCTAGAGGAAACATTAGAAACGGCAGCGCTCGAAATATTGTAATCAATGCAAGCACATTAAAGTATGCAACAGAAAGCTATGCAAATCTAGGTGAGTACTGTTACTAAAGGGGTATAGTTGCTTTAGCAAAACATTGGCAATTATAAAGTTCGTAAATTGATATCGGTGGGTTATTAAGCGAACGTAAAATAAAATGAGTAGTTTAAAATAAGTGAAACATAAAACTAAGTATAGTTCTTAACGATAAGTATATTTTATAATCATAAGCCAGGTTCACACGGATTTGGTAAATGGCGAGATGAGCTTGAAATGAAAATCGCTTTAGTTAAATTCAGATTGATTTCTTGCCAAATCACAGTTTTCATTTTGATGGACGATTGACTAAAGCCGCGTGTACCCGGCCTAAGATCAGTATAAATATTTATTACCAGTTGGCAATTTTGAGTTCTAAAGTGACATGCAATGCAGGTAGATAATTGTAAAATTATAGACCATACATATATTGTCACAATAAAAGTATATGCAATGAAAAGGCTTGCGGGTCACGTCCTTCCAAACTGCGTAGACCACGACGTCCTTGAAACCATGACGTCCTTGAAGCCACGACGTCTTTGGGACCACGCCGCTCTTTTAAGACCACGAAGCCCTTGAAACCACGACGTTCTTGGAACCACGACGCTCGAAAGACCACGACGTCCTTGAGATCACGCCGCTCGAAAGACCACGACTTCCTTGAGACTACGCCGCTCGCAAGACCACGACGTTCTTGAGACCACGATGTCCTTGGGACCACGACGCTTTCAAGAACACGACGTCCTTGAGACCACGACGTCCTTGAGGCCACGATGTCCTTGGGACCACGACACCCTTAAAAACACGGCGCCTGAGTCCTTGAGTCTTTGCGACCGTCGAGTCCTTGAGCCCACCGAGTCCTCGAGATCACCAACTTATTGAAGTCCTTGCGAGACCACGGCGACACGTCACGAAAAAATCTCTGCAATAATAATTATTATTATGAGTAATAAGAAGAACATCAAAATAATAATTACGACAGCCTGACACAAAGTTGACATTGCAGAAAGAGCAACACAAATTGTCAATGGTTAAATTTGTAATGCAATGCAGACAATTCCAACCTCACATGAATTCGGTTACAAAGCCGTGAAATCGTACGGCATACAGGAACTAATGAACCCTTCCGATAGACACGCTACCGGGAAACCTATTAGGGAGAGGTGAAGAGGGGGCGCGGAGGAATCATAACATTTTCATATCGACGGTTAGAGGGCGAAATGACAAAAGAACCAAGAAAGAGAAAAGGTGTTTTTCCGTATTTTCTTATACTTCAACCACAATGTACAATTCAGAGAGTTACAATGCTATTCAGAATCAATGGCAGACTAAACCAAAAGCTCCAACCATTCAATCTAGTAGAGTTAAGCCTTTGCCATGAAAAAAACATTCTTATAATTTACTTGCCCAATTTTATTTAATTCTACATTCAATATATAAAGGCTTTTTTAGACACAACGTATTCTACCCGGATTGTCAATGGAATAAATAGACAAACTGTGTGAAAGCTTTCACAACTTGCTCCTTACATTACTGACTTCCGACCGAGCGCCGCACTCGCAATCAAGATACACATACAGTGTAACTTCTTGCCGTGTTATCCCCGAAGGGTTTCGCATGCGTCGAGTGGAACCTATTATTATTTTTACAGGTAAGGGTGCCGGCCTTACGCCAACCCCTTCAGTTGAAGTGGGGGTTTCCCAGCGTCTGAGGGGGCTGGTACTCATTTCTTGTGAAGACAGAGTAAACCTTGCCGGTATTTTAATTTGGGGTGGGAAAAAAATACCGAAACGGGAAATCATTTCTGACCCCCTCGGTGGGATTCGAACCCGAGCTCTCGGCATGGAATGCAAGCACTCTACCAACTGAGCTATCGATCGGACTTTTCCGGATAGGAAAAAAAAATACACACAAACCGGGCAGGATGCGTCTAGTGTGTAATGACTTTAACCGAAAAAAATACAGCCACTATTTCGGTAAATTATCTGAGATGCAACAATTTTTTTCTCCGAGTTGAATTTTGTGTAAAAATACGAAAGATTGTTTGGTCTACAACTGATTCCGAATAACAGTATTAGTGGACGTGGTAAAAGTAATACGCCGTAAGGATGGTAAGAAGGGGTGGGGTTGGGAGGAAGGGGGCGGGTGACAGACTGCACCCTCCCGGCGAGGGCTGCGCACAATAAATACGACAGAGGGTCAAACTCGTGGGGGGTGTGGCAGCTATACAAACAGACCTACTCAAATTGTGTTGTTGGACCGACTTAAAATAACAAAATCCAGTGAATAGTGCACGGAGCAACCAAAATATGCAACGAAATGATGGTACAAAAATGAAACTATACATAAAAGAGAGTTAGAGCGTTTGGACAAAAAGAATGATAAACTATTAAAACGAGTTTTTATGATGGAAACTTGGATATTGAGAGAGAAGGAAGAGGACGAACAAAAAATTGAAGATCTAAGATTCGTAAAGCTCGAGAGAAAATTAAAGATATATGAATTTTTTTAAGGATAAGGGACTTAAAAATCACATGCTAAAAGTGCTAATTGAATAAATTGAGTCCAGTCTGTTATTTTAATGGGAAATTAAGCAAGGGAATAAAATATTAACATTGAAAAAAAGGAAACTTTTGACATTGACAATTATTTTGACTGATGAACACATACACAAAAAAATTACATGGTCGAGTAAGTTTGAGGTTGAAAAAAAAACCTTTCTTTTAAAAGTACAAACTGCAATTAGGTACTGTTATACACACACACAAAACAAACAAAAAAGGAGGGGAGAGTGAATTAAATGTGAGATTACAAGGAGCGATAGAAAAAGGCAAGGTGGAGAGAATTATGTAACAATATCCGCGTGAATTAGGAAGGCAGGTTTTACAATTTTTTCTTAGGGGTCGCTTTTGTTTCAAGGGGGGCGCTAAGCGGCTCGGTGTGACGCCCTCAAACGGCAAGACTGATTATGCGGTAATTGTTTGTTAAATACCAAACTACAACTTACAACACCAAGGGTTAGAATCTTTGCTTTGATTGGATACGAGCAAGAAACTCTGTACAAAAATGTGTCAACAAAACAAAAACGAAAAAATGCGGTATTCAGTTTTATGAATATTTGTTGTCAAGATTAAAGAACAATTATTGTCCTTTCGATTGTATTCGTAAGACCGACAACAATTGAATATGATAAGCTTTTCTTCAAAATCCAAACATGGAATTAATAAAAAAGATGCACCCAAAAATAGAACTGATTTTCCGATCCCTTCTACACATTTATTTCATAAATATTATTCTGCGATTGCATAACCTGGATGAAACTGGATTTACACGAATAAATAAAATAAAACAAAAACAGAATGGCGTCACGTTTTGTGATATAAATTTTTGGAATTGTTCGCGTCCACGAATTGCATGACTTACCTTGTTCTGAAGCCCTGAGAGAACAATGTCGTCCGTCGTCGTAATATTCTATAACCGGAGAGAGTGCCGAGCTTTCGTTTATTTTACCTGAAACAAAACAAATTTATAATTAGTAAAGGAGTTTGTGAGAGGAAACACACAGGTGAGTCATTGTGACAGAAATACGGTGTTATTTTAAGAAATGTTACGAAGCTGAAAAAATATGATCTAACACTCAGATAATAAACATATGCGAGACATTTTGAAATGGAATATTTTGATAAGTCACATTCTGAAGCGCTATTCTGCTGAATTGCTTACAACCTTAAGGCGACGAGATAGCGATTCGTGTCCAAAATTAAGATGTACTGTGATTTTTTTTATCTATGAAATTCTTTCGCAAGCGCTAGCAAGCTCCGATTTGGATTGATATCAAAAGTGTAAGAGCTCGTTCCCACTTGTCGGGTGTCGGATCCGTATATTAATCGGAGGTTCCAGTGGCAGAACATTATGTATGAAGCTATTCACACTTATCGGAAACCGATTTTGTCCGAAATATTCTGCCACTGGAACCTCCGATTAATATACGGATCCAACACCCAAGTGGGAACGAGCTCTTAGGAATTAAGCAGAACAGCTCTTCAGGCTTTTTCATCTCTTTGCAAACATTGTCTCATGTCATTTAGTCGTTCTGAAAAATGAAGTAGATTTTAAAGGGTAAATTTCAAAACATACTTTTGAATAAATAAGTATTTGATACCTTTTTTTAGTGTAGTATTGGAAGGCATGTAATTAGGCTAAAATATATTTTTTTAATCGATTAAAGTGGGTGACTCGCCTACCTGCGGGTATGTCGTGTAAAATAGTGGATAAGCCTAATTCATAGTAGGTATTGATTGAATGTGAAACAAGATATTATCAAAACTAAACATTGAAATTCTGCATGTTATTGTGATTAAAGAAACAAACTTAATCATATTCCTCTTTCTTCATTCAAAAGGTTTTGTTTTTTATTACGTTTTAAAACCTGTTTTGCCCTACAAAAAATAGGTTTTAGTCAGATTTTTAGTTTACAAATAAGGCCAATTATGTAAAGGCAAGCCAAAAGAAATAAGATCAAAAAAGTGCACCCAAAATTTGTATAAATTTTGAAGAATCATTTCTCTGCTTCTGGGATGCAAAGGAAAACAAAACATGAAATATAACATAAGTGTGTAAATTATTTATTATTACCTACAGCTGGTGTGCATATTTTTTTAAGGTTAAGAATAACAAAATGTGCTGTTGGAAATACATAAAGGAGGAATCGTGTAACAAAGTAATTGCTGTATAGGAAATGCTGATGATTTCATTTTTGAAAATTATTTTGACAACAGCTGTCAAGTGAGTGAGGGGTTGAACGCACACGCACCCTACAAACTATTTAATATCTCTGCATCCCAAGTACAAAGCATTACGTTTAAACTTGACCATGAAATGTAAGGGAACTAAAAAGCTCAACAGAGACGCCGATTCAGTTCCTATATATATATATTTTTTTAATATAGTTAAACATTTGGGGTAGTGGAAGTACATGAGCGCAATCAAGTGGCGTTAACGATTGGAAATTTGATGGACACTCAGCCATAAGCCGTAGATAAATAAATCCATAATAATCAATATTGATTTTGAAATTAAAAAAAAAAACTTTTAGTGAGTCGCTGTTCCACTATTAATAGGTAGCTGTTATTTTTGCGTAGATATGTCAAATAATACATATTTTTTGGTACCTCACCCTATAGCAGGGGTGCCCATACTTTTTCTTGAGTAGATCGACTTAGCAAAAATTTATGAATAGGAGATCGACATTTTACTAAAGGCACGCAATTTTAGAAATTTATTTTGTCCAAAAAATTCTGTTGACGGGTAGGGGGGGGGGGGGTGGAGTTGTAGGCACACAATTAAATCCCCAAAATGTCAAATCTGTATAAAATTGTTCATCTCTAACATTACAACAATAAATTTTCTTTTGTAAAAAACTACAGTTTTAAGAACGATCACTGATTTTTTTTAATATCTTCGGCGATCGACTTTAAAACCCTTCGCGATCGACCGTTTGGGCACCTCTGCCCTATAGGATAAAAGGGCTGTAAATTCATCTTATTACACGTTATATTCTAATCCGGTATTTTGAACGTTAGCATGTGTGACTATAAGTTATTGTCAAGTGGGCCAGACGCAAGATTCAAACCAACGTTATTCGGTTACAAATACGCTAGTCGAACATGCGCCTCTACCCCCTCGGCCATAACACCGACTAAATTAACATGCTATATTAACAATTGGTTGACTTTTGCAAATTTCCCTCCTGTGTCAGGGAAGTCTGCGAAAGTTGCACGTCTTATGTTCACTTGAGTTTTGAGTCTTATTTTGTAATAACACACGCAGCTTGCGAAAGTTTGTTGAAGTGTATTCTAAGGTACAGATACAAGATCCTAAACATATCTCATCGAACAATTCGGGACTTCATCTACCAAACTTACCTATTAGGTATATCCTCTAGAATAGAATAATTGGGCGATATACCAAAAAGGCCTTTGTATGTAAAACAAATTATTTTGTGTGAAAAAAATTATGTGTATTAAAAATTCATGTACCTTGAAATGAGCATTCTAAATTCATTTACGGACACTCTTCCGTACTAACTGCTTCAGGTCGCAATATTTTATTCTTTCATCTCACGTGTTAATCGTTATCAATACCCCAAGTACATATACAAATGAACAAAAGTGTATTAAAAGTAAAACGCTCACAAGAGGCAACGTTTTAGTTTATATCCATTTTTTTGGTGAAACGTTCAGGATTTTTTTGGAACGAATGTTTTTTTTTTTGTGGCACTGGCTGTGTGCTTGATTTGTATTTTTATGGAAAATAATCATAAAGCTTGCTTTATGGAGCCTAACACACATTGCCCGGCATTCACAGCTAATTTAAAAAGGGGCGTCATCTCGGGAAAATGTTACTGTATTTAATTATTACGACGTCCTGCCTCTCAGCAATTTATCTCATGCCAAATATAAAGAACGAGTGCGTTTATATTCACTTGAACATTGACCTAAGTTTGTGAAAAATCAGCAAGTTATACTTTAATTTAAAAAATATATATATAAGAAAAAAGTATGAAGTCTATAACAAAAGACTCTTCAAAAACATAGGTACGGGATTATAGAACAAAAAGTTGAAGTTTTATAATATGGTACTTAATTCTAATCTCAAATATACATAATCCCTGCAACTCTTTCCGACCTTCCCTGAAACAGGGGTGACATTGCCAAAGTGAACCTTTTTTTACAGTACCTATGGGTGGTCAGCCTCATACCAACCTATAAGTCAAGGAAGTGAAGAAGTCATAAAAAAGCGATGGACCACGGTCAAGACCTAGATACCTAAACCATTTAAAGCACTTCATTATTTTTACAGTCCCCTCAAAGAGTGACACATTGCATCAGTTTCCTGCGGCCTCACTTCCTGGCTGGGGGCGGTGCTGCAGCAGCGACATGGTCCAGAGGGGAGTGGACCATGGACTCCTCAAACGAGACAACTGCTTCCCATTTATTCTCTCCGGGCACACAGGAAATGCCGCCATCCTAACTTTAGTAATAATAACCAATGACCACTTAATGTAAGCTGCTAGAGTATATTACTACTACTACGATATTTGGATCTACTACTCGATCATTCACTGAACAGATGATGCTTTAGATATGCAATGAAATTAGACCGGTACTTAGTCTAGTGGTTGGAAGGTACTGGGTTTGGTGCCTTAAAATATTGTGATTTATGATTTTTCTGGAACGGTTTTTTTTATACTAAATTAACATAAACCAAAAAATCTTCCATATTTTTTTTCTTCCATATTCAACAACTCTGACACACAACTATTTCCAAATGAGATTTTTTTAAGCAATGGATTTTCATACAAAATAATCTGTAAAATTTCGTAGCGAAAAAAAAAACATGCACCCTTGTTTACAATGGATTATGGATAAAGGACCGCCATACGATTTCAAATGAATTTATAGTTTGTTTTTATACGAGAGCAGAATATGGTATGGGACAAAAAAGTGGGTAAAATAATTGCAAGAATGATAAATGCGTCAGTCGCTGTGGTCACATGCAGCCTATGTGCCTCTCTAGGTCTGCTTCCTGTACCTACCCTGAACACACACAGTTTCAAGCAAGATACAAGTTTCGAAACCTTTTTTTGCCAGGGGTGCTTTAGGAGTTCACATACATTTTACTCGAATACACAATACTTCGAGTAAAGTGAAAAAACTCGTACTCAGGGTCCTGTAGGCACTATTTCATACACAGCATACTGCAATCGGAGTCCGGTCACGCCGACCGCACAAATCACTTTTATTTGGAATATCGGACGTTTTTATTGTCCGATGGCGATGGCCTGTGACACTCTGTATGGATGATGTAGATACCTAATACTTCTCTATCAGTTTGCTGAAACAAAACCCTGCAGATGGACAAAGAGTTGATGGATCAATCTATAATGAATCTAAGTTACAGGGATCCTTTTCGGTTTTGAAGCTGAATCTTTGTTGACATACAAAATAAGGTACGTATGGTTTTGGTGGTGTATTTGTTAGCGTTGGGCGTTGGCAAAGTTAACCAAGTACATATAACACTTTATAAGCGGTCAAAATTGCATTAACCTATGAGATGGGGATGATGAATATTGTTATGTTTTTAAGCGGGTTCAATTTCTTTAAAACTACGGTGATTTATTTTAGAATCAGTAGGTACCCTTAGTACGAGTTGCAAAACTTGAGTAATGTAAATTTTACAGCAATTATTAAAGAATGATTTCCCCCAAAATCTACCGTTTTTGTTTGTTTCAACTTGATTTTCTTCATCACTGTAACTCTTTTGCTAAGACCATAAAGTGTTAGAAACAAAAACGGCAGATTTTGGGAGAAATCACTCTTGAATATTTTCCGTAACTTTACTTTTCTCAAGTTTTGCAACTCGTTCTAAGGGTACTGGTCAGACTGAGTCACTTTACACCTTCACAATACAACGGTCGATTGACTTATTCTCTACAGAGAGCTTTGATCTTTATGTTATAGAAAGAATAAGGATCATTCTGGAATTGAAATATGTTATATGCGAGACTTTGCTAGAACATTCGACAAAACACTGGAGAAATTTCGAACAATACAAATCAATATCAAATACATTTTATATAAGTACTTAGCGTCTATTTATTTCTAGAGAGACATGATAGACTAGATTATTAACTCACAGACAAACACAGACTATCATACATATTTGTAACAGTATTTTAGACCAAAACTGAGATGAAGCGATGTGGTGGAAAGGGTACTTATAGGAACTTGCAAGCTCTGGACGTGACCAATTGGCGACGAGAGGTGATAAAGAGGTAAAGGTGGAGACAACTCCTCGAAGAGACCAAGATCCACATCGTGTTGAAGCGACAATGATGACGACAAAATTCAGAGGAAAATCAATAAAAAATAAATAGGAGATTCGTCTACGATTGTCTGTGAATAACAATGATAGATTCCACCATTTGTTATTCGACTGTGTAGATAATATGACCTTGGGGACGCGGATTGAGCAGACCAATACGATTTTCGTCATTTCCCTGCATAACTGAATACACCACGTCCACAATTTGGTCACTTTAAGTGGAGGCGTAACAGCATTTGAGTCACAAATCACATCCTGTCATTGAGAAAACCTTCAGGTTCGGCGCAACATGGAGGGATTTACATTCGCTCTGCATGCATATTTCATGTGGTGGTTAGACAAACAAATGGTTCCTAGTCAACAATAAGTAATTGATCTCGTTGCTATTCTATTCCATAAATCTGTAAAACAGATTTCGGAGATATATAAACGTAAACGGTAAATTGATTCTTTTCAAGGATATGTTTTTTTTATGTAGGTAGCAAATCTTCATTTCATCTTCACTTCATTCGTCTTCAACTAATCTACACATATAGTGTAACTTCTTTCCGCGTTCTCCCCGAGGGGATCGCATGCGGCGAGTGAACCTTTCCGTTTGAAATAAACACCGAAACGGGAATCATTTTTGACACTCTCGTTGGGATTCGAACACGAGCTCTCGGCATGGAATGCAAGCACTCTACCAACTGAGGTATCAAAAAGACAATTTTAAGTAAGGATATACCAGTATGTGATTTACGTTGAAGAAATATCTGAAATAACGTTTTATTTGCGAAAACATACGATGCTTCAAAGCAATGCAAAATAAGGAATCTGATACCAAAGAATAGTCAATAAAGTTATTTATCTCAACTTTTTTGTTTTCTTTCGACATTTCACTAAAACAAGACAAAAGGGACAAAGTCAATATGAACCCATCAAAAAATCTTTCGATTGAAGTAAAACTTGATCTAGAACCAAATCTATTCAATCTTGCAAACGGAAATTGAATATCGGGATCACAAAAAATGGGATTCCACTTTTAGTCCCGAGCCGTTCACATTGCTGGGATCTATTCAAGCGAGTTTGTAGGTAACTGAAGTAGGAATTCATAAAAAAAACCCCGGTTAATTCCCCAAGTACAAAACTGTACGCACTCCAAACACAACGTTTACCACAAAAAATATATCAGCCTGTCTAGTGGGTGTTTTACTTTACACACATTTTTGGTAAAACGCTAACTGGAGTAAGAAATCATAAAAGAAACTCGATTGGTAAATCAAGTTCAAAATTATACGCACAAACTAAAAAACAACGTTTACCTAAAAATAATATACATCAGCGTCTCTAGCGGGTATTTAAGCTTACTCACATTTTTGTTAAAACGCTAACTGGAGTAGGAATTCATTGAAAAAAACTCGATTAGTACAGAAAGATAAAAATTACACGCACATACTTAACCATAACATTTAACAAAAAATATGTCAGCGTCTCTAATGGGAGTTTTAGTTTTTATACATTTTTGGTTTAAAGTGTGACAATGTTTTCAATGATGAGCAAATTTGTGAGGATATTACGATGAGGATGTTCAATGAGGTGCTTGTTAAAAAATCTGCTTCGAAATTAATGCAGCACCCAGAAGATTTCTTCATCGCAGATTAGAAGGAGTTTTATATACGTGCGAACCTTCCACTGATAGATGAACGACACAATATGTAATGAAACAACCACATTAAATGTTTAACTTTATTTGTTTCACGATTACAATAACAACAAAATTCACCAGCCTGTGGCTGCCAACCAGGCGAGCTGATCCCCTTTTTTTCTCCAGGTCGATCCTCTTTTGTTTTGCTCTATTCCATATTCAAATTTTCCTATGTTCTTTATTTTCCCTACATACCTATTTAAATCCTTTCGTTATAAAACGTAAGTTTTTATACTTGAGGTAGTGTTTTTTATACTTGAGGTAGTGTGGAGAATTGTGGCGATGGTTGGCGTTATTGAGGATTTGTAAGGCGGCGAATACAAAGAAGCGTCGGTGGTGATAGCAGGGATCGATCACGATCAAGTTTTTGTAGGGCGTCCCCCCCCCACCCTCCCCCTTCTCAGCCCACAGACGGAGGGCGGGAATAGATACCTATAGCATGGAGTTCTAACCTATAGCACGACTTATGGCACTTGCGAATTAAAGGTATATAGCATTTAGTTATCATATTGATTGAGACTTTATTAATGACATTTGAGAGATTATATGATTGATATTTGAGAGATTATAATTGAGAGAGATTATATATGACAAAAATATCCTATCCTCAGAATTACATGCCCGAATTCACTCCGGCAATAATGCTTTTTTTGGCCTTAGAGGGCTATTGTGCTCAAAATGGCTATCCCGCTCCACAAAATTCAAGATTTACACTTCCATTGTTCGGCCAGTTGTGTTGTACGGATGCGAAGCCTGGAGTCTGACTCAAAAACAAGAAAAATCTCTCCAGGTCTTTGAGAACAAAATGCTTCGTCGCATTCTCGGACCTCTATTTGAAGATGACAGGTGGCGTATCCGGACCAACGCGGAGCTGATGTCCGTGTTTCAAGATGCTAACATAGTGTCGGTAATGAAATCAAGAAGACTCCAGTGGACCGGGCATGTAGCACGTGCAGAGGACTCCAGGATCATCAGAACAGTCTTGGATGGTGCCCCCTCAGGTGTTAGACCACTCGGACGTCCCAGGATGCGGTGGGCAGACAACGTTGAAGCCGACGCCGAAGTTCTGGGAGTGAGGGGACCATGGAGGGAAGCAGCACAAGACAGAGAGTCCTGGAGCATTGTGGCGCGGGAGGCCCTGAGCCTTCAAGGCTTATGAGCCGAAGAAAGTAAGTAAAGTAAGTATTGATAGAGACGAACTGGCATACGGCATTGAAGTATATAAAAACTATGAGGCTAACCTGTCAACCGGACCTGCCAACTGCAGAGCTGCACAGAATAGTGCAATTCTATGTTTTCTTGCTTTCTCCGTCTTGTGTTTCGGCACCCAATAATTACACATGCCTTCACGTATCATAATAATGCCCGTTTTTCTTAATAATCCAACTCAATGAACATAATAATTGCAACGCGTTAGCATGATTTCATTGTCATTTTAGTAATGCCAACAATGTAGAAAAAAATCTAGCATCTTTTGCCTGTTGACAGTGTGGTGACACTCAGAGTATCAGTGTTATCTTACTTACAACAGTTTATACTCCGCTATATATTCTAACTCAACGGTACAAAGTATATACTGGCTACGAAGACTCACTAAGGCCCGGTATTTTCAATTCTAGCATATGTGACTTTGAGCTGATAAAAAAACTACCCACACGATTGGCATGAGTGCGTTTTTTCCATTCAGTATTAAGCCGCTATGCTAACGTTGAAAATACCGGGCCTAAGGACGCTCGTGAATAGTGTAGCTTGATAACAAGTGTGAAATGAAAAAACAAATATTTAAATATATTTGCAACTTGGATTACAGATGGTATGGTTTGTAATTGATAGCGTGTAGGTACTTGATGCGAGCTCACAGGATCACATCTCGTCCTCATCACCAGAATCCACCGCCCCCTCCCATCTCAGGGGGAGGAAAGAAAACAACGGGAGGGGGAGGGTTGATAATATTATCGGTAAGCTTCGATATCGCAGAGTGCGGGGTTAGTCTTCTACGGCCATTGTGTGTGACTGGGCGAAATTTATTTTCATACCGTGTTTCCACGAATCCAGAGCTGGAAGTTTTATCACCACGGTAATTCTTACCTACCAAATATCGGTAATATTTGTATGAAAACCTGTCAATCAATCCAAGATGGTCGCAAGTGAACAGCTGATTAGTCTTCATACAAATATTAACGATATTCGGTAGGTAAGAATTACCGTGGTGATGAGACTTCCAGCCCAGCTGACTAAAATTAGCAAACTTCTATTAGAGTGAAGCATTAGCCATGATTGTTTTTAGAAATAAAACAAAAGAATTCATGATAAGGGTTGCAATTTACCTACTTATTTTTTACCTGATTGGAAACAGGTATTAACATTGTCAATTAATATTTTATGGTTCTTTCTATTTCAATGAATTATTAATTCATCATAACTTAATGACATCTGTTGATCCAGGGTCAAAGTTATCGCTAAGAGGCTCCACGGAGTTTAATAGGTATCTCATCGGTTAACTAATGAATTCATCTATTTTTTATTTGAATAGCACCCCTGTATTTCGGAAAAGGTAGTATGAGATGCAGAGTTTATGTAGGTACATTTGAGGTTTGGATATTCTTTAGTTAATGAACATGCAGTGTGAGTAGGTGCTAACTTGCACGTGGTTATCTTGTGGTTTTGCTGGAGTGATGTTTTCCGGGATCTGTTGCCGTGATCTGTGGGAGCTGGAGCTTCAGGACATTTCGCCCATTTCTACGATGGTCTTCTTCAGCGTGAAGTATAATGACGAAGATGATCTTGATGAGAACTGTGAATTGAGGAAAACATCACTCCAGCATCATCAGCCGGCAGCGTAAGCCTAAAACTCTTATCTTGTGGTTTGTTTTCAATTCACGTTTAGTGTCAAAGATGCTAAATAAATACTATCGGTTAGATTACAACCGGCCACAATTTTGATAATATCCTTGCTTTGTGCAAACACTTGGGAAAGTGTAGCTTCTCGGGAGGGCCTTCTGCCACTCGCATCTCACATAACTTTTGCATGCGAGTCCTGTGACACATCCCCGGATGGGATGGATATACAGGGCGTGGGTCAGTGGAGGGGAGACTGACCCTGAGAGAAGGTGTTGTTGTTGCTATACCAATAATACATAAAGCTGTTTTTTTTTTCAAAGATATTATTACTCGGTGACTTGTTAGCGAATATTACTGTGTGTTTATACCATATCTACTTTACAAGAAATGCACGCATTTCATTGGAAAATAAATTGAAACAATAAAATGAAAGATATTCACTTCCCTTTGAATGCATTTTGAGAATTAAGTATTTACCCTGAAGGCGCTAATCTCCCATTGTTCGTGGCTCAATCGGAAAGCAAAATTGCTTCTCATTAAGCGAGTGCCGGTTCATTAATCAGCTTGTCACAAGTTTTTCGGCGGGAGAAATCTCTACCCCCGAATCAGGGGCGGGTAAGGTATCTGATCCACAAACTTGGCATCAAAGGGCCCCTCCGTTTATCATATTTGTGCGGGAAAAACTTTGCACAGAAAACAACTCGGCGTGGAATTTTAAAGCGATTAAAAGCTTGTGGAGATTTTAAGGTAAAATTATGATTGATCTATGCTGGATAAACCAAAGCAAAATAATAACGAAATAACTTGGACTTGGTCAAATGCAATTGTGTGAAAATCATCGTTACTAGAGATCTGTATTTCGAAAAAGTGTATTTACTTGAATAAATAAATCAATATAGTTTTCGTAACACAGGTCACAATTTACAACGATTTCCATTCATAGCAGGAAATACTGAAGGTGTCAATATCGACTGCTTCAAGGAAGACAGCACTAAGTCAAAAAAGATAGTTTTGCAGGAAAGCCAATTGAATGTTATTTATTCCAAGGAGAACAATGCCTAAACTATTTTTTACATTAATTTATTAACGAATTTAAAAGAGATAGAGACACGGCTGTCATCTTGGAATGAAGATAATGATTTGTTACCTTCAGAAATGGAAATAAGTCAAAAACCTTAATTTCGGAGTTACTTTTTTCTTCTTTGGAGCAGTCGATATAATACCTTAATGGTCGAGATTTTGCTTTTTAGAATCAAAGTTGCAAGGAGACGGATCCATAAATGATAACATGTTCTTGCTATGGCAAAATCATTATTAGCACATAGATATTAACGATGATAAAATAAATCACTCTATTCCAGCAAACTTTAAGAAGTTATTGTGAACTGCTCCAGGAAAAATATTTCAAATCTGATCTGTGGAAACGTGATCCGCAATATATGTAAATGGATATTAAATTATTAGTCGTGTGTGTGTGTGTTCCTTGACTTATAGGTTGGTATGCGGCTGACCACCCATGCTGTAAAAATGGTTCACTTTGCCAATGTCACCCCTGTCTCAGGGAAGGACGGCAAGAGTTGCAGGGTGTATGTCCATCTGAGATTCGGTTTTTATGTTGTAGGTTCACATGAGGCATGTGCAAGCGCAAACTTGTACGTGTCTGATTGTGAGAATGCATGTAATGTGAATCTCCAATGTAACATATCTTTGCAACTTAGATTAAATTAGATAAGATTAGTGATATCTATGTATGCAAGATATCTATCAATGAAAACATGCTCTCGTTCTAGCAAAATCTGCGTTATTATATTACCTTGACCTATAGACATTAACAATCTATCTCAGTAAGTCCACGTCTAGGATGCTACGCTAAGCTACACATTTAGTCCAACTTTTTGCAGCTTTTTCCCCGAAAGAGTCACTTGTGGCGAGTGGAACCTATTTCCTTTCCAGCTTTCGAGGGGGCTGGTTCTCATTTACTGTGAATGCTGAGTAAACCTTGGCGGTATTAAAGACAGAAAACCTTTCTGACACCCTCGCTGAGACTCGAACACTAGCTCTCGACATGGAATGCATGCACGCTACCCACTGGCTATCGACGTAGAGCGAAAACTTAGAGCTCACATGTTTCACAGAAAGGGGAATTCATTTCTGACACCCTCCGTGGGATTCGAACCCGAGCTCTCGACATGAAATGCAAGCACTGTATCAACTGACCTATCGTAAGGCAGTTCTAGAAAACTGTTTTAGTGATTCAAATCTCATCTGTGGAAACCGTGAGCCACAATATTGTGTGTCTGTTGTTTCTGCAAAAGCCCCCAGTCAGCAGAGCAGGGCATTAGTGTGATTGGCAGCTCCTAGGTACACAGAGCACACGCAGTCATTGTCCGGAGCGAAGGACGCAGTAATTGGGTGCGCGACCTGCCACAACACTCGCTGCCACAATCAGCGGACTTGGCTATACATGTGTAGATACTCGTATAAAGGTGAATTTTATTTGCTCAGACAAATGTAGGTGAGCGTACAACACACAACATCTGCAATTGTGATAATATTTTTCAGACTGAAATACTGTCTATCTATGCTGTAGTCTGCTTACTGACTTAATAAAATTTGTAGAAAAAAAGATGATAAAATGGATCGCAGTCCGGAGAAACCTGATTGCATGAATGAGGTTTTATGAAAACGCAAACGCAAATAAACTACACATATAGTGTAACTTCTTGCGTGCGTTATCGGTTCGGGACCTATTTACTTTTTACGGATAAGGGGGCCGGCCTCACACCAACCACTTGCAGTTGAAGTGGGGATTTCCCACTTCAGGCAGGGCTGGTTCTCATTTCTTGTGAGGGCTGAGTAAACCTTGAGATCGAACCCTTGCTCTCGGCATGGAATGCAAGCATTCTACCAATTGAGTTATCGATCTTTTTACGAGCTTGGTCGTCGTTGCTACAAAGCGCCAATTCTCAAGCAAGACCCAGTTTCTGTAAGGCTAGATGGACCTTTGGTGACTGGTCATTGGTAAAGGTTTATGAATTTATAAATGAAAAAAGATAAAAGAAAATATAAATGGTGTATTTTTTGTGCTCCGCCGGGATTCGAACCCACAACCTTCCATTCAGAATCCGAAGTGTTACCACTGAACTACGGACTGGTCTATGAAAATAAAAGAAAACAATAATATTGAGGACCAAAGTCGTGAGATCCATTCATAAGTGACTGAATTATTCTTTAAGTTTGTGAACAAATCGCAATAATATTTAGCTCCAGACTTCTTATTCTGTTTCAATCCAAAGATTAGTTTCCACAAACTTTCATCTTTTTTTCTAAGGCAATCATCCTTTTGAGCTCTTCTTAGGAGCAACGACGCATATCAAGATTGGTTCATTTTACTGGTTCAAGGGATGCCACTTGGTCCTTTAATGTGCTAGTTTCCCGCTCTTTTCACCTCCCACGCTGTTAACCAAGACAGCTCTTCCGCCATTCAGAGCAATCGCATCGAAATAGAAAGTGATAAATATTGAATAAATACAAGGGAGATGCATCTGCGGAGGTATCGACCACCCCTACTTCAACGACGGCAGGAAAAAGTACGGTACAACATGGATTACAAAATGAATTCATAGGAAACATCTCACTCAGGAAAGTATAGGTTATAATGGTTTCTGTTCCCTGCCATCGCATGGAATTATCACCCGATTGATTTCCGCGAATTTTCGGGCTGCACCAGAATAAGTAGAGGCAATTTGCGAGATTTACATCTTGCGCGTCCACCGCGGACTCGCCAACATTTCTGAGGTGCGGTTTCCACTCGGGCGGACTGCAGACATCTGCCGCGCCGCGAGAAAATTACCATCAGCCTGTTCTGAATACAATTACCCGCCCTCCAGCTGTCTCCAGCCCACCACCCATTGACGAAAATAGAAAATATAAATCTGTTTCCACCTACTTTCGAAAATGGTCTTTGGTAAGAAAGAGAACAAAGAACTTCATAGTTGTGTGTACAAAAAAACTCGGCCGAATGTAAAAATGTTTCTAGAGAGGTGGCAACATTGCCGCGTGCGTACTATGCCCGGAGCAGTCCAAACATTATGTTAGACGCATGCGGTATAAATCTTGTGATCGATAAAATTTACAGGCATTATTTTAAGACATTATGGCATGTGTGTCAAATGTCATGTCATGTATGGCATTGGGTGTCAAAACACAAAATGGAGAAAGCAAGAAAACATAAAATTCGACACGTAAAAACATGTTTTGTATGGCTACACAACTGCAACGTTTGACAGGACCGAGACAAAAGTGGTAGATATATCAATGCAGTAAGTAAGTTTCTGCTTCTCTATGTTATTACTCAATACCACCACTTCCCATTTCCTCTGGGCGGGAATGCAAAACTTCAAATTGAAGTCAAGCATATTGTTTTACAAAAATGTATGATAACTAAAACGGTCATTGGAGGCGCATCATAGTTTCCACACCTTCTTGGTAAACCGCTGAGATGGTGCTAAACTGTAACTCTAAAATTGAGGTACAGATGAAATGGGCTGGTTGGATCCGGCACAAGGACCCGGAACTTAAATTATTTAAGTAAAGATACCTCAAAACAAAATGGACAACTTAATCATCTTGCTGTTAATGTTTTAGCCAAACCAATTTCGATGGTGTGTTTTTTTTGTCTTTTTCGTTAAGATTATAAATAAAACAATATTTGTGTAGGTTTTCTTTATTTAGAAGGTTATTCTTGTGGTGAAATAATAGCGAGTAACATTAATTTTCATGAAAGTGAAAAGATAAAAATAGCGATGGAAAATTCACATAACAAGACATTTTAGAACACCAGATCCTGTAAGAAGATCACAGCGACTAGCCAACCGCTGATAATGCCCATCGGAGCAATGTGCGAAACTGTCCGGAAAGAAGAACGAGACCACGGCTACATAGCCCGAAAAAAGTGATTGTTATGTCAACAAAAACCGGCCGTGAAAGCTTCAATGAAAATTCACATGTTTGAATGGTTCCAGTGCTATGTAAACCATCACTCATGTTTTATTCTGCTGCATTTTATTCTACGAAATAACTTGAGGATTTCAATTTTGGCTTCGAATTTCTCGTCCTCCGTCAGGGACCTCAACGTGGGAACCAAAGACAAGACGAAATTCTTATCCTCGTCCAGATCGTCCTGCATCACATTCTGCATCATAGACTCGTGCAGAGAGCTGGGATCCATCGGAGCATTGTTGGTATACTTATATTGTGTCACAACATTTGGCTCGATTAATTTAACTTCTTCCTCCTTCTCTTGTTCATATTGCTCTTCGTCCTCGCCCGATGAGCCCTCTGTCGCATGCTTCTCTTCCTGCTCAGATCTTAAAAACGACAGATTCTCGAAGTAAATGTACTTTCTACGTTTCTTCGCTGCGATTCCTGTCTTGGTTCTTTGAGCCTTCAGTTCCCGGCTAAAACACGATCTCAGATTTGTCCATTTTCTCTGTACATCTGCACCTGGAACATGCATTAAAAATGTAACTCCTTTTCTTTTTCACATCAGTTTTGTCTATAATTGATTCTCAACAACACTATAATAATCTAAAAAGGCACATTAACATTCAAGCTCCCCAATTTTTTCGAGAATTGGGGAGCCTCCCGCACAGGATTCCTTAAAAAAACACTCAAGACTAGTGTGCGGTCCACACATGCAAACCTATCAGTCAAGAACAAGTATAAATAGAATACAGAAATTGACCTTATTTTTGCAAAGGTACATGTCCTTTTCAAGAAAAATCCTACATTGCCGCCTTTGGTTCTATACTGCTCATATAAAAGCTTTTAAGCTCTGGGGAAGTAAAAATATATTCGTGTAATTTTAGCTCAAAACAAAATGTTAAGTTTGTTACGATAGTTATAAGAAATTCCATATTCCAAAGGTATTTAACCTTTAAATGGTCATTATAATAATTATAATGACCATTTAAAGGTGCAAGTAATTATTACTTGCACAAAACTAAACCTACACTGTCTGATAAAAAAAATATCACAGCTAATTTAGTTATAAAGTTACACATTATAAAAGAGCGCCGTTTTGTGTGTGTGTGTCACACCTCAAGGACTCTCCGATCACGTATAAACTAGTATGTAGATAACAAAGGTCCACTCACATAGGTGTATCTTGTCGCTTGGCGCCAGAACGTCCCAGCCAATCACCACCTCAGTGCACAACTCCTCCCATAGTCTCCTCTTGTGCGCGACATCAGAATACTCCGGCAGCGACTTCAAGTACAAGGCGGGTCTGCTCCTCACGCTCTCAATAAACGCCTCTGTGTCTTCAGAAATGGTGCCCGCCATTAATTGAGTGGACGACAACTCAAACGACATGACTCTCCCGCGTGGACGCGAGCTCGAGACTGAATAGTCGTGGAGCGATCGCCGGGTCGAGCGCGCACGAACATTGCCGAGTGCGCCGGTTCCGTGACAAATCGATCACAGACAACCGTCCACACGACTCTTCGGTCAACGGCCTTTCGGACGCAGACAACTCGGTCACAGATAGCTCGTCCACAGACACATCGGTCACGGACAATTCGGTCACGTGACAGTCGTTCACACGACTTTCCGTTCAATGTCATTTAGGCCACAGATAACTCGTCTACAGAAACATCGATCACGGACAATTCGGTCACACGACAGCTGTCCACACGACTTTTTGGTAACGTAATAAAGGATAACTCGTCCAGAGACACATCGATGGCGAACAATTCGATCACACGACATTTCGTCCACACGACTTTTTGCTCAACAACATTTCGGTCACATACAACACAGACAGTTCCGTCATAGAAAACTACAATGAATTAAAACTACAGTTAAAACAAGGGTTTTTTGCAGAGTAAGTTTTCTGTGATGGAGCTGTCTGTGGGCCTATTATGAATGTGACCAAAAAGTAGTGTGGACGAACTGTCGTGTATCCAAATTGTACGCGACCGATGTATCTGTGGACGAGTTATACGTGGCCGAGTTGTCAGTGACTGAAATGTTGAAGACCGAAAAGTCGTGTGGACGAACTGTTGCGTGACCGATTTGTCAATGGCCGAGTTATCTTTGACCATTTGTCGTGACGCGGAGTGCGCCCCATACATTGCGAGCAGGCGATCGATAGTCGTGCGACGGTTGTCACGACTTTTTTTTATTGAACTTGAAAATGTGACCGAAATGTATTTCGAAAAAATAATACACAGAGATCAACAGTATCACAAATTCGATAGATAAACCAATACAGAATATATTTTTTAAAATACTGTAGAAGAATGACATACATAGAAAAAAAACAACTATATACAAAACAAAACCAAATAATTATACGAACATATAAGCAAACACACAAGTTTTTCTGCTCAAAACAAATGCAAAGTGACACTTTTCAAGTTCATTTTGTAACTATTGCAGCGCCAACAGTATGATTATCAAACTCCACATAGAATGGTGATGACATTCTGGAAGTGAAATCCAGAAATCATCTTCAATTCTGGATTGGTGAGCATGAGAATCAGGAAAAGATGTAACAAGCTGTTGCAAGCTGCGAATAAGACGACGGCGGTGGACGACATGAGGAATTTGAGGCAGAAGTTGAAAGAGACCAAGCTTCGAGTTGGGCTGTGGAGACAACAGAAATTTTCACATTTATAATACGACTAGCGGTACCCTACCACTGTTTTACTGTATCATACCGCCTTGGTTTACTTTTGCCAATGCCACCCTGGATCAGGGAAAGGCGGCAGGAGTTGCAAGTTTTGTTTATTTTGTAAATACACATACAGCATTTGTAAGCGCTAAATTAAATATGTTTCTCTTTACTTCTACAGTTGTTTTTACACGGAATATTAAGTTGGCATATATACAACAATTTGTGTTAGTTTCATCAGAATCTGTCTAGTCGCTTAGGAGTCCATATAGGACAAACATACATGCAAACATCCGTTCGATTTTATATAATAGAAGAATAGAAGAAGATAGAAGAAATAGATTGAGAAAAAAAGAAGATAGATTATTTAAGGATAAACTCGGAAGTCTTTCATTTTTTTTTGTTACTGGTCGAGAGGAGAATTCTGCCAATCATTAAGCAGAGAAAACTGATGTACTTCGTTCACATTTTGAGAAATGAGAAATAACGTCTCCTTCATCTCATCATACAGGTTAAGATTGAGGGGAGAAGATCTCAGGGACGCCCAAGGGCATAGTGGCTAAAAAACCTGCGACAGTGGTTCTTGTCCCTATTCGAACCACAGCATCCAAAGTCAAAATAGCCATGATGATCGCCGATCTGCGATAGAAGTGGCACGAAAAGAAGAAGAAGTGGTGGAGAGCAAGTTTTCTGCTGAAGAGCTGTCATCACGGCGCCAATATCCGGGCGTTTATTTGCCAATATCCGGCGCGGGATTAGTCACGTGGGTTGTGTGCGGTGCGGCCGCCGTTCCCGCCAAAACCACCGACATTAGTCGGTACAACTCTTCCGATGAAAAACAATGGGGCCACCGCAGGACCGCGGTCGCGAGAAAAAACACACCACTCTAATACAGGTCGTGTAGCTAGTTGTTTGCTATGTGTCCTTTTTACACGGAACAAACATGTTTTGCAAAATAAACACAAATGCTCTCTCGTAAATACTCTGATTGCATGTTGATTTTCACTTTCTTGTCGTTGATGTTTTATTATCTATAATTATATAATCTAAGTTGCAAAGATATTGTTACGAACGGATGAGTTAGTGGGGACTTGAGCGTGAACACGTAGCTTGATGGTGTGTGTCTGGCTCTAGTATAATCCATCTACTAGCAAGTATCCACTATGTTCTAGAACATGCAAGAATCGTCTCTTTCGTACCTATAAAAACGAGCAAAGATTCTGTGGGACCGATAGAGTCGCTTAGATCATTGTGACGCGAACACCACTGTAAGCAGAGCGTGAATAGTGTACACTGTACAGCACCCTTAGTACGAGTTGCAAAACTTGAGAAAAGTAAAGTTTACGGAAAATGTTGAAGAGTGATTTCTCCCAAAATCTGCAGTTTCTGTTTCTTACACTTTATGGTCTTAGCGAAAGAGTTACAGTGATGAAGAAAATCAAGTTCAAACAAACAAAAACGGCAGATTTTGGCGGAAATCACTCTTTAATAATTGCCGTAAACTTTACATTACTCAAGTTTTGCAACTCGTACTAAGGGTACAGTAAACCATTTTGTGAAAAGTAAATTTTGAGAAATAAATTTAAATCGAAATTAAATTAAAAAGAGCCGCAAGTAAAATCATAACAATGTATTACTTTTAAGATTCATATCAAATGCATTCCCATAAGCAGACACGTATAAGTTCCCGTTTACACATGCTGCATGTGGACTTATAATAAAAAAAAACCCTATCTCAAATTTATAGCAAATAATTTGCGTATTTGCTACTTCTGCACGAAAGAGGTTCTTCAACCAAGATCTCATCCTTCGACCTGGAGCCTGTCGTCTCAGTACGATGAAAGGTAGAAACCAATCTCATTTCTCAAAGGAAACTTATGTCCAGGAATGGATGGTAAAAGGCTGAACAAAAACCAAAATTCTTTCGGTACTATTCACAAACAGCAAATCCATGGCTCAACCGCCACCTGCCGTGAATTTTCCATACCAAACAAAAACGATGGTCAGCTATGGATCAAATGTGTTTAGAATAACTGATTGAATCGGGCGTCGCAAGCGCATGCGCAGGAAGCAGACATGGTATTAGTTAGACACCGGATGTTGGGTCACACGCTACCATAGTTCACATACACATCCACGATCAGCTGGGATAAACGAGTGTACACGTCACATAATGCAACCAATCAACCGTGGTTACAAAACAATGACTAAAGTATCCAATATGCATTATGTGATAAAATCAACTAATTTAGTGTATTTTCATTTTGAGTATAAATTTCGAGCCACTGCACATACAATGCAGATAAAACAGGAAGATTATTTTGTGTTATAATCCGATGAGAAAAAACTAAAAGTGAACAGTCTGATATAACATTAAGACAAAAGCTTCCATCATAGATAAAGCTAAGAAAATACCGAATAGATGTTCTATAAAAAGTTGTACAGAAAAGTTAAATTTGAGGTTCAGTCTTCACGCATACTCAAAAGCAGGACAACAAATGTGTAAAATACAAAATAAATACAAGATCGCAATTGCAAACAATTTCTGTTACGCAACTAAGCAACACATATAGTGTAACTTCTTGCCGCGTTATCCCCGAAGGGGTCGCATGTGGCGAGTTGAACCTATTTATTTTTAAAGGTAAGGGGGCCGGCCTTACGCCAGCCACTTCAGTTGAAGTGGAGGTTTCCCAGCTCCCGAGAGTGCTGGTACTCATTTCTTGTGAAGGCTGAGTAAACCTTGCCGGTATTTTATTTTGGGGTTTGAAATAAACACCGAAACGGGAAATCATTTCTGACACCCTCGGTGGGATTCGAACCCGAGCTTTCGGCATGGAATGCAAGCACTCTACCACCTGAGCTATCGACCGGACTTCCTTCATTGTAAAAATTGAGTATTTACTATGTAAAATGAACATTATGCTTACAATTTACGCACCTGTCAACGTGGCTAGTAGGAATGGAGTCCTGCAAAATATTATGTTTTAATTAACAAAATAATGACTGTCTTATTCCGCTAGGGGTGCTTGCGACCATAAACAAGGTCGCAGGTTTGCGTGCACTGACCTTGCTCCTTTGTTTTTGAGTTTTGAGCACCTGTCTTCTCTGAACAACATATTTTTTTACCTCTCACTATACCCATAGTACAATTACACACCTCAGTCGTTTCAGAAATGAACGAAAAATACGACCCATCTGATGGTACCTTTTTTTGAATGAAAAAAAACAAAAGAGGGGGGAAAATGTGACTAATCCCCACCGGGTTGATGAAGTGAAATCGTCAACTTAGTTACCGTAGTTTTCGAATCTGTCATTAGCTTTTAATTTCCATCTGTTTTCGTGGTTGCTATGCTCATAGAAAACCTATATATTTTTTAAATCAATAAATAATAATATATGTATATGGACATCAAAAACTAAAACATTAAACAAATTTCACTTTAATAAACCCTAGCCGCCAACATTACAGATCAACCGCCAGTTGATGATCTCAAAAGGATGATGAAGGAACATCTCTAAGTCCAGTGAACAAAAGCGTTCTTGGAGTGACAAGGCGTCACAAAACGGCGCTGAGAAATTCACCAAGTTCGTCACCATTATCAAATGCTTTGGACTTGACATCAGAAGGTACTCTGAGGTGTAAATTCATACAGTACAGACACTAGAGTCAACCCAGCCTTCAAACGACTGGGTCTGACTTGATTTGGCCCTTTGTAATGACAAAGCATGCAGAAGACTAACGAGAAGATATTCATTTGACTTTATAATCACAACAGCTCTACAGTAATGTCGTTGATAATAGTGCATTATTCTGTATTTATTTGCTTTGACTAGATAATGTTAGGAATTAACATTAAAACAGGTAATTCAGCAGTAATCATACAAATTTATTAGGTAAACATAAGTGGCTTCATAAAATGAAATCTATTTATACAAGTTTTTCCACCTTCGAGGCTACCACCTCAATGCCTCGCGCACTCGTATAACACAAAATTTTATTATAACACAACCATACTGTATGCAGACTTGTCTTATACACAGATGACAGTGTTTCCAAAGGATGTGGTTATAGCCGTCAATATATATTCCCTTTTACTTTCTGGACAGTCACATTTTGACATTTGAATGGATTACACATATGGACATATTCTGTTAGTCTAAATTCTACTTGCATCGTAACATACAAATTATTTTAAGGGCCGGTCTTATAAACGAGAGACCAAATATCCGTAAGTATCTCGACAACAAACTAACGGATGGACGTTTACGGATTGATCTTACCGATGGTCGTCCTATAAAGCTTTTTTTACCGTCCGTTAGTTCTCAAAGATGCACTCGTATTTTTCTATGACTTTTAAGTGCATTCATGAACATACGTCACCCGCTTGCTGTCAGATACGAAACATAACCTAAAATTTATTGTGCGCGTCATATTCCCTGGTTAAAGTTTATCAATAAAATGAATGTAAGTACAGTTATTTACTTGTGATAACTTATGTATTATTATTTATATATAAAATGACTTATGTGCAATGGTTATATCTTGATAAAAAGTTAATTTTATCATGAAAAACAATGACGCTTCTCTTGCATCCTTCTAATGTGATTTTTATAATTTCAGACAAAAGGCAGGAGCAAACAATTCTCGGCAGAGGAGGTGACAAAATTAATTGAGTTATTAGAGGATAACAACGTACTTTTGTCGAAGAAGACGGATGTGGCATCAAACGCCACTAAAGAACAAGCGTGGCAGTGCTTGGCGATGAGCTTTAATGCCACCAACAGGGTGCCAAGGGATGTGGCCCAGTTAAAACTCAAGTGGGACAATTTGAAGAAGGCCGCAAGGAAAAGAGCAGCACTTAGCAACAGCAATTACAGGTATTCTTTATTGTTTATCAATATTGTAGATTCCAAAATGTTCATAATCATTTCACAGTCATGCCAAATATCATCATTGATAGAACGGCGGCAGGAGTTGCAAGGTTTTTCTTATTTGTATGCACACATGCAGAATGTGTAGGCGCGAACCTACATGTGCCTGTCTGTGGGCATGCACTTAATATGAACCTTAAATGTTAACATATCTTTGCAGCTTAGATTATAGATAGATAGATTGTCATTTGCCATGTGAAGCTTATTTTAAAAATGGCAAAATGCATTTCGCTGTACAAATATTATATTTTCATAACACTAGCCGGCCGCTCGATAGCTCGGTTGGTAGAGTGCTTGCATCTTATCCCGTGAGCTCGGGTTCGAATCCCGCTGAGGGTGTCAGAAATGATTTCCCGTTTTGTTGTTTATTTCAAACCTCATAATAAAGAACCGACAAGGTTTACTCAGCCTTCACAAGAAATGAGTACCAGCCCCCTCGGGAGCTGGGAAACCTCCCACTTCACTGAAGTGGTTGGCGTAAGGCTGGCCCCCTTACCTGTAAAAACAAATAGGTTCACTCGCCATATGCAACCCTAACACGGCAAAGAGTTACACTATATGTGTAGCTTAGTTGCGTTGCATTTAGCCAGACACATTTCTGCCCTAAATTCTGTTTGTTAATAGTGCATAAAATAAAACATAATACGTTTGTTTACAGGGCAACTGGTGGAGGTCCAATGCTACCAGTAAGCGAGGATGCTACCCTGGATAAAGTGACATCACTGATCAAACTGAGTTGCTATGGCCTAGAAAATCAGTTTGATAGTGACGCCATACAAATTGAGTACGTCTCACAGCCAACAACCAGCCAGCCAGTTTTGGAGTTTGTAATAGACGTGCCACCAAATGATAATTTTCCTCCAGAAGAGCCTGTGAGCAATGTCGAAAGTAAATGGCAGACGTGGACCCCGGCATCATTAAAAACACCTGTTGATTCAAGATTGACAGTGAGAAATGAAAAAAAAGAAGCAATCGACAAAAATAAGCTAACAAAATCAAAAATTCGTCGAAACAATGCTATAGCTAGCTACTACGAGTATAAATTTGAATTATTAAAAGAAAGTAAGAAAATTTAATTTCAATTTAATAGAGGAAAAGATGCTAATTTGGAAAACTAAATTTGTTTTTGTGATCATTGAGGCATTAGCGAGGCGTAATAATGTATTGTTCTGTGCCATTTAGATATTATTTGCTGCTCTTCAGTTAGATTGCCTTGTCTTGTATCCTGCCTCCATTCTTTTAGGGGTGGCCGGTACCTCCACTTGACTCTGTCCTTGCATACTTCTTTCATCTCATCTAGTTTCATCACTCTTTTCATGCACGCTCTTCTCTTATTTCCATTCTGTAAATTCCATTTGTTCGCAATCTCACATATCTGATCAATTCATTCTTTCCTAGGTCTTCCCCTTTCACGCTTACCTATTACATTCCCTTCATACACTTTTTTGTCAGTCGGTCTTCATTCATCCTTTCAATATGTCCAAACCATTGCATCACATTGCTGTAAACTTTCACTTTCACGCTTTCTTTTACTCCGCATTCATTCAGAACCCATTCGTTTCACAATTTATTTTTCAGTGTTTTTTTCTGTCATACTTCTCAAATGAACCGTTTCTACGGTGCTTACCTTATTTGCTTCTCTTTCATTCACGGTCCACAACTCACTTCCATACATCAGGGTCGGCAGCAATATACAATTGTGTACCGCCATTTTAATTTTTTGTAGATTCTTTTATTCTTCGCTATTCTACCGAACGCTCCCATCACGCATCTTCTTTGCTGGCACTCTTTCTAATTCTCTCGCCATCTTACAATTTGCCTCAAACTTACTTCTACTTCAACTTTTGTTCCATTCAAATTAATTATAAGTTCCTCACATAGTTATGATTTATTTAATAGTGGTATTCCAAATATGCATAACTTACTCTATAACTTTTAAGATAAGCACTTCCTACATTTTTTAATTAATTAAAATTATTATGTATAATTATGATTTATGTTGAAAATCTTGAGGTTTATAAACTCTGTACATTATCTTGTTCACTTTTTAAATAAATAATTAGTAATAAACTATACTTTATCCTTAACTGTGTTCAATAAAGAAAATGGATATAAAACCTTAGAAATTATTTTGAGTTGGAACAATGGCTCTAATTGGTTTATTTCAATGTTAAATGCATTTCTTATTAAATATGTTGCCTACCTTATACTTACATGTGCCTTTATTGGATGCACGCCAGTGGCAAAGGGTGCCATACAAGCCGATTCCCATCGGTTTCCCGTTTAAAATGAGGCAAAAATGATAATAAAGCAGACTGCATGGTTTCAATGGGGGGAAAATATGTATTGTTTCTTTGGTTTTAAATGTATTTTTTTACTTTGTGCCTATATTTTTAAACTACTTAGTTACATCATTTTAAAAGGGAAGCCGATGGGAACCGGCTTGTATGGCACGCTTCACCACTGATGCACGCCCCTGCTCATATAATATGAATAAGTAATGTAATATTGATACTTGTAGAGGAGTGTCCCCAATAATAAGACAAAAGGTTTTAAGATTTCAGAAATATATTAAAAAATGGACAAAAAAACATTTCAAAATACAACAAAAGTAATATTTACATAAAAGAAACATCAATATTCAATCTCATAAAATATATTTACCTATCATCTAATTTGCAAAGATATACTAACATTTAAGATTCCTATACCTTGCATGCACACAAGCAGACAAGTGCTTACACATGCTGCATGTGAACATTACAAAATAAAAACTCAAATCGCAAATGAAAATAAGCCCTGCAACTCTTGCCACCATTGCCTAAAATAGAGGTGACATTTGCAAAGTGAACCAATTTTTACAGAGTAGGTGACCATCCTCATACCAACCTTATAAGTCGACGAACAAAAATTATAAAATGCAATATTTAATATAGGTACATAAAAAAAAAAACAGAAAAATCATTTACCTACATGGAGCTGCAAAGTACATTATAATACAGGTATGTATATATTTTTAAAAAAGTCTTAACCACCAACATTGTCGATTAACTGCCATTTATTCGGCCCTTGCATACTTCTTTCATTTCATCCAGAGTCATAACCTTCTTCATACAAGCTCTCCTTTTATTATGACCCCATTAAATCAGAATGTACAAAAAATAAAACCAAAGTTAGGAGTATCTAAGAAAAATATAAATCAAACATCAAAATATACAAAAATAAAAATCAAAGATATCGGAAAGAAATACAAATCAAAAATCAAATTTAATATACAATCAAGAGAAACAAAACTACAAGTCATCGTCATAATTTCTTACATTAAAATTTAATTACACCAAATTTTTAAAATAATTATCTATTAAATCTCTTCTGTAATAATCTTGTGTGCCAGGACCCGATGCAACACTTTCTGCTGATGGCAAATCGTTATCCTGAGGTGACTCTTCTTGGACATCTGGGGGTAGGATGTCTTCACTGTTCAATCGGCAAATGTTGTGTAAGACAGCTGTTGCCACAATGACAGACTGAGCTCTATTCACAGCTATTCTCAATGGCATGAAAAGAACTGGAAACCGCCGCTTCCATACGCCAAAACAACGTTCAATAGAATTCCTCGTTCGAATTTGGGATTCGTTGTAGAGAATCTCTTCTGATGTCTGGGGATTGGAAAGAGGAGTCATGAGGTACCGTTTTACAGCATATCCGCTGTCTCCAACCAACATAGAGTCTCCAAATTCTCCACTCTCAAAACGGGACTTCAACATGGATGAATTGAAAATATGAGAGTCATGTGAAGCTCCCGGCCATTTCACAACAATGTCTGTGATGCATAAATTGGCATCACAAACACACTGCACATTCAGTGAAAAATAGCCCTTCCTATTTCTGAAGGCCTCAGCATCCCGTCCTCCAGGCGACTGAATCCTGATGTGCGTACCGTCGATTGCTCCTATCACACAAGGAAATCTGGCCAAGTTATAAAACAATTCTTTGGTAGAATTATCATTGGTTATTTTTATATAGCGAGCTCTTATGCCACATATTTTCTTGGATACTTCCCAGACAATATTGCTTGCACTTTGCTTCGATACTCCCACAAAATCCGCAGAGGCTAATAATATTGACCCTAACGCATACAACCTCAATGCAACAAGTAGTTGGGTTGATGGTGTCAATGCATTATTTCGGGCTGTAGGTCGGGTCAACGTGCTCCCAATCATGTTTAATACATTTTGTGCACTGCTCTTTGTCAATCGAAAGCGACACACAAAATCTAAATCATCTAGGATGTTGAAATAGTCCACGCGACATCTGAACACTCTTTTTCTTCGTCTTCCTGCATCCTCGTCAGAAGACGACGAATACAGCACATTCTCAATTAATTCACTATCACTGTCGGAAAACATTTTAGAGTCAGCACAAAACACTTCAATAGGACAGAGCGTAGAAGTCCGATATGGATTACACTGGATGACACAAAACTCACCGCAAAGAAACAATGCTTTGACAGATAACCTAACCTCAAACCTTAAGTTACCGGCCGGTATCTGCGATTAATCGCTGCCTCGGCTGTCGGTTAGTTCTGTCGGTAACTTTTTACGGAAATTAAACGAACGGATCGTTATAAGACGAAAAATGTGACGTTTGTATTATTTTTCGGTTAATTTGGTACGACATTTAACTAACGGACGTTTATAAGACCGGCCCTAAGTTGATTTTATTTATGTTCCTGTGAAATGTTGTTCCCATTGTCAACTAGCGTACTATTTTCTCGTGGAACGTCAAATCTACAAAAAACTGCAAATCTAAGTATTTTTCATAATCATTATATCACATCATCAACTTGAAGAAACTCATCGCAAAATGGGCGATATGACCGTGGAAAGAGAAAAACGATTTTCTCTACGTTTCGTCAGAGTCATATCCGACGTCTTCGGGAGGCGTGTGTCTTCTACACAGAAGAATCACGAACTGTTGAATTATTGTTGTTTGCTCGAGGTCGAAGGTTGTAGGTACATTTATTGACCTTCGGTGATGCATTCATAGATGTCGCAATAGCTCTACTTGTACAGAAGGACGATATTATATCATCTTGTGAAACCGTCCGCTTAATGAAAGGGTGGATCAAATGAAAAATATTCTTCTCTTTCCATGGTCAGTAACATCCGTTTTTTTTTTCATTCCAAAAAAATGTCTAACGACCGTAATCATAATTTAAAATCTTTAATGGACAATATGTTCAGAAACTCCAGCTCCGAGAGACCATCGTAACAGATCCCAGAAAGCAACTCTCCAGTACCAACTGCCGGCCGTGTATGCCATAAAACTTCTATTCAAATCTATGTAAGTATTATATCTCTCGAATAAGATTGTAGTAAAACATTTGTCTATTTAAAACGATGACGTAAATAAGTAAACATGCCGGTTTTTCATCTCAAACTTGAGCGGATGCAAGCGGGAACGTCATTTGAGTATACATGCGAAAAAAACGGCAAAAATTTCGCGTACGAAACGGCAAACACACAAGCAATAAAACAGTTATACAAATTCTACACTTGGCCGACTTATGTGGTCATGACGAGATTCATTCATACAAAAAAATATTACGTCGAAGTGAAATTTCATTCATAGAACTGGCTTGATTGTTTGGCATAGAAGTGCTGTGAAAAAATGTTGTTTATTTCTCAATTGTAGAAACGAATCAATGAATCAATATTTTGTGCCAACAGCGAGGGAAAATTACAAGCAGGAAAAGCGTTTTTTTTAAGATTTAATGGAAAATCTAGTCGCATGAAACAAAAGGCGGCAGTAAACGTTTTATATGAGAACACGGCGATAGTCGTTTCCTTCCTTTAAATATACTTATTTCATTTTGGAATGGAATTGTAGTATCGCAAGTTCAAACCCCGCTTGCACCATGTCCTTCCTATCGACAGTAAATTTGACCTTGGTTCAGCAGATGTCATTGGGTAATTATTAATTAATAATTAATTCAAATATTAGATAATGAATTATTAATTGATCATGTAAACACCTGATTCTGGCCAGGCCAAAATAGATTGATGAATCGCATACTTATTAAAAATTTAGTTTAAAAAATACCTACCTACATAAAATACCTCTTACTTGTATGTCTCTCGACTTGCACATCTGCGGACGGGGCGATCGTTAAAATCGAGCAAAAAGTAACACAAAGGTATGCGAGGTGAGTAAAAAGTATGTCCACCTCTCGGACAATGTCCCATAGCAGTCGGGGTAAATCAATCAGCTCAAGCTCGTGCTCTCCCGCCATTTATCTCCTTCTCAGGGTACCACGACAAAACGTCCACGCGACTAAATGCCCAACCGACAAAATGTCCACCGACATTTTTTTTTTGTACATGATATACGACTTATATATTACTAGCTGTACCTTGTTTCCTTGACTTATAGGTTGGTATGAGGCTGACCACCCATACTGTAAAAAATGGTTCACTTCGCAAATGTCACCCCTGTTTCAGGTAATGTCGGCAAGAGTTGCAGGGCTTATGTTCATTTGAGTTTGGATTTTATTTGTAAGTACACAATCAGCATTTGTAAGCGCGAACTACACGTGTTTGTTTGTGGGCATACATCTGAGAGCTTTGAATGAATATATCCTTGCAACTTAGATTATAGATTAGAGATACCCTGCCACCCCTTGTAGTGGCTTGTCTGGTAACTGTTACTTTATCATGCCGCCATTCTGTTAGGGGTGGCCAGTGCATCCATTGAAGTGTCTCCACTGCGTTGTGTCTTAGCACTCTACTTTTAGTCTAAGAATTTCCCTGTCATAAGGTAAAAATAGTTTAAGCATTTTTTTGCTCTCATTTCCTTTATTGCTCCAGTTTTTTTCATACAGAAGACGAAGTTGGCATGTAAACAGTAATTCATGTAAGTTTTATCGCAATCTGTTCAGTAGTTTAGGAGTCCATACAGGACAAACATACATACATCCGTTCGATTTTATATTCTAAAAATGTTTTTGTACATTCTTCAGTGAGCATTACGTCGCGTGAACATTTTGTCGGTGGATATTTTGTCGATGGGCATGTTGTCGTTGGACATTTTGTCGGGTGGACATAATTATTATTATTTTTTTTTAATTCATTATGTCGACATTTTGTCGATGAACACTATGTTGGTGGACATTCTGTCAATGGACATTTTGTTGTGCCACGCCTTCTCAGCCCGCCAAAACTGGAATGGGCGCGTGCCGTGAATTCTATCCCAAGTATAAAACTTTACATCAAACTCAACCACAGTGTTTCACAAAAAATGTATAAAAACTAAAGCAGCACCTCTACAGTGCGTGTATGTTTCTATAAAATTTTGATAACCACGCTTTGGTTGCGTTAAAACGGAGAGTTCTGGACAAGCACCTTGCGTCTGCTTAAAAGTATATACACATTATAATACGTACGACCACATGTAGTGGAATTGCTCACAACTGTAAACGCTAATTCGGAAACGAGCGAGTTTTTTTTTTGGTTCATTATGTCACCCTTTCCATAACGGATGAAGACCATTTTGGGAAAATATTTTTCAGCTGTTAATAATGTACACATAAATATGGGGTACGAAAGAAAATATATATTTTTTAAATATTGACAGGAACCTGCAGAGTGAAAGAATGAGAAGAGTGTGCGAGGACAGAAAAAGTGTAGACACATCCGCAGAGATACTGGCCACCCCGAGCGGAATGGCGGCTGGATAAGAGTGCAAGCACAAGAACGAAACAAAAATGAAATCACAAATTACAATCCAACCATGAAATTATATATATTATGTAAGTTGATAGTCGCGAATAATAAGGATATTGTAATTTTATAAAATAAATAAAAATAAGGAACAAGGGTTATTTTTCTTTAGTGGATAAACAAGTCAATATTCATTTTTTTATAAGCATTTGAGTCCTACACGAAAGAAGAGGAAGAGGATAAAAAAATGATCAAGTTTTTCTCGTTTGAAAGACAAAAAATATTCTGAAATGATACGGATCCAAGTTAATTATTTTGAATCGAAAATTAGCATACTGTAATTATAATTTTATGCAAAAGCGATGACAAAATAAACTGCTGAAAAAGGAGATGCAAGCGCGCGCCGCCGGGCAGGTTGTAAGCAAGAGGACAGGTGGACCGATCAGGTGATGGACAGCGGCAGGCAAACGAGTCCTCAGCGACGCCTTCAGTGCACGGGGAGGCAACTCAACTCATTATAATGTCATTTGCAGGCGACTTCAGCCCAAGCGACGTGAGCGGATTTTTTTAGCCTTTTTTATTTTACGGTGCAAGTTCCAAACATAAAAATTAGACATGTTAAATTTTCAATAAAGGGTTTCGAATGTAGCGAGTGGAACTTATTTATTTTTACAGGTAAGGGTGTCGGCCTTACTCCAACCAATCTAGTTGAAGTGGGGGTTTCCCAGCAGCTCCCGAGCTGGTACTCATTTCTTGTGAAGGCTGAGTATCATTTCTGACACCCTCGGTGGGATTCGAACCCGAGCTCTCGTCATGGAATGCGAGCACCATACCAACTGAGCTATCAACTGGACTAATATGAACTGGAATGAGGTCTTGAAAATTGAAATAAATTAAGAAAAAAAAATCAAACACTCATTGTGATACGTAAATATGTACATCTGAGATACTCATTGCGTTAGAAAAATCAGGTTCTTATCAAACAGATATACTTGTACATTGTAGCTACTTGAATACAAAATAATAATGCAAATTATTACATTGAAAGTAATTAAAAATTAAATAAAAGCAAAGGGAGTGAGCCCCGATGTAGATTCGAACCCGGGCTATCGTGATGGAAGTCGCGTGTCTTATCCGCTCGGCTACCATCCATGTTCCGCCACGCGTGAAAACTTCGGTATTTCAATTCAAAACACTACACTACAAGGCTTATCCATTCTACATACAACGTTTTTTTTTATCAAAAAAAAAGACGTATATATTTTTGTAAATTAAAAATGCCCAGATTATTATTAATTAAGGAATATGATAATAATTGAAACCGGATTTATAATTGGGACTTGAATGTTTTTTTTTTGTACAACAAAACTCACAGAGATAGCTAACAGCTGTAGGAAAAAAACGCACGCTCGGAAAAAAAAGTTGAAAACGAGAGGAATACGTAATTCTATAAATTGAAGCGACAAAGCAGTATGCTAATTTTCAGCAAGCTCTGAATAAAATGCGAAATGTTTTTTTTTTGCATCGTGGTACAGCCAATCATACTTGTGAAATATTATTATAATATGTATTCAGTTCCACCTTACCATAGGTACACGAGGCAGGTGATTCCTGGGAAAATAAAACGAGCCTAAGAGATATCGTCTCCTTAGTGCTGGTTTGCCTTATCTGCATCAGAGATAATTTCACATGGGCAATGTTTGTTATATCTACTAGACTTGTGTGTCCTTTGAATGCTTGAAATTGATTTTTAAAATATTTAAAAAAACCTCTTACATTATCGTGTTTCTATTTATTTCTTAGCTCCGATTGTATAGAGTGTGATACTTAAGACCACTTCATTTAAAGGTCATATTTGAATCAAATGGTAGACAAGCCAAACATTCACTGGGGGGAAGATATGGAAATAATCGAGGATCAAAAGACAGGACGAAGATTTGGTCAAAATATTATCAGGGCAAATATGAAAATACTAAATAAAGTGAAGACACATTTTTATGAAATTATACATATTTTTCAGTTGTGCCCATGACGCTGGCTAGTGAGAAAAATAATATTTAAAGAGGTTATAAAACAATACTCTTGCATTGACTGTTAAGCATACAATAAGGCTAACCATCTGCCTGACTATGAAGTATTTTTTGTTTAATGCTACCCTTACAGGGAATGGCGGACAAAGTTGCAGAGTTAATTTAGGAGAATGTATAAAAGTAGAACAAAACACACATAACTTTTTTTTCACAGGTTGAGCATTTACTATCACCTCAAGTACTTTCGATTAGCTCACGTCATTTTCAAGAGGACAATCAAAAATCTAAAATGCTCCACTAGCCAAAATTGTGTTTTAAAAAATATATATACCTTTTCATAGGATAAACTAAAAAGTTGAATAAACGCTAGAGTTTATCGTTTTTAGCGGGTACAGATTTTACGTCAGTACATCAGCAGCATTTGTAAGAATGAACCTACGTGTGTGTATGTGCAAAGCAAGAAGATTTCAAATGATGATAGGTACATATCAGAAAATTTCAATTAGACATTTACATGCATATATCGATGAACACCAAGCAGTTACTGCAACTTTAGCTCTGTCACCATTCCGCTAGGGGTGGCCAGAGCATCTGCAGAACTGCCTCCATTTCTTCATATCCTTATACACCTCTTTCAATTCATCAATATCCATCTTTTTTGTACATTTCTATACATTTTCATACACTTTTGTTACTAATTTATACTTTACGGCCTGTCGCTGAGCCTTGACAACAAATAATTTCAATAATACTGCATGCAAGCAGACGGGTTGTCTTCATTATATGCAATTTACAATATTGCAATGCTCGTAAGGTCTTAGTGATGACGTTTTCATATTTATTGTCCAGGCAGCTGCATCAGCCTTGTTCACACTGCACTTGCATTTCACATTATCGAGCGCGAATAGATTGTTCAAACGAATGCAGTATCCAAGTGCGCATTATTAAACGGGTGAAGTTACACTCTTTCTTCACAGCACACATACTGCCCGGTTCGGTTATGAATTACATAGGATGGGATCGCCGGACGAACCGTGTGAAAGCTTTCATACATCCCCACACACTACTAGACTTTCGATCCGGTAGCGGATAGAAAAACACCATAGACAAGCCGGACAGAATTCGTTCTGTGTGAAAAAGCTCATATGAAGACAGTTTCAGTAAGAACCATCTAGTCTATAAACTAGATGGCGCGTATAGATATGGGTGGCTAGTGCCACTAAACGGCGCTATATAAAATAGTACAATTATTATTATGGACGATACTTACTTGAAACTGTGAAAGATACGTATTTTATAGGGGGAAAAAACAGTACAACTAATGTTACTATGTTGAATAGATGAAAAAACCATATTCATCTGAGATTTTTAATTTAGAAAACGACTTATCGATAAGGACACTGCCTATCATTTATGTGAGCACTAAAAAGATGGTAACGAAATCCATTTGAAAGCAATGACGAGTATTACAAGCTATCTCTAAGGTCAATAATTATTCATCTACGGTCCTTTGCTTCCTGCCTAGGTCTGAGCAGCCTTTAAGGGCATCCAACGATGCAATAGGTAGGATAGGAACTACAATACGAAGATAATTATGTGATTATGCACGCATCGTCAACGTCGCTAATGTCACGCACACAAGGAGGGCAGGGTCACCATATCAGCACACTGCACAGGCCGGACTCACCTTGCGACTCTAATTATGCGCGAGCTAAACAAACAAACAAACAAACACACAAACACAACGTGTCCTTATCTCTATGCAAGAAACAAATCATCCTACTGCAAAGCAACGCGCACTTGCATTTATGTGTGAGAAATAAAAACGATATGAGGACAACTCTTTTGCTAAGCGTTGTAATCTGGAGCGCTATTCTATTAAATTCCTTACACTTTGGATATCAATCCAAGTCGGAGCTTGCTAGCGCTTGCGAAAGAACTCCATAAATAAAATAAAAATCACAGTACACCCTATTTTTGGACGCCAATCGCTATCTCGTCGCCTTAAGATCGTATGGAATTTAGCAGAATAGCGCTTCTGAACCTTTGTTATTTGTACAGTTAATTTCGGCACATTTGGGAGGAGGTTAGCGGGCAGTAGTCAGGGGACAGAGGCAAGTGGACATTGGACAGGGAGAAGTGGACAAGTGGACACTGGGCAGGAAGAAGAGGACAAGTGGACATTGGGCAGGGGGAAGTGGACAAGTGGAGATTGGGCAGGGGGAAGTGGACAAGTGGAGATTGGGCAGGAAGAAATGGACAAGTGGACATTGGGCAGGGGGAAGTGCGGAAGTGGACATAGGGCAGGGGAAGTGGGCATGTGGATAGTTGGCAGTGGGCAGTGGGCAGAGGGCAGGGGGCAGGAGGCAGTGTCAGGCTTAGGTTTAGAATGCGCTGCGGTGTGACCACTGGCGAGTGCGTTATTGCCCCCAGAACCGGTCCCCGCCATGCAACGCCGCTCATTCAAAATGCTCGCGAGCTAGAAGAGGTAGGTGAGCCACGTAGCCAGGGTATATAAATACTCTAGGTGTTATTCAGAGAGAGAGAGAACAAATCCATGGATCAACCGAGACTCAGAGTTCATTTTATTTACAAAAGCGAACGATAATCCGTGGATCTCCTATGTATGAAATATTTCTGAATAATATAAATTTAGTAATATAGAATAAGGTATCTGTACCCTGTGTACGAGTTGCAAAACTTGAGTACCTAAAGTAAAGTTTACGGAAAGTATTAAAGAGTGGTTTTCCCCAAAATCTGCCTTGCTTTGTTTGAACTTGATTTTCTTCATCACTGTAACTCTTTTGCTAAGACCATAAAGTGTAATAAACAAAAACGGCAGATTTTGGGAAAAATCACTCTTTAATACTTTCCGTAAACTTTACTTTACTCAAGTTTTGCAACTCGTACTTATTAAGAGTACAGTAAATTTTGACTCAACCACAGCGTTTTACTAAAAATGTGTGAAAAATGAAACAGCATCACTTGCCAATCTTTAAATTTCCACACACTTTTGGTAAAACGACTGAAACGCAATATTTTAAATTATCATGAGTTTACCAGAGCTGACATCCTGTAAAAAACGCAATCAAGTCTAAGTAGCGTTACTCAGAGTCAGATGCTCAATAATTTTTCACTTCTTTCTCCGAGTTTTACTTTAAGACAACCAAAAATTACTTGATCGAAAGTAATCTGTGACTTGATCTTGAGCGAATCATAGATGCCCTGATAAACAAAAACATAAGCTCCAAATGAAGATAAAATCTGTATCACTTTGAGTATTACATAAAAATTTGATAATCATAATTAATCCAATAGTAGGATTAGCCAAACTATCACATTTTTTTACAGTTTAGAAGAGCCCATGCACTCGTAGGGAAAAGTAGTAGTGCATACCTGCCGGAAGGTGAGTGACTGCTTATATTGCAGGGCTTCCAGCTAATCTCACATCTGCAAATTGCGTGATATGATGCTGCTATTTGATTAGTATCTTATGCTTATTATTGGCACGCAACGCAACGCCACACAAACAAAGGGAGAGCTGATTATCGCAGTTTAACATGGTCACACAATAATTAGTAATGACTAAGTCTAGCGCATGTACTTTCAATGCATTTGTGATGCAAGAACTGAATCGGTGATTCAAATTAGTTACCCTGTTTACACACAGGTTCAGATCCGGTCGCGAAGTGTATGGAAAATTCAAGCGGGATCGTATGAAAGCTTACATACATCCCTATACACTGCGCGACCTCCGATCCGACAAATGACCGGACCGTGTGAAATGGGCCTTGTGGTAGAATATAGAGTTGGTTATTGGAATTTACATAGAAAATTAACTAGCGTTGCACATTTTTGTAAACTACTATTTCCTAGTGCATTTCCAAAAGGATTGCAGCATTGGTTTGTGAAATCTTTTTACTCCACTCTACTACTTATACTGTACTAGAAATAGTCAGCGATGAGATAATTCTCCGATGGATAAAGAAGCATTTAGAGTTGTTTCACACTGTGCGAGTTTAAACGAAGAAACCGCAATACTATAGCATTAATATGAGGTATATCAACCCTTAAAAGCGACAATTCATGAAGAAGCGGGCAGTGATTGAGACAATGGTTCGAAAGAAACAAAAAATAACGCTGTTCAGAGGGCTGAAGTCAACATTGTGAAATAGCTCTGATGGTCACTTACCTTCGCAAAAGTAAAAGATCTATTTTGTTCACCAAACACAAGAGCTGGGTTCTTCAATTTGTGAGGTAAATAAACATTTTTTTAAAGAAATCTTAGAGACAAAAGTAAGCAAGCAAGTTGATAACTTCACTACTCGTTCTACAGTTTGCTCCCCCAGTTCTTGTTTGCTGTATACGCCAATCTTGTCAAATATGACTTTTTCATGTAGTTGTCTTAAGAATCAAATTCTACACAATCTGAGCTAAGAAAACCCGTAAAACTCGATAATGTGAGAGTTCTTTTAAATATTTTTAAAATAAATTTCTTGTTTTCATAAGACAAATTGGTCCAGTACACATGCAAACATTGCTCATGTAAAATTTTCTCAATGGCGTATACGGAAAACAAGAACTAAGGCAGCGAGTTATCAATGTGCTGCAGTTCTATTGCATCGCGGAACATAATGTGAAAGTGAAGTCGCTGCGGTTTGTTTAGAATGAGTCATAGCAGAGCATGAAATACTGTTGCGAAAGTGAATCCAAATGCAGCGACGTCGACTGCTGCACCAATAAACGGAAACCAAACAAAGCCAGGGCGAAAGTTGATTGCTCAACACTCGTAAATATCACGGTCAAATGGCCGCCACGAAAGTAGAACATGTTTCATTAAATAGCTAAGTTATCGCATACTTGTGTTATCAACAAACGACACCTCTCCACATCAATTGTGTTTTATTTAAATGCGACAATAAAGCGGCAAAATTGATGTCAGACAGTTTATTCTGCGTTTATTTGTCAAAGGATTTCAGTACTTAAATAAACGACAACTGTACCCTTAGTACGAGTTGCAAAACTTGAGAAAAGTAAAGGTTACCGAAAATATTAAAGCGTGATTTCTCCCAAAATCTGCCGTTTTTGTTTCTTACACTTTATGGTCTTAGCAAAAGAGTTACAGTTATGAAGAAAATCAAGTTCAAACAAACAAAAACGGCAGATTTTGGGGGAAATCTCTCTTTAATAATTGCCGTAAACTGTAGATTACTCAAGTTTTGCAACTCGTACTAAGGGTACTGTATTCTTGTTTCAGTCGGTAAAAGCTGTTTCGAAAAGTACGACAACTGGACCGTCTGATGCCACTTTTATTTATAACAACAAACAGAACCAAACGCTGAACATACTCGTAAATACACGATGTTGTATGAAATTATGGCACTTCTTTGGTAGGAGTAAAAGTCAAGAGAGAGAAAAAAGAGTCAAGAGAGAACTGGAGAACAGTGGTTGCTTCCATAAGGGTCGCAACCCTCAGCAATGAGGAACAAGACAAAGAAGAAGTATGAATTGATACAAAACGACTCTTTTCTACAGAGACGATCAAGCTCGTAAAGGGCCCTTTCGAGGTGTGATCTACACAAAGACAGCGTTCACCAAATAAACCTTATTATTATTATTAATTTTGCAACGATAGAATTGGCCACAGTGCAGAGCATTCACAGCCTTGGAGATAATTATGAATAGCTGGGAGGGAAGCGGCAATTAATGATCTAATCGGGCGCGCCAAGGTTCCGTGTAGCTGCATACGGCTTGCATACAGCGTGCATACCGCGTGCAACTAACTCTGTTGCATGAGAATCGCAATCATTAGTGTGGGATACGGTAGAGGTTAGAAAAAACAGCAATCCACCAAGGCTGTGCTGCGGAGAGCCGGTACCTGCTCAATAAATTATATGATTGCATACAGGAAGGAGCAGTCGAGTACATGTTGGATGCGCTCCAACGTGAAATCATGATCAGAGTTTTTGTTCATTAGATTTCTAATTAAGTTAATAATCTATTCCGTATCTTTGTGAACCAAGTATTCTTGGATTATCTATGGATCAAATGTGTTGGGAATATCACTGCTAGGCCCTACAGGCAGTTACAGTATGTGGCAATGCAGTGATGTAATTATAGCGCACATACTGGCTCCAGCGGCTGCAATTCATAGAGCAAAACAAGCAAATGCCGTGCATGACCTACTAACGAATCCCCTGGTGACTGCAGCCAGAGGTGTGCAGTGTGTGCCGATGCGTTTGTCGGGTGGGCGCTAATGGGAAGGTGCTAAGACCTCACAAGTCTGCTGTGAACATAGAGCAGAAACTAACTGACTGCATTGATACATACTGTAGCCCACATTCGTCTCAGTCCTATCAAACGTTGCAGTGGTATAGTTATACGATTTAATAAAGCCATTTTGTCCAAATGCATTTTGTGTTTCGACACCAAATTACAACACATGCCATGTCTTAAAATAATCCATTTTCCTATAATTCGTCAATGTTAACGATCACAATATTTTTAACGCGTGTTAGCTGTGTTCGGACTGTTTCGTCACCCATTATTATTCGCAATAGTATCAACTCTCTAGGAACATTGTTACATTCGCCCGAGTTTTTTTTGTACACAACGAAATGCAACTGTGACTTTCTTTCTTCTCTTTCTTACTAATGACAATTTTCGTAAGTAAGGTGAAACAATTTTTTATTTTTTTGACCAGGGGCCGGGGCAGAACAAACATTGCGAGCAATGGTCGACAATTGGAGGAATTAGAACGGCCCCTCCAGAACCAACTTACCGAACGCCACTGAACTTCCATCATTCCAATATACAATGTATATTTTCGTTTAAATATTTTTTAGTCCAAAGATATCATAAGTCAATGGCTGTGAAGGTGAACAATGCAGCAGGCGTTGATGCCCAATTCACACTTGCAACACTGCAGCAGACTGCACGCTGATGGATTGTTATTTATTATTTTATTGGCTGCATTCAAAACGTGAGATCATCAAGGCATTCTAAATGTATATCGCCACTTTAAAGTTTGAACTGAATAAGTGCTGATTCACTGATTTGAGAAATCCTGGATAAAACGGGTGTAACTTATTATAGTAAGTGCACTAACTACAAGGAAGTATTCATGAAATAGTTCAAAACTACAGGATTTTCACACGATTTTTAGTGTTTTCTCTCGTAAAAAAGTGCGTTTATCTAAGAAACCGATGTTTGCTTCATATGTCACTTCTGCCTTTGAGGTGTCGATATGTTGGAATAAAGACGTAATGACTCACAAATCTTGGGTAAGATTCACATTGAATCCACACCCACAAGCAGTATTGGTCTCAATTTTTATCTATTAAAATTGTCACCAGATTTGACAGGCACAAAATATCACATTATAAAAACTGTTTTGGCGTCTTGCCGACTCGCTACCATTATCTTCGAATTTGTAAAGATCACATTAAATTTGTATTTTTTTCTATAAACAAAAAAAAATGTAGAAAACACTCTTCTCATTTGACCGTCAAAATCCAGATTACCTCCTAAGCGTCATTTCCATCCAATGAATTAATCTATAATCTAAGCTGCAAAGATATGTTAACATTTAAAGCTCATATTAAATGCATGCTCACATACAGGCACACGTACACAGTAGGATACCAATACTACTAGGTTTCCCTGAAACGGGGCAAAAAGTGGACCATTTTTTACAGCACGGCGGGTCAGCCTCATAACAAACTGTTAGTCAAGGAGCATAATTTTTTAAATAATAACCAAAAGTAGCTTGTGTTTTACGTTTACAATCCCTCGACGTTGCAATACTAGTTATTATGTTACCAACGTGTGTGAAGTGAAGGCTATCAGGAATAGGCGCTAGAAAATCAGTCGAGAACAACAAATCAATGTTGGCAACTGATATTATGTGTTAACTGCTTGCTGTGTACACCAGCTTGTGATACAACATCATCACTTAGTGCATCTCACGTTCCTATTCACAGTCGATGCTATGAGAACCAATAATGGAATGAGTAAGATTCTGGAGTTTTCCTCTCCCGGATCTGTTCCAGATATCTGAGTATTTTTTAAACTGTGTAGTTATAATAATTGTAAATATCGCACGTTTAATAATAAAGAGCATTAACTCAAAAAACAAGAATGTTGGGAAATCACGTTTAAAGTTAAGACACCCAGTACAACTTGTATGGGATGAAAAAGGCGGCTGATGTTTTATCTTGGTCATATTCGTCCAAATTGAACGGCTGTCGCATTCTACCTATTCTTCTCGCATTGTTCTTGCGTTTTATTACAAAATCTCGATTTTCCCAATTTTCGAATTATTTCTCTTTATTATTAAGCGTGCGATATGTCAAACGACCGTAATTCCAAATAAAACCTCACAATTTCCAGACGTTCTGCCCGTGTCTGCGATGGAATTCCTTCGGTTTCATCAAAATATCATTATCACTCTAAGGACGTTAATACTGTAAAAATGGTTCACTTTGTCAAAATGGTTCCCTGTGTCAAGGGAAGGTCGGCAAAAGTTGTAGGGCTTATGTTCATTTGAGGTTTGGATTTTATTTGTAAGTACACATTCAGCATTTGTAAGCGCGAACTACACGTGTTTGTTTGTGGAAATGCATTTGAGAGCTTTAAATTTTAATATATCCTTGCAAATTAGATTATAAATTATTATTATAGAAGTCCATTGTATACATTAGCAGAATATCTGGAAGCTGCAGCTTAGATAGACTACAATAGATCCTTAAAATAAATTTCAGCGTCAACCATCAGCCGTGTAAGCCTAAACCTCTTATTCGACGAATATGATGAGAGTCCGGTCGATAGCTCATTGGTACAGTGCTCGCATTCCATGCCGAGAGCTCAGGTTCGAATCCCAGAAATTATTTACAGTTCCGGTGACCACACAATAAAATATCGGCAAGGTTTAGGCAGCCTTCACAATAAATGAGTACCAGCGCCCTTAGGAGCTGGGAAACCCCCACTTCAACTGAAGTGGTTGGGGTAAGGCCGGCCCCCATACTTTTAAAAATAAATAGGTTCCCCTTATTCCCCTTCCGGGAAAACGCGGCAAGAAGTTACACTATATATGTTGCTTAGTAGCATAGCAGCGATGGTTGTTTTAAATGCAAGCACAAATCAGATACTCAGATTGTGTGCATAGTATTTAATGAAGTCTCATAGCATCGTTTGCGAATACTAGTGTTAGTGTGGCCGTGGGCTAGTGAAGTGCATTTCTGATTGTTGCATCGAGTGTGTCAGGTAGTACAGTGTGTTTTATTGTCCATATGCCGGTGATGAATGCACTCTGAAGGTAAATAAATCAGACGCAGCCTTTGTTGCCTCAGAAACAGCTCCACACAAGGCAATTTATGTGAAAACAAACATTACTCAACTGAGAAACAATTACAAAGGTTTTCCAATAGAAATGTTGTAGGGGAGGACAAGCAGAACTAGAATAAAAGCTTTTGGTGAAAAAAATGGCGTTGACGTGTTTTGAAAGTAAATACACAAAAGAACATCAGAGTCAAGGCACAACAATGAAAAATGAGATGGTTTGGTCATCTCGAGAGAATGGATGGTAAAGAGACAAAAATAGTGTAAGAAAAAAATGTCAGACTCCGCATATTTACTAATCTTACGGCACCATACGCATAAATAAAAATCATCCTAAGCGCTAGTAAGTACAAAGGATTTTTTAAGGATGATTGGTGAATGCGGGGGGTAAAAAAAACGACAGGACAAGCTATAATCTAAGTTGCAAAGATATATTAACATATTAAATGCATGACCACAAACCAAGACCTTGACTTATAGGTTGGTATGCGGCTGACCACCCATACTGTGAAAAATGGTTCACTTTGCCAATGTCACCCCTGTCTCAGGGAAGAACGGCAAGAGTTGCAGGGCTTATGTTCATTTGAGATGGGTTCTTATAATGTAGGTCCACATGCGGCATGTGTTAGCGCGAAATTATACATGTCTGCTTGTGGGAATGCATTTGATGTAAATCTTAAATGGTATATATCCTTGCAGCTTAGATTAGACCACAAACATACACGTGTAAATTCGCGCATACAAATCCTACATGTGTACTAACAAATTAAAATCCAAACCTCAAATGAACGTAAACCTCGTAACTTTTGCTGATCTTACCTTAAACATGAGTGACATTGGTAAAGTGAACCGTTTTTTACAGCTCAGCCTCATACTAACCTATAAGTCAATGGATTGTGAGATAGATATGCGATACTTTGGTCGACCTGAAGATACGAGTACTTAAACGTGATAATGTATGTAGGTCACTGGTGGACGAAGAAAAACTGTTCAGGTACAGACATGAATTGTCACTTGGGGCGTCGATATCAGGCAGTGAACCGTAAAACTAGTAAAAAAAAATCCTATAGAGATAAGCGGAAGAGATAACGCGGGTACTGTTATTTGCATATTTAGCGCGGATCTGCCGCAAACACGGCATTGAGTGTCGCTTTATCAAATGGGACATGTCCATAAACACGGCGCTTTAATGTTTCCGCTGCCTTCGGGAACAATACCTGCCGAGCGATACAATATCCCACACACCCAACCATTGACGAATGATATCTGTCAATCTGTGGCTTAAAAAATATTTCAACGAAAATATAAATTATGGGTCTGTTGCAACACCAAACTCCAATCAGGCAAATGTAAAAATTTAGTGTGATTTCTCCCATCAAATCAAAAATTTAGTTGCATATAGATCAAACACAAACACATCAAATTTTGCTGACAGGAGCTTTGCGGTGGCCGGGCCGGTTGCCTGGAACAATTTGCCCGTCGGTGTTCGCGCGAACCAGCCTACCACCACCTTCAGAAAGGCACTGAAGACACTGTTTTTTTCCAAAAGCCATGGCGCCCTTGGTCCTGGACCATTAAATGGCGCCACAGGAAATAAATCCTCCATCATCATCATCATCAGCTGATGTAGGTACCTAAATCATCTTTCCTGTTCAAATTCCATCATATTATTACCCACTTCCGAAAAATATTTAACCAAGGTCCTAACCAGAATTAAGAAATAAAATTTGATGTGTCAATCAAATATTGATTGGAGGTTGGTGCAACAGACCCTATGTATATGTTTCAACTTACTTACGAAAATGGGCATTAGTAAGAAGGAGAACAAATAACTTCACTAGATTTTGTAGGGTTTATGTATTCACACAGTGAAAATTCATTTAATTTAAAATGAAATATTTTTTTCTTAAACGTAGTTTAATTTTCACAATAATATTTTATATCTCGAGCACTTTCGACCGTCAATACTCAGGTCATTATCAAGAGTGATGTATGTCAAATTAAAATTATTAAGAACAAACCATAGATCAAAATTATATCCTTCTTTTAGAGTCAGATTAATTAGAATGGAATTGTTGCAAGGAAACAAATAATGTAAAATCACTCAAAAAAATTTTTTTTTTTAATGGGTTAGCATTTTTTGTAGATACTGGTTTATTACCGCAGGATAAAAGATAAATCTGACATGTTTGATAACGCGCGGACAGTGATAAGAGAGAACAAAGTGTCTACGGGAATATACATACATACTATTAGTTGCAGACAATGAGGTCGGGACGTTGAAAAGGGCGCGAAAATCAACCTCGTCATTCGGCCAGATTGATTACTAATCTGACCCCCAGAGGCGATATTCTCATATCCGCACAGACATTTTAAATCGGTCAAATGTTGAACACACTCATTGTAGTTTTAATGTAAAATATTTTTTTTTATAAATTAACTATACTACTACTACACTTGTTTGTTTGTGGGCATACATCTGAGAGCTTTGAATGAATATATCCTTGCAACTTAGATTATAGATTATAGAACTATTAAACACGACTTTTACAACTTCAAAGTACGTAAAAAAATCTTACCCATTTCATTAAATCCTTTGTAAAAAAAATCTTCAATAGAAAACTCGTCTTACCTGAAACAGAGAGAAAAATAAAATAGTTATTTATGCCACTGCCAAGTAATGATAGTCTTTTTAACACGAGTGCTAGTTTGTGCCATGAGGCGCAGCCGAATGGCACAATAGAAAGCACGAGTGTTACAAAGACTAATTACGTGCAGTGGCATACAATACTTTTTCTACGACCATGAGAGAATTAACAAAATAGTGAATAATAGTCATTATAATGTACTCGTCCATTTGAAGTAATTAAAACCTTACCTTTGTCAAAACGTGTGATTTATCATTCCCTTCGATTATCTAATCTAACCTAAGTTGTAAAAATAAATTATATTTAGGTTTCATATTGAATTCATGCCCACAAGCCGACACATATGTATAAGGTCGCGCTTTTACATCCTGAACTCAAAACTCAAATAAACATATGCCCTGCAGTTGTATTGGCAGGTGAACCAAATTTGTACAGCATAGGTGATCAACCTCATACTCACCTATTAACCAAGTAACTTTTTGAGTTTGTTTATTTTTTGCGGTGAAATTTTTTGTATTGTTTTCCTTTCAAGCCTTTTATTTTCCATTGAAAAAAGGAAAGCTTTATTTGGAGCAATCCGATAAATAAATTCGATAAATTTTAGCACTATTAACAATTTTTATTTGACTCTACACATAAAATATACTTATTTATTTTCATCTGAACAGGGCTGAAAGTCTCATCACCACGGTAATTCCTACCTACCGAATATCACTAATATTGTTTGAAGCCTAATCAGCTGATCGCTTGCGGCCATCTTGGATTGACAGGTCTTCATACCCCCATACAAGGTTGACATTTGAAATTAAAAAAATGGTTCCAATTCTGACAATGCGCATGCGCACATGTTCATTTTAACACGGTTACCGGTTGCATAATGTAACATTATGCAACGGGTGTAGAAATGTATGGCATTGTGATTGCGTTAGCCGTTTTGTAATTAGTAAATTACCAAATGGGAGTAGAACAATTAGTTTAAAGTACAATTTGTAACACAAAATATAATAAAATTGTAACGGTTTGTTTTTTAACACTGTGAAGATTAATTTTAAATAACATATTGTTTATAAGTTTTTCTCTTTACAATGGTGTGTTAACACTCCGAAAGCGCTCTAGATATTGAACTCAACTCATGAAGAAAAACATTTTATTTTTATTTTTGCTTCATTAATAAAATTTAATATGATTTTCGCGGGTTCAATTTAATTAAAATTGCAGTGATTTTTTTTATACAATTAATTATAGATTTGGTTCACATACAGAGTCACTTTATACGTACACCACACAACGGTCGGTTGGCTTCTCCTGCCACAGAGAGTTTTGGCCTTCAATTTATATAAATAAGGATCATTTTCGAATCATTAAGAATTGGAACTGAGAGACTTCAGTAGAACATCCGAAGAAACACTCGAGCAATCTCTAACAATATCAAATACAAATTATACAAGCAGCGCAAATGTAACACACGTGGTTCACTTTGCCAATGTCACCCCTGTCACCTGTGTCAGGGAAGGGCGGCAAAAATTGTAGGGTTTATGTTCATTTGAGGTTTGGTTTTTATTTGTAAGTACACATTCAGTGTTTGTAAGGGCGAACTACACGTGTTTGTTTGTGGGCATGCATTTGATATGAGCTTTAAATATTAATATATATTTGCAACTTAGATTATATACCTAACGTCTATTTATTTTTATAGACTTCACAGACTTTATTAACACACAGCCAAGCAAAACAAAGATAACATAATAGTAAGAATAATATTGAAAATAATTATGTTTTGCTTCTTTATAGCCTTAGTACTCTAATTACGAGCCCCTATCATCGTGTAATGTTTAGACAATTCGCGAGCCCTTTTATTGCGGATGTGGGAACGATTATTGTTAATTAAAAACTTTGATGTAATTTGCAAATGAACGGATAAGGATCTGAGAGCGCCCGTTGGTATAATCCAATATTTTAAACTACTCACATCCTCAAGTAAAATAAACATTTATGAAATTAATAAATCATTAGTTTTACAAGGTACACTAAGCTGAAATCAAGTGCCGTAGATATATAATTTTACCATTTAAGCTTCATAATCGATCACATGTAGATTTGCGCTTAAAATTCATGAAAAACCTGAAAACATTTATAAACACACCTTACTTTAAAGTTTAAATATAATACCTAGTGAAAAAAAGTAAGAATTATTTTGTGGAATAACACCTCTGAATCTACGACTACCCTTAGTACGACTTTTTAGTTTTTACTTTGCAAGTGCGGATTTAAAATTTGTATAGAAACAATTGGAAAGCCCTTCATGAATCATCTTCTAAAGACTGTGCTGTACCAGCCATCTGTCTCCGTTGGTTGCCATCCACTTGAGCTGCTAACAGGAGGAGACATCCATGAGCCGCTTCTAATCCTGGAATTATGAAGTTCTAGGTCGACCACTCGTTCGTTTTCCCAAGATTTTTCCTTCAAATGTGCCGCTAAGAAATGTGTTATGTCAAATCGGGTGACCTATTAGTTTGGTTTTCCTCATCAAAATATGACTTTTTCTTCTACTTCCTGCTATACCATTTTTTTGGACTGCGTCTTCAATATCCTTTGGATTTTTTATAATAAATATTTAGTTATCGACATGATTAAAATGTCGTCATAAAATTGGTCAAGTTATATTTTTAACGACCATTAACGTGTCAATATTGATCAAAAGTTTTTGAGGTCCTTGGCCAAGACTAAAGTTTTGCATACAAACATACAGGTAATAAACTCTCGATAATTCAATAAATCCCGCAGCCAATCAGCGGTAAAACATATTGACAAGGAGGCCACAAAGTAATTGAAGCGAATAAATAATTCCCCGACTTGTCAGACGAGCCAACAATAAACGTCTGCACACATCTCTTGGCACGGTAAGTAAGAGATATTTCCATCGATGCGAGCTTTGTATCGAAGGGTTACTTTGTGCGCAGATACAAGGCGGCTCGTGCCCGCGGCTTAATCCCGAGTCCACCCCTAAATAAACCAATCTAAATTCAAATTCACAGACACGGAGGGTTCGGGAGCGCACACAGAGACAGAGGAAGAACTACAAGCGGGAGGGGGGTGTTACAATGATTATGTTGGTACGTACAACCATGAAGGTAGTCATTCAATGGAGTGCCTATGAATGTGATTTAGTTCCAATCGACATGATGCACCGTCTTTGACACCATACATTGTTCATAGTGCTGTCTCGCTCACGACACAATAAATGTTTTTGTCATTTTCCATGTAAGCAATGAGTCTCTTCTCTGTCTTCAATCTATGTACATATCATTTGACCGGTCCGTAGTCCAGGTGACTCTTCGGACTCCTAACTGGAAGGTCGTGGGTTCGAATCCCGGCGGAGCACAAAAAAATATACCATTTATATCCCACGTCGGGCTTCCTAATCACATCCAAAAGGTCCATCCAGCCTTACAACAACTGGGTCTTGCTTGAGAATTGGCGCTTTCTACAGCGACGACCAAGCTCGCAGAGGGCTCTTGAGGTGTGATACACACAGAAACAGCGCTCACCAAATAAATCAGCCTAATTTAATTTTTTTAATTTTAATTACCATGGAAACCCATGAAATCACCATGGCAACGGTATTAGTTACTAGTGTTGTTGAAATTATGACAATATCTGATAAATAGCGAATTCGAAAATGTTCCGACCTCATTGAGCACGGGATGATTATTATTCACAAGTATATAATCATGTAAAATACGAGTAGTTTTTTAAGTGAAATATCATTCCACATTTTGTAAAACATTTATTTTCTTTTGTTGGCACGTTAAGTTAATATCCAGTTTGGCATTCACATGGATTTTTTCCGATTAAGTAACACACCTGTTGACAGTTGGAAGGTTACCGATAGACTGAATTTGGATTTTTGTATGATGAGTGGATTACCGCATTCGTAATTCTCTAACAATTGCTTTCGTAGCCCATCTAGTTTTTTTTATATCGATGCGTACAATCATGTGCACACAACTGCAACGCAAACATGTGAGAGATGAAAATCAATAGCAGAGTATATATTAAATGGATGATGAAAAAAGTACATAGCGAAGCCATGATGGGTGTTGGGTATTGGGGTGGTTTTGGACTGGATAGGTCAGCAACCCCAAGTGGTCAAAACATTTGTGTTATCAGAAATCGATTCTTTCATGTAAATTCTCTAAATATGAACTAACATGCTGTGAGGGTTTTTCTTTATTTATTTATAAGATCTTCAATGAGGTGTTTGGCCGTGCTCTGAAGAATTATGACTTTGCTTGAGTGCATAGCGCCAGGAACCATATCACTTACAAAAGAGGATAATGAACCAAAATTTTATAAACACTTTTATTTATCCACAATCACAATATATAAATAATAATTTATTTATCCACAATCACAATGTATATATGTATTATTATATTTACCACAGCAATATTGATTACATATAACCAAAATTCACATGCTTGTGGCTCTTTCCCCAGGGAAGCTTTTTCTTTTTCTTTCTGCATTCTTTTGTTTTTCTTTTTTTATTCAAATTCAAATCTAATGTTCCATTCCACCAAACAAACAAATTCATCTCGTTACAATGCAACGAATCCAAATTCAAAACAAATTGACCGGAAGATTTTCTATAATCTTTATCAGATGTATCAAATTGCCCCAAGCGGTGATCATTGACCATTCTTTTAAACATAAAAATTGTTCAAAAAATTTTTTTTTTCTAAAACGTAGTTTTATTTTCGCAATAATATTTTCTACCTCAAGCACTTTCGATTTTCAATACTCAGGTCATTATCAAGAGATGTATGTCAAATTAAAATTAAAATTGTTATGGAAAAAAAAAAAAGATTTATGTTCTAGTTGGAACTAAAATGTTTTATGCAATTATTGGTTTTTCAAGACATAAAAAAATATTGCGTTGATTACCCTTCATACACATGATTATTAATAATACAAAATTTATACAGCGCCTTTTATGACAGTGTGCCACTGCAAAGGCGCTTGTCCATATGATTGGACGAAAAGATGAATCTCGAGACGTCTTTTAAACAGTCTCTCCAAATCCAGTTACCTCTATTGTAACTATGGCCACATTTTAAGTGCTATTTCACCCTAAAACACACAAAATAAAGATATTTTCATTAAAAAAACTATAGTGGGTAGGGTATTTTAATGATGAATTTTCATTTCGGACCCTCATTTAATTAAAAAAAAAAAACTGCGCACCATTATCGCGAGAGGCGCTCCAATAATAATGCATACACGCAGGGTGGAGGCTCCGCACAATGCTCGTGGAAATAATTGATGAAATTGATGACGATTTAAGAAGCGCACAATGGCCTTGCTCTGCGTGCACACATGGCACGATAATCCCGAACCCTGAACCTACAGCGGCGAGGGGAGCAGCGGGCGCCGCACCACTAACCCACTGGCCAAACGGAGGGTGCCACCCCAACTCATTTCCACGGAGCTATACAGACAAAAACACACAAATACGTAGGTATATACAACACAAATTGTTTACTGCATAAGTGTTACATTGATTTTTTTAAGTTCACGGCAAAAAAATGGTCTCTGAACATTCAAAATATCCCTCGGCTATGTGACGTCACGTATAGGTAGTACCTAAATACAAATGGATTCCCGATCACTTGGTGGAAATGCTAAATGCAATACGGTGCACTTTAGTGTGTACCTACATAATATTGTATTGACATTATGACACTCTGTATAGTCTTTAGCCCGGACATGTGACATCAAAAGTATTCCCCAAATTTCAAATACTCACGAGTCAATTCTCGTGTCGCTTCTGTCGACGGTGCGAGAATATCTACGAATTAAGATTCATATTTAATCCACGCCCGCAAGCAAACAAGTGCAAATTTACGCCTGCACATGCTGCATGTGTACTCATGGAATATAATCCATAACACAAATGAAGACCTCCAAGTCGGCCGATTTTCCCTGAAACAGGGGTGATCCTGACAAACATCAACCGTCAAGTACAGGTTATCCATCTAATACCTAATCCTTTCATTCCAGGGTTTTTTCGCAGAAAGACTTTGAATTAAAAATTAAGTAAAAAATATAGAGGAAATAAACCATCTATTGTTCAATACTCCATTAATTTTTGCACGTTTGAAGTGCCCAATCAAAATTCATCTTTATTGATTAATATCAACTTTTTGCATGTATTTAACTTCATCCATGGTGCGGTTTGAAACGGGGTCACCATGAGTAGGTACAAGGTCCTCCCATGGGGGTGTATTGTGCTATATAAATTGTTCACCATACTCCGCTGACTGACTGACACATCTTCCAACCCCATGGTTCGGTTCCACAAGTACAAAACACTAATCAGAACCACAGCGTCCTTTAAATTAATCAAAACAAAAACTCTCACTAACAGCGCTGTTTTGGTTTCCATACATTTATATGGTTGAGTTGTAACGTGATGTTTTATACTGGTTTGCATACGCACAATGGCGCCCCTCCGTGTGACTATGGGGTGCCTTGTTTGCTCTGATGGGGGAGAGCGGAGACTGAGCTCATATTGATTTTCACTGCGAGGCTTAACCCATTTGTGCAGGAGTAGCCAGCATTGCTTGCATAGCTAATGAACAGTTTTGAAAGATTTTCAGATTTAGTGCGTCGAACTTACGAGCCCCTAGGTGTCTCAGTAATGAGACAAATGACCAGAGAAAAAGCTTCAATTTTGTTCCACAATCTCATTATTAAACGCGGCTATCCATTTGAGAAGATATCTGTGACCACTCGGTGTCATCCTACTTTTGTCCTTTGAAAAGATTCCTACCTAACTTTCTAGCATTCTACCCCTTGAAATAAACATGAATGCTTCCCATTCTACGTTTGTTCTTTGAAAGCATTCCTTCGCCATTAGAGTTTGAGATTCAGTGCGTCCAACTTACCCAGAGAAGAAGCTCTAATTGTGTTACACAATCTTATTCAAACGCGGCTACCTATTTGAGAAGATAGTGCCTTAGCTATCAATGAAATAAAAACGTAAGTAGTTGATTTCGTAATAAAGCTTCTATGAAATAAAAACATAGTTGGTTTCGTTATAAAGCTTCTATGGAATATAAACCTTTCTTCTTTCTAGAAATTTGTTGCTTCCATCAAACGGTAAAACAACAGGTAAGTATCAACCGCGTTCAATGATGATCATTGATTTGATTTATTGCTTCAGCATTAGAGCCGAGCTGCACCTGCTTGAGTAGGAATAGAAAGCGAGTTTTTAGGTTTCCCGCACAAAGAGCCGGCATTTCACGGGGATTAGGCTGCGCGAGGAGGACGCAGGTTTTGTTGTTTCTGCTGGGAGCGCTTGCTTCGGATAATCAGATTGCCAGCGGCGCGCATCCGTCAGCAGACGAGGATTGTTCACGCTTGCCTGGGCACACCAGCTGATTGAGTCTTCTTCCTTCACAATGGCATGAAAGAGCTACTCCAATACCAGGAAACTAATACAATTGAAGGTATTATGAATGCTTATCCCTGTTTCGAGTCGCAGCATTTAAGGTGAAGATAGCCCTGATGATCGCCCGTCTTCGTTAGAAGTCGGACAAGAAAAATATGAAAACTTGTTAAAGTGTGATGTATAAAATATGAAAATGGACTCGGCACAAATTCCATTGACAAGACGATTGAGACGTCACACGGTCGGGAGTTGCAAGGGAAAAGGCTAACTGGCATTTTGTTTTTGGTTGATAATTTTATTTGGTTGATAAGCCCCTAGTCACATAGACCAGTGGCCAGAGAAAATCAAATACCCAATTTTGTCGATTTCAAATACATACACTCATACTGTTTTTTATCGCCACATTTATCGAAGATCGACGTTCATCATGCTTATTTTTGCTTTAGATGCTGCCGTTTTCAACAGGTATTTGGCGCTTTTGTTAAGCTAGTGTCGTAGGTTTTTCAACCAATGTATTCTTCAGCATTCTTGAGTTCCCCTCATCCAATTATTTTCTTGTATGCTGAGATGGAGCGGACTCTCTAATTGTTAATAAGTTTAAAGCAAATCTTTTACACAGAGATCATAAACTTACAAATATACTTCTAGAAGTTTCCAGTGTTTAGTTTTAGTAAAGATTGTGAAGGCGTTAATAATAAACTGTTGATATACGACACCTGCCACAATATAAAATTTCGCACGGCAACTATATCATTATAAAGTATTGCTAATAAAATTGTTGAAGCACCTTTCGTGGGATAGGTCTGATACGGAGACCACCAGCGCTTGCAAGGTCTCCTGACCTTCCTGTAAGTGACCCAAGTATCTAACTTCGTGTTCCAACTCATCCACAGCGTTTTAGTAAAAACGTTAACGGCCACTAAAGGCGCTGTTTCAGTTTACATACGATCTTCGATATACGTTTTGGTATTGTTTGATGTGGTTCCATGATAGAACGACACAGTGACAAAAAAAAAACACAGTGACAGAACGACACATGACAAAACATCACTATGACCAAACAGAACAGAAAGTACATCACAAGACAAAAATCGTCTAATGTACCGTTTGTGGTATGTTCTGTTTTAGATAATATGTGATATTTTGTCATCTAATCTAATCTAAGTTGCAAAAATATGTTACATTGGAGATTCACATTACATGCATTCTCACAACCAGACACGTACAAGTTCGCGCTTGCACATGCCTCATGTGAACCTACAACATAAAAACCAAATCTAAAATGAACATACACCTTGCAACTCTTGCCGTCCTTCCCTGTAACAGGGGTGACATTGGCAAAGTGAATCATTTTTACAGCATGGGTGGTCAGCCGCATACCAACCTATAAGTCAAGGAACATACACAACAAATTACATTTTAAAAATCAGTAAATAATAATATTTTCAAAACTAAACAGAAAACAAATTACAATTTAACAAACCCTAGCCGCCAACATTACAGATCAACCACCATTTCTTTCTGTCCTTGCATACTTCTTTCATTTCCTCCAGAGTCATGTGATGTAAGTAGGTACTGTCATGGTGACCTATTATCTGTGTTGTTTTGTCATGAGATATTTTGTCATAGCGACGTTTTGTCATGTGATGTAGGTACTGTCATTGCGTTGTTGTCATGCGTCTTTCTATCATAAGTTGTTCTGTCACGTGTCGTTATATCATGTATCGTTCTTTCATGTGTTGTCCCGTCATGTGTCATTCTATCTATGTCGTTATGTTGTGAGTCGTTTTGTCACTGTGCCATTCTAATCTGCCACTTCTAATGTTAAAGGAACCCGATATAGCACAAAATGCAAGCAAAACAATGAATATCCTGAATGCAGATTATTTTATCGGATCGAATATTGAATTACAAAGAGTTACCGGCTACTGTTTGTGGGTTTCTGAAAGGTAAGCATCTAGCGTGCTATGTATCTGCTTCATATGTTTTATCGTGAAGGAGATATCGTTTGTGTTGTGTATTGAATTTGTGCAATGCCAAAGGTGGATATTGCCGCACACTGCAAACATTGTGGGTGTGCGATAATGAAACCTTTTCTGTACACAAATGTTGACGAAACAATTATCGACGAATGGCTAAAATAAAATACAACTTTAATACTGTTTGCAGAAATGTTTGATTCGATACAAGTTGGAAATCTTGTAGAGCACAGTTTTGAAAATAAATTGTCGTAAATGCTATGTAACCATCGTAAACTTTATCATGTTCGATATGTCGATGTCAGTTATGAGAATCAAGCATAGTACTTTGTTGTCACACCACCTATCATCTAAGTTACTAAAGTTTTAATCTAATTTCATTTTCATTTACAGTGTCCAGTGAACGTGCATTTACAGTTGCTGGTCATCTGGCCTGGAACCGTCTGCCTCATCATGTAAGAGAGCTAGAGGACCATGGAAAGTTCCGAAATGCACTGAAGACAAGCAAATTTCTGGCATCATTTGCACAGCGCCCTTGGACTGACTACATCACGAAACGGCGCTATAAAAAAATTACCAACTCATCATCATTAATTTCCTAGCTCCAACCGACAATGTGAATTGGCACAAACAATAAAGTTAAAAGACAGAAAAACGATTCACTTTTTGATAAAAAAAAAGGAAACATTTTGTACAAATTTCAAACAATATTTAAATCAACAAAAAAACAGGTAGAACTTTCAAAGCTGATTGCACATTGCTACAATTTAAGACCGCAACCCGTATACATAATGTATGTAAGCTTTTAGTCAACTTCCATTACTAAAAAGGGTTCTAGACAAAAATAGGCAAAGAAGAAGTGGCTCTGTGCATCAGACATCAAGGGCAGGTGGCTCGCACTGCTAGGGGAAACTCTAAACCTGTAATAAATGATCTGCGAAAAAAGCCGAAGGGCAGCTGGATCCACTAACGAGCTGGCCGGCCATTACGCAACTCCACAAAAAGCGGGAATAGTTCCACCTAGTGAGTGTAGAATTGTGTAGTGATATGATTAAAATGAAACTTTCAACTATCCTAACGCACCATTTGCAAGTGGATGCGGGTCATTTCAAAGAATGACTCGCATTACATGACGTTGATAAAGTCATAAATGAGTTTCATTTGTGTGTTCACTTGATAGCTCCATTCTTTCAATAGGGTTAAAAATCGGGGACAATTGAAAAAAAACTAACGAAGGCATGCTTGTTTCAATTATCAAACATGACGCGTCAATCGGACTTATTCATTAGATTCGTTGAACCAAAAATCAAGCTTGTACTTAATGTTTTTTACGGAACAACTGACTAAAATAAACCGTATTAAAAATATAACCTTTTAATGAATGAGGGGAATTTTTGCCAGCATAATGATGCGTTTTACATTTTTTTTTAAATCACAGCAAAGAAACACTCATCTTAATTCATCGACATTTGTGGCTGAAAAACCAAAAAAATGTACCCGACGTCCTAAACAGAAAACATGTACCCGAGTGAACGATTCTTACAAGTTCGTCGATTCATTTTCATTCAGTATAAAATCGCTAAGCTAAGTTTGAAACATCCGGGACTTCAAAGATTACATTAGGTACGTCAATCATATAATCTAAGTTGCAGAGATACATTAACATTTAAAATTCATATTAATGCATGCCCACAGCAGAAACGTGTAAGGTCGCAATAACAAATGCTGCATGTGTACTAAATCTAAGCCTAAGATAAACATAAGCCCTGCAACTTTTTACCGACCTTTCCAGACACACGGGTGACACCTTTTACAGTATGGGTGGTCAGCCTCATACAAACCTACACTTCAAGGAATATTAATTTGCAAAATCAGTTCATTTTGTTATTACATTTAGATAGTTGGTGAGGTTTGCTAAAAGCGTTCCCACGCGTAGGCGAGCCAATCGGAATCGTAGCTGGGGGTTTGCCCGGGGGGTCGGCCTGGGGGTCGGCCAGGGGGTTGTCCCGCTAGCACCCGACAGAGGACGGAAAAGCGTTGCCAAGCCCCTCGTCGGCAAAACTCACCCCAATCTCTCGTGGAGCGTCGACAAACTTCAGAGAACAACGAGAACTAGTACTTTTAGTACAAAATATGTTCATATGACGGAGATTAGAAAGATAATTCAAGCTGAGAATAAATGTGCAAATACTTAAAATAAATACAACACTTGTATGCAATGCCCTTTTCACATTTACATTCAGATATGAATTTTTCGGAATAAACATTTTTTTCCAACACAATCATTTCATGGTGGAATTAGGGAAGACATTTAGAATAAACAATTATTACTTCAATGTTTGTATTTACATAATTTAAATACTTCTTAGTTGTTGCGCTTTACCTCAGACTATGCAACAAAACTTTTCCTCACAAATTGATTATTTTTCTTTGGTATTTCCTGACTTTAAATAACTTTTAATAAATATTCATTTAATAATCTAATGGAGTTTAAATTATCATACAAAGAAAGAAAGGATCCCATTACATGCAGAGAATTTTTCAACACACAGGTACAATATTTTGCAATTTAACATATTGTAACATGGTAAGCATATATTAAACATACCAAACGAAATATGATATTACAGCTTATCATGTGGTTGTAATATTTTTATGTCTATGTTGTGTTAAGGGAGGGTCCGATGAAAGCCCATTCCCGCTCTTTTGGGGGTGCTTCCAGTGGGCGGGGTGGGAACGTTTTCCACGCGGCGGGGGGCGGGGGGAGGGGAGCGTTTTAATTTGCAAACACTTTGTAGCGGAGTAACCATTGACTTATGATAAATGTGGACTAGAAGCTATTCTAATGAAAATATACATTATATGTCTGTGATATGAATGAATTGAAAGAGGTATGTCAGGATAGGAAAAAATGGGGGCAGCTCTGCAGTGGCTTTGGCCACCCCTAGCGGAATGGCGACAGAGTTACAGTTACAGTTTAACTTACATACTAAAATGATCCTTAGTAAGAAAGAAAACAAAGATCGTCACTGTGTCATTTAGTTGTATACAAAAAAAAACTTAGATGAAACTAAGAAGTATTTCCAGAATGTTGGCTGCATTGATATTCATTCCTGCGCGAACATTGTCGGCACGCGTTACAAATCTTCCGATCGGTAATTTTGTCATTTTTTAAACCTAAAGGGGCCATATTTTAAGACATTGTGGCATGTGTAACTATTGGATGCCAAAAAACATAATGGAAAAATCAAGAAAATGCAAGATTTTACATGTAAAGACATGTGTTTTAAGTTGTTGTTTTTGACAGGACTGGAGACAACTATGCTCCAAAGTATGTATCAATGCCGTAAGTTAGTTTCTACTCCTCTACATTACAACTCAACGGGAGTAACCCTTGCGCGTTCTCTATTTTTACGAGTTTGGTTCCCATGGGGGTGCGAACAAGAATAAAGAAGAAGAATACAGCCAAGTACCATTGAAGAATTAAATCGCACAAAACGTTGATTACATTTTCCGACTTTATAAGGTATGTTATGGGATGTTTTGAAAGCATACGGAGTGAATGGGGCTCTCCTGGGTGCGGTGCATGCAAACTATGAAAATAGTATAGCATGTGTTCGTATTGATGATGAGTATAGTGAATGGTTTGAAGTTTTTAAGGGTGTAAGGCAAGGATGTGTGATGAGCCCATGGCTATTTAACATAGTCATGGACAAGTGTGCTCGAGATGCTAGACTTGATGATTGTGGATTGCGGCTGACCACCCATACTGTAAAAATTGGTTCACTTTGCCAATGTCACCCCTGTTTCAGGGAAGGACGGCAAGAGTTGCAAGGCTTATGTTCATTTGAGATTGGGTTTTATATTGTAGGTCCACATGCGGTATGTGTTAGCGCGAAATTATACATATCTGCTTGTGGGAATGCATTTAATATAAAACTTAAATGATATATATCTTTGCAGCTTAGATTAGATTAGATTAGATTAGAGAGCAAAGTGAGTGTTCTACTGTATGCGGATGATGCTGTTCTTGTATCGGACTCAGCAGTAGAATTGCAAACGATGCTCTCTAGATTGAACGAAGCTCTGCTAGGTAATTATCTGAAATTGAATGCAAGTAAGACGAAAGTTTTGATTTTTGAAAGAAATGAAGAAAATACGAACTACGAATTTAGAATAAACGGAATGAATGTTGATGTGGTAAATGAGTTTGTATACTTAGGAAGAAAGTTTGAAAAAGATGGAAGAATGACAGGTGAACTTGAAAGAAGAGTAATGAAGGGCAGGTGTGTACTGGGTGCCACAGCTTGTATCGCCAAAAATCAAAATATATCTAAAAATGCTCGATTGGCGGTACGCAGTGGCATACTTTTACCCACCTTGATGTATGGAAGCGAGACCTGGACGGTGAATGAAAGTGAAATTAGTAAAGTCCATACTGTTGAAATGGACTTTCTAAGAAGTATGATTGGGAAAAAACGGAGTGACAGGGTGAGGAATGATTTTGTAAGAAAAGAATGTGGTGCAAAAGAAAGTGTGAAAGTGAAGATTAAAAGAAGTTTGTTAAGATGGTTTGGGCATATGGAGAGAATGAATGAGGAAAGACTGACGAAGAAAGTATATGTTGGTAGAATAGATGGATGTCGTGGTAGAGGAAGACCGAGAAAGGTATGGATGGACCAAATATCCGAAATTGCGAATGAATGGAATATCCAGAGTCATAATAAAAGAAGAGCTTGTATGAAGAAGGTTATGACTCTGGAGGAAATGAAAGAAGTATGCAAGGATAGAAAGAAATGGCGGTTGATCTGTGATGTTGGCGGCTAGGGTTTGTTAAAGTGAAATTGGTTTTTATGATTTAGTTTTTTATGTCCATGTATATATTGTTATTAATTGATTTAAAAAAATGTAATTTGTCGTGTATGTTCCTTGACTTATAGGTTGTTATGCGGCTGACCACCCATAATATAAAAATTGGTTCACTTTGCCAATGTCACCCCTGTTTCAGGGAAGGACGGCAAGAGTTGCAGGGCTTATGTTCATTTGAGATTGGGTTTTTATATTGTAGGTCCACATGCGGCATGTGTTAGCGCGAAATTATACATGTCTGCTTGTGGGAATGCATTTAATATAAATCTTAAATGATATATATCTTTGCAGCTTAGATTAGATTAGATTAGATAAGTTCCTTGACTTATCGGTTGGTATGCGGCTGACCACCCATACTGTAAAAAATGGTTCACTTTGCCAAAGTCACCCCTGTTTCAGGGAAGGACGGCAAGAGTTGCAGGGCTTATGTTCATTTGAGATTGGGTTTTTATATTGTAGGTCCACATGCGGCATGTGTTAGCGCGAAATTATACATGTCTGCTTGTGGGAATGCATTTAATATAAATTTTAAATGATATATATCTTTGCAGCTTAGATTAGATTAGATAAGATTAGTTAACTAAGCAATTAAGATCAAATGCGTTCAAGATAAAAAGTATGACAAATAATTGACGATGGTAGTACGGGTAAAAATGAGATATAAATAAATATTAGGATGATTTATTTGGTGAGCGCTGTTTCTTTATGTGAATCACGAGCCCTCTGCAAGCTTGGTCGTCACAGAAGAAAGCGCCAATTACACAAGTAAGACCCAGCTGCTGTAAGGCTGGATGGGCTTTTGGTAAGGCATTTCCTAGGGAAAAGCATATTTTGAAAGTAAAATAGGATCTACGACATTCTAATTACGAGTTTGAAGCGTTTTCCGCTAGACTGCGGACCGGTCTAAGATATACCAAGATCTTGTCAAAGTTAACACACAAGAAAAAATGCTTTGCTCACTTTCGTAGAGAAACAAAAAGGTTACTACAAAGTTCACTAGAAAACCGAATATTAACGATTTATATAGTCAAGAAAGTTCTTTACAAAAATATACCAAGTTAATAATTATAATTCATTATTATTAGTGATTATTGGTGAATTTGTAAAAGAATGGAATATACAAAGCGAATGGAAAAGAAGGAACTGTATCAAAAAGGTGATGGATATGAGTGAGCTGAAACAGGTATTGCAAGGATTGGAAAAAAAATGGAGACAAATCTGCAGAGGCTCTGGCCTTCCCTAGCGGAATGGCAACAGAGTTCTTAGAGTGACAATCTTCATGAAACGGCGCTATATTAAATAATCATCATCAAAGTTACAGTCAAAATAAACACAGTTCAATACAATCAATAGAAGAGTACAAGTGGACAAACTTGGACCGGTCCGTAGTCCGTAGTGGCAACACTTCGGACTCGTAAATGGAAGGTTGTGGATTCGGATCCCGGCGGAGCACAAAAAATATACCACTTATATTTCGAATGTGCTCTTCGCTGGGTTGAAAAATTCATAAACCTTTACCAATGACCGGTCACCAAAGGTCCATCCAGCCTTACAGCAACTGGGTCTTGCTTGAGTATTGGCGCTTTGTAGCGACAACCAAGCTCGTACACCTCTGCGGCACTACAACAAGTGTCATAGACCCCTAGAGTATTTAGAATCTAGGGAGTCTCCCGCACAGGATTTATTAAAAAAAAAAAAAAAGTGACCAGTGAGCAGGTATGGTAGATGCTTCACTATCAAATATCTTTGATTCCGATCAACACATATCTTTTTTTGTAGCTAATTAGTATCATGTTATCTGTCAAACTAGCTAATCACCATAATCAAACACGTGAACAATCAACCAATTATGTATGCGTATACTTACTTAGTTGTCTGCAAGAGAAACATATATCTCAGTCGGAACAAAATTACAAATAGCAGCTGTCAAAACAAAAACAGCTGACGCGATGCACGACACGACTATATTATGATATCACAAGTATGAGCTGTACCCCTAGTACAGAAAAAAAACATTCCAACTCAACTAAAGCGTTTATCTAAACGCGTTTATAGATACTCTCGTGAGCGTTTACGTTGCTACACAATTCTGTTTGAACGTTAATTTCAAAGTTATACTATACTTGGGTTACTGTTCTGGTTTTTTTTGTTATTGTTTGATGACCTTGTGGGCAATGTCAAATAAAAAATACGAGTTGTAACATGGCGTATAGTAAAATAATAACAGTAATTATAATCGCGGCGAATTATTTGTTTGCCGCAGAAAATTATAACATTAGCAGAAGATAACGGTCACCAGTAGGTCACAATGACAAAATACAACGAAATTGTAAATTAATTTTGAAAGATTTCCCAATAAAGTCCTACTTGTTAGAGATATACCAACAAGGGATTGGAACGATCGATTCATTAAACCTCCTGCTTGAAACGGTTAAGAAATTCATAAATATGAAAATAAGTTTTGAAAATTACTTTTATACAATAATATTTGTAACCAATCTGCTCCTGAAGATGCCTCATGAGGCGAAAATGCTCGAGCACAATAAAGAAATAAATAAGTGAATTAAAACTTTGTTTCCATTTGAATTTTTTACATAATCATAAATATGAGCTTATTTTAAAACAACACGTAATCTATAAATTATACTCCGATACTTATGTTATGTAAAGAAAACATAGATTCACAGTTTATATTGTTCTTATTCATCTTCTTATTATTGTTTATGTTTTTTATATTCTCTGAAACTGCAGACATTTACAAATGCCAGAAATGTTGCATATTCTTAAAGAATATAATTACGAAGTATGTTATTCTTTGCTGAGAATTTATATAATTCGTAGAGGACGCCTAGACCTGCCTCAAGGCGAATAACATTTTACCCACGGTACTTATATTATAGCAGATACACATAAATACATGCAGATAGCACAAACACAACAGTTTTAGTGTTTCTGTTGTGTATAAATTATCATGTGGCAGATCGCAGCCAAACGATGCTTTTTTGCGCCGGTTTTTTCGTCTGGCAGATAAATGTGATAATAATATCGAGATCAACAACTTAGCTGTACACAAAGCACAATGCAGTCTCATAAATTACTTTTGCCTTGTTCAACACGTCTTGCGTGCAAATAAACCGCACAGATATTTGCTTGTTTTCTAATTATTATTTCAGGCACAAAAAGACTGGTTTTTAGAGTAAAAATAATGTTGGATCAAATATTTAAACATGGTAGGTAAAAATAATTGCTAAATGATTTATTAAGGGAATTGGAATTTGTCAACCACAACATTTGTCAACCTCAACATTGCTGTTTATATTTTTATTGATATTGTTAAATATTTTGACAGGAGTAGACTTTTGAAGAGTATTTAAGGCGTGTTATAAAGCTAAATCTGCCGTTTTGGTTTCTTACACTTTATGGTCTTAGCAAAATAGTTACAGTAATGAAAAAAATCAAGCATGTTTATTATTTTTTATCTTAATTATAAAGGTTAAACAAAATATATTGTTATGTAAATATAAATATTGAAATAAGTATGGGTAGTTATAGTGTTATGTAAATATAAATATTGAAATAAGTATGGATAGTTATAGTTATAAGAATCCTCAAAAGTATTGGTAGGTAAGATCGATAATTATGTATAAGTGTAGAATTCTCTAGGCTAAGTAGGTATTTGTTATAATTATAGGAATACTGTGTTACATTTGTAGGTAGGATTTTGGTTGTATCTCTAGGTAGTACGTGAAGCGTCGAGAAGTAATAATTACTCTGGAACCGTCTGGCGACTTTAGTTCTGGATCATACTGCTCTGAAGAGTATAAAGGTGCGAATGGCCTGCAGAGCGGGCCAGTATCATAGCGACTAACAAACACATCGAAGCCATCTGATCAGTGAACCGAAACCAATGGAATAATCGAGAAAGTAGTGTGAAAATAAATTTTGTAACTGTGTAAAATAAATAACTATTGAAGAAGACCTGTGTATTTTTTAATTTGAAGACAATTGAACCCTAATTTCGTAACAATTGGCGTCAGGTGCGGAATTGTCAAGAAAAATTAAGATCTTCTGTCTAAAAATAAATAAAATAAATTAAATAAGTGTTAAAATGAACTTTATTCAAATTGAACTTTGTGTGAACTGACTTTTGTGAAAACAAGTGTTTAAATAAATTTTTGTTAAAAGAAAAGACGCAAAAGCAAGTTGCTTATAAATTCTGGAACATCATATGGAACATAATTCTGGACATAACATAATGACTATTTTACCGCATTGAGAAAGTCATCAAATTGGACCATAGTTTTTTTATTATTGTGTGTGATTAAAAAAATAAAATAAATAAATAAAAATCTTGAAAAATATTACAAAAGAACGTTCCAGATTCATCGAGAAAAAGTTTTTGAATAACTATCCTTTGTTTACAAGTGTGTGAATGTACATTAAGTACCTACCTGTGTGTTTGAAAGACTTGAGACGAAATAAATAATTATGTACTATCAGACATTATTATGTTAAAAATATTGGTGAATTAAAAATAAATATTAAAAGACAGTACCTACCAATCAGTGTAATCAGATAAATTATTATTTTGCTAAAGTACGTATTCAAAACAGCTATATATATAAAACTCAAAACTTGTATTAAATAAATTTAAAAATATTTTTGTTTTGAAGTAAATTTTGAAAAAAAATGGCAACCAAAGTGAACATCAAGGACCTCAAAGTCACTGAGCTTAAAAATGAGCTTCTGGAGAGGGACCTGGAGACCTCAGGAGGGAAGGCGGCCTTACAGGCACGCCTCATGGAGGCCTTAGAACAGTCAGGCGAAGACCCGGCATATTTTGTCATGGCGTCTGGAGGGGACCGCGCCTTGGACGAGCTAAACCTCAGCATCACCGGAAACTTCACTTCCATGGAGGAAAAGCTGAAAGGGGAGATGGCTGACAACGCCAAGACCCTGAAAGTGGAGATGGCTGACAACGCCAAGACCCTGGAGGAGAAGATGGCTGACAACGCCAAGACCCTGGAGGAGAAGATGGCTGACAATTCCAAGACCCTGAGGGAAGACCTGAAGGCGGAGATGGCTGACAACGCCAGGACCCTGAAGGCGGAGATAGCGGATAGTCTCACAACCCTGAAAGGAGAAATAGAGGAGAAGATGACAACCAACCTCTCGGCCCTGAAGGGGGAAATGGAGACTCGGATGTCAAACCTGGAAGACCGTCTGCGTGCCGAGCTGGCTGACAAGTGCCAGATGGAGTCCACCAGAATCTCCCCCAAAGGCGGCCTTCACGACGAGACCGACCAGGGATGCTCAACTCCAACCAGGATCACAAGAGGGGATGATGACCCTTCCCTAGCCAAGCACAACCTCCCAACCTTCGACGGGAAGACGTCGTGGGAGGAATACTTGACCCTCTTTGAGACGGCTGCCATGATGGGAGCCTGGAGCCAGCAGAAGAAGGCTTCGGTTCTCAGCCTGTCGCTTCGAGGAGACGCTCTCAGGGTCCTGCAGGCCATACCCCTGGACAACCGTGGTGACTTTGGGCAGCTGAAGCAGCGCTTGGATATGCGCTATGGCCACAAGTGCCTGGAGCAGCTGTACAAGTCGCAGCTGAACACAAGGGTGCAGAAGCCCAACGAGAGCCTCCAGGAGTTTGAAATGGACATCGCCCGCCTGGTACGAGACGCTTACCCGACAGCCTCCGACGACATCTGTGAGAGCTTGGCAGTGGACAAGTTCCTAAATGGATTGCGGGAATGGGAGACGCAACAAGCCGTAAAACTGGCCCATCCCAAGGCTTTGAACGAGGCGCTCGGCCGAGCTCTCGAATTTGAGGCTGTCAAACAGTCCATCAGGGGCCACGCCAGGGTTTGTGCAATCAAGGCAGAGGAGGTCAAACTACCTACAACCGAGGAAATAATAGAAAAAGTGCTGCAGCAACTTGAGCCAACGAGACAGAAGGCGCACTGCTGGACGTGTGGCCAGCAAGGACACCTGAGCGCGAGGTGCCCAAAGTCTCAAGGACCGGAGAAATTGGAAGACGACCGCAAGGATGTAGAGACCACCATGGAGATGAACAAACGGCTGAGGAAACAGCTCCAGGATGCCGAGAGAAAGGTCAAAGTCATGGAGACGGAGAACAGGCAGCTGACGAAGAACTTGGCCAGCAGTGAAAGGGTCCGGCGAACAGCGGAGGCCGAGAGGGACGAGTTGCACGAGACTGTGCTGAGCCTGGAGAGACAGAACAAGGGGCTTAAGACTAAGCTCCAGCAGCTGGAAGCTGGGCAGGGGCCCAGGACGAAGGACACCATCGCCAACCTGGAGTCCAAGATCAGCAACACCAAGGAGGCGGGAGCTCGAATGAAGGATAACCACCGGCCAACTCAAAGAGCAAAGTGGTCAAACAATGACCAGCCCGCCCAGAGAGTACAAAAATGCGTCGCATCCAAAGAAGCGCCCCTGTTTGAGACGTTCTGGAGCAAGGTGCAAGAGGGACAGAAGATTCGCCATGGGGTGACCACAGAAGTCCACAAGGACTTATTTGAGGTCACTGGGGACCACACACTGGCATGCAGTGTACCGGAAGATCTAGATATGTCTAGAGGAATTGCACGGGTCTTCCGATACAAATTCGGAGAACCGCAACCCTCGAGCAGCCCGCAAGGAAGAGCTCTGAGACTACCGAAGGGGCGTCAACAAGCATACTGCCTGGTTGTCCCGGATTCCAGCAACCTGGAAGAGGACTACAAGGCATTGTGGGACGGCCTTGTTGAGCTGCGTGACTACATGTTGGAGGATCAGCAGGCGCGTCTGGCAATACCGAAGATGGGTGGCGGCCGCGCTAATCGAGACTGGCGGATAATCCGGAGTATGATTGAAGCAGTGTTCTCGGGAGTCGGCATCAGCGTCATGGTGTGCTGCGAGCAAGCGCAGCCGAGAGCCAGTGGGGAGAAATCCGTGGACTGCCACTTCTTCCTGACCACAGGGTGTCGACGTGGATCAGCATGCCCCTACCTACACAGAGTCAAGACTGTTCCGGGACGAAACAGTCTAGGTGGGGGGTAGTGTTATGTAAATATAAATATTGAAATAAGTATGGGTAGTTATAGTGTTATGTAAATATAAATATTGAAATAAGTATGGATAGTTATAGTTATAAGAATCCTCAAAAGTATTGGTAGGTAAGATCGATAATTATGTATAAGTGTAGAATAGGGTATTTGCAATAGTGAGGAATATGATAAAAAGTATATTATTTTGATAGATTTCGAAAAATCTAATAATAATATGTTGATTTGAAGCCGAAAATATTATTTTTCGATTTTATATTTAAAAAAGAAAATATAGGTTTTTGGACAAGTTTTTAAACGGATGTGAGATCTGCTTCTTGTATTTCGGGTAATGTGACGTCATATGTTGACGTCACGTTCTTTTATTGACATTCCATACTCTGTTAACTTGTGTTGTTGACAACAGAAACAAATGAAAACAACAAAAACAAATGATATGTTCTTAAAGAAACACACGAACTTCTTGAAAAAACACATCCGCAATGGTGTAAAAATGAAAAAGCGATGCTTGAATGACATTAATGTGAGGGCTGTCAGTTGATACGGCGATGTTTACAAGACCGTGACGTCACGCGAGAAAATTTCATCTAGTAGCGTTTTGGCGCGAAAATTCAAAGATCGATTTTAAAATGCTTATAACTTTGCTAAAAATACAACTAAAATTAAAATTCAAGAAGTTTTGGGCTAATAACGCATAAAAGAATTTAAATCACAAAAAAAAGAAAAATGTGAAAATACCCTATTCTCTAGGCTAAGTAGGTATTTGTTATAATTATAGGAATACTGTGTTACATTTGTAGGTAGGATTTTGGTTGTATCTCTAGGTAGTACGTGAAGCGTCGAGAAGTAATAATTACTCTGGAACCGTCTGGCGACTTTAGTTCTGGATCATACTGCTCTGAAGAGTATAAAGGTGCGAATGGCCTGCAGAGCGGGCCAGTATCATAGCGACTAACAAACACATCGAAGCCATCTGATCAGTGAACCGAAACCAATGGAATAATCGAGAAAGTAGTGTGAAAATAAATTTTGTAACTGTGTAAAATAAATAACTATTGAAGAAGACCTGTGTATTTTTTAATTTGAAGACAATTGAACCCTAATTTCGTAACAATATAACTTAAGAATTGCCACCACAAAAAAATATTGAAAAAAACGCGTTTTTTTACATTTTTAGCTTTTTTTTCATGTGTGCTGTATTTTGGATTTTTTTTTTGCTTTTTACTTACAGAACTATACATTGTTTACGTTCAGTACTCAACATTTTTTCAATAATGTCAATAGTTTTTGAGTAAATATGGAAAAACTGTGTTCTTTGATTTAATTAAAATTTAATTCATTTAGTAGTTTCAGTTTTTCCATATTTACTCAAAAACTATTGACATTATTGAAAAAATGTTGTGTACTGAACGTAAACAATGTATAGTTCTGTAAGTAAAAAGCAAAAAAAAAAATCCAAAATACAGCACACATGAAAAAAAAGCTAAAAATGTAAAAAAAAACGCGTTTTTTTCAATATTTTTTTGTGGTGGCAATTCTTAAGTTATATATTTTGTTTAAGCTTTATAATTAAGATAAAAAATTAATAAACATGCTTGATTTTTTTCATTACTGTAACTATTTTGCTAAGACCATAAAGTGTAAGAAACAAAAACGGCAGATTTAGCTTTATAACATGCCTTAAACTCGAATCAGTATGTATTTTTGTTATTTTCCTTACAAATAGACGACCAAGACTGTCTATGTTCTTGTAATAAAAATGCTGTTTCATCAAGAAGTCATTTTTCTACAAGCCACCTAACCTCAAAATCACAGCCAAGAATCGACCTTGATAAAGTAAAATTTGGTTCATCATCGAAATCCTGAATATTTTGTGGTCCTTCGAACCGGTAATTAATAACTTATTATTATCAAAGTGAAATGAAAATACGTGGAGACAAAAATTAAAATCAAACTAAAATGAACATTGTTTACAATAAAAGCCGGTTAATTGAGATAATCTAATCTAAGCTGCAAAGATATACATCATTTAAGATTTATATTAAATGCATTCCCACAAGCAGACATGTATAATTTCGCGCTTACACATGCCGCATGTGGACCTACAATATAAAAAACCCAAAGAAACCCAGATAAAACTCTTAAAAACAGATAGATTTATTTTTTCTTACGTAAAGTTTGTCAACTTCGTTTAGAATATTTGTTTTTCCATACTTTGGCTTACAACGAAATTTAAACTGTAATTTATGGAAGCGCAATGATTCTTAATTGGCAAAAAAATATTTCTAAGGACTCGATAACAATGTATGAAAACAGCATGCTGTGTTTCTCTTAGGCCTACAATGATTCTCACTCCTTGCCGCGCAGACAGCCACCCCACATTTTAATATCATCAAAATCATCCAATAATAAGAGCTCTAGTGGTCCGCAATTTAAATATGGCTCCGTTTTGTTATCTGGCGATCGCATTGTTTGGTGAGTGCGCACGTGATCCATTGACGGAACGATAAGGGCGAGAAGGGGGGTGGGTGGACACGTGGCCTCACAAAGGGCGTAACCGAGGGGGGTGCATGCTAAAGCTGCAGGACACGGGGCTCAGCACTGCTAATGCTGCTGCTCTATGCAAAAAGATGGACGAGACTTAATTAGTCGGCGGATTGCTCGAAAGGGTTGCTACAGTGAATCATTGACAAACTTGCGTGTATATGTAAAATAGATCGCTGTAGATGTAGCGGCTTAGTTTATTCTTCTTTTAACCAATTTAGAGTCTACACGCTTGATACTGCTTTTCCCGGTCTTGACTCTGGTCCATTGCGTTTCTCTACATCTGTCTTGCTTACGATATTGTGAGTAACTTCTTAGGAGCTCTGCTACTTAATTAGCAGGCAGAAAGTAGGAAAAGCAATAGACCATTTTAAAGACCCGGAAGAGAATTATCGAGAATCTGAAGCCAGCCATGAAAGCCTAAAAACGTGAAGAGTCCACAGTTCAGCACATACCTCACTGTAGCGAAATAACACCGAAGATCTTGTTGTGCAACGTTTTCCAGAAAACGTTGTAAAAATATGTGACGCATGACATTTTATTTCAGTTACTTAACTCTCTGCATGATATTTTTCTTCCCCTTGGGTTATTTCGGATTCATTGTTAAAACTAAACCTCCCTTTGGTGTATATTTACAAATTAAAACGAATTTAAAAACTAATTACACTTTCCGGATATTCAAATTTAGCCTCCATTTGGTTCATTCATTTACAGAAGGTATTCATGTATTAAGAATTTTAACAACAAACAAAGTAAGTGCACAAAGCAATAAAACAGGAACCTGCCAGGTAAACAGTTTAAAGTTTTGGGGTCAACCAACATGACGCTGACAGCAATTTGGTAATACAAAAACCAGACAATTTACCTGTTATTTTTCCTATTAATTATTATAATGAGCGCTGACACAGCTTTATAACGTGCAGGAGGAAGAATACAAGAATAAAAATATGCACAAGGCGGTGCACGCAACCACTCCACACGCATCCTGCCACTTGTGTGTCTCCCGAGAGCAGGAACTGACGGGGACAGTGAGAGAAATACAGAAAATGGTGTATGAAGACATGAAGCCATTGTTCAAGTAAACTAACACTAGCTGACAGTGACGAAAAATGAAAAAAGAGGGAAGTTGCATTTTTTTTTTAGACAAGTAGCCAAGAGAAGCTTAAAACAATATAACCATCGGTGAAACATTTGTTAATGCCAACAATACCTAGACCAGGTATTTCAACGTTAGCTTATGCGACTTTAAACCGATATTTAAAAAACAAACTCTTCACACGATTGGGATAAGTGCGTCCTTTTCATTCACTATAAAGTCGAATTGCTAACGTTGAAAATACCAAGCCTGAACAGAGAATTCGTTTATATCGATAGTTAAGTCTAAATGAATTGATTGTAAATTGTATCATTGGAAGCGTTTTACAAAATACAGTTAGACAAACTTGTGCTGCGTAATGGTGAATTGCCTAATGCTTCGAGTTTCGATGTTTGAGCAGAAAGTAAGAGTTTTAATATATTTCACTTTCAAAATAAATACAAAACTAGTATTGTAGTCCAATGTTAATTCAAGAAAAAATAAAATGAGAGCAAGAAGCCGACGGGAATCGAGTTATTAGTAACCTGCATCATTGGTAGGTACCTCTAATGCAACTTTTACCCCTAACTACAGGCCTGAAAGATCTCCACGAATCCACACCAGAACCACTATTCTGCTAAATTCCTTACACTTTGGATATTAGCTTGCTAAAGCTTGCGAAAGAACTCCATAGATAAAAATAATCACAGTACACCTTATTTTTGGGCACAATCTCGTCGCATTAAGCTCGTAAGGAATTTAGCAGAAAAGCGCTTTAGGAGCAGTGCAGTGGGTCTTCGCCTGTGAAGCGCCCCAATGACTAAAAAAAATCACTTCTCTCGCCAGCTATGCGAAAAGATTAGAAGACAATATACCCACTGTCCGGGTGTGACGCTCCCCTGCATTATTATAATGAGTGCTGCACCTACTCCCGGTTCCCACTTACGCGGGTACAAAGGAGAAATCGAACTGTTTCTGCGTGATTATTGGCAGAGCTCCGTACCCCAGCTGTTGGGCGGCTGTTTCTCCGCGCCACAAAGGCAATGTTGAAAGCGGCACCGCGGTGAAGACTGCTTTTGTAGTTCCTCGCTTTGTGTGTTTAAAAAACGCAACGAATTCTAAATAATACATTATTTCGATATTTTTTACGAATTCCCCCATACAAGGGTACAATTTAATTCAATGTGAGAATCTATATTTGGGATAGAAAGCGATAGCAGATGTAGTTGCTATTTGAAGAAATAAATGTAAGGGAGATGCACAATGTTTAACTTCTTACCAGTCCTTTTTGATTTCTGTAAGTTTATCTGACCAAGTAATTACGCACCTACATTGTATTGTCTCCTTTCGAAAAATGAGCCTCAATAATATCAACAAAATATTGCATTAAATTTATTTATGAAGTTTCAGACTCTTAAATGCATCATTTTAAATCAAAAACCTACATGTCTTGACATGTTGTAGCATTCAGGATAAAACTATAAGTTTGGTATAATTAAACTTTTATTTTTATCTACAAAATGTATACAGCAATAACAATGATCCATGAACACAAAACACTGTTTTATTCTACTGATAAAACATTGTTTTGTTTTCATGTTTTTTTTTAAATGGAGTTCTACAGTGTTTCCGCTGAACCATTTCATAAATCAATTTGTTATTCATAGAATTTTCCCTGATCTTTGTAGCCACAAGACAAATCTACACCAATAAAACTCCAAGAGCCTATCATCGTAGTTGAACGCAGCGTCATCATATTAGCCTGTTATGTAATATTAATAAGCAATAGCGGGAGATGAATGCAGTTGGAAGCGGCGAGAGCATTGCCTGCTGGGGAGGCGCGGTATATTATCAGTTGTGCGGAGCCATGTGTGCGGAGAATCGCATTATGGCCCCCCCGGGGAATCGAACCCGGTCTCTATGGAGACAAAAGCCCTCAAACAAACCGTGAAACCGCCCACCGTAATCACAGATTGCGCAGCGACGGCAGCGCAAGGATAAAGTTGCAAAGAATGATGTGATTCGAGAACATCTCAGGGGATAAGACAGACAACAGGGTTCTCAAACGTTCCAACAAAGGGCTATAACAATAATAAATTATTGTTATCTGAATGCTTCTGGATTATTTGATAGGCATTTTAAGACTATTTACAAATAAATAAATAAATAAATACCTAACAATCTACCTCCGTGCACAGAAAAAACGCTTCGCTTGCTATAATAAAAGATGGATCAGAGTTTTGGACCGATGATTGGGAAGATGGATCAGAATTTCGGAACGATGATTGGGAAGATGGACCAGAATTTCGGACAGATGATTGGAAAGATGGACCAGAATTTCGGACCGATGATCGGGAAGATGGACCAGAATTTCGGACCGATGATTGGGAAGATGGAGCAGAATTTCGGACCGATGATTGGGAAGATCGACCAGAATTTCGGACTGATGATTGGGAAGATCATCGGTCATTTATCATTGAGAAAGAGTAGAAAAGAACGTTGTAAAAAAATAATGAATCATTTTGCTAGCTCTGGGTAGCCAGACCATAAGAAAATTCGCCTCCACTTCTTCATGTACATCTAGCCATGCATTAGTTCATGAATATGTTTCGCACATATGTATATTTATGCAATAATCTAAAATTGCCACACCAATGTAATACGAGTTTAATATACATACAAGACTGCATCATCATGTGAGCCAAATCGCAAAACTAATACATATTTATTGACCAATGCATTATTTTTATTAGCTCTAATTCCATGTTATTAATCCTATTTCAGAATTGCGTTCAAAATGTCGATGTTTGTTTTTGGACTCACATCGTTTTATATTCGTAAACGAAAAGCTTAGTTATACATATATAGTTTAAGGGTGTATTTCGCGTACGCCGATAATCTCTCCCTATTTGTAGAGTTGACACTGTTTTGGATGTCAACTATGGGCATTATAGGAGGTCGGCAGTACATAATACATCAGCTCATACATAAGGGTGTGTTGGTGAAGGAACATAATACTCTCCGTGAGGGGTGCGAGCCGGAGGGGGAGAAAATAAATACAGTAATTGAATAAAAATGTTAAGTGCATCCCCGGTGAAATATTGGAGAAGAAATGAAATGTGCGATAATATAAGATCGAGAATTTGGAAAAGACAAATTGATTTCTCGTGGCAGTACAACATGAACTACCCCTACTTTAACGTCTCAAGTAGTTGGTTTAGTTGTCATTTTTGTCACCTGTATAACATCAAGTTTTTGGTTCATATTTCGTCCGTTGAAATGGAGGATAATCATTGAGTTATGAGATTTGTAAATAATGGGAATGACAGAACTCCTAACCAGTTATGGACCATCTAATTATAATTCTAAAAGGTACTCTGAACCATCATTCTTGTTTTCTTTTACAAAGCTTTTGACGTACGTCTTGGTAGTGATATTATATTATTATATAAAAGTTCTTTGACCTATAGGTTAGAGTAAGGCTCACTACAGGTGCTGTAAAAATTATTCATTTTTACCAATGTAATTCCTGTTACAGGGAAGGGTGGCTACAGTCACAAGGTTTATGTTCATTTGAGGTTAAAGTTTAATTTTGTAAGTACACGCAAACTTACACGTATTCGCTTGTATACATGCATTTCATATATATCTTTTTCTTTGCAACTGAGATTAAAGATAGTACCAGGTGCAACTTTTCGGATATTAGACGAACTGTTATGGGAATTTGGATAATTATTGACTTTCGCTGACGTTGCAGCCTAATCGAGACTTATGTAAGTAAGTTCTACCATAACGTTTCGGCTTACATCCAAAAAGTGTAAATAACATTGAAATGAATTATAATTCGTAAATACGTCCAAAGACCTTAACTCCATCTTAAACTTAACATTAGTGCTAATTGATCCATATTTAACTTCTTAACCTACACGAGCCATCACATGTAAAACATTGTACTATTTTTTACAGTGAATTTTCCGATCAAGTTCGTTTACAAGTGAAACCTTGGCGGGATGCCAATAAAACGTCGATACTCGTGAGGTGGGTGCAGAGTACATGGGCAGTACCTGCAGGGTGGAGAGAGTTCTCCTGCCAGGTTCACAATTAGGAGAGAAGCCCTCGCTGGGGGAAGACCTCCTGACAAAGGAGGGAGCGGGGGGATCCCACCTTGATAAGAGCATCACATCCCCACTGCGGGGGAGAGGTCAAAGGCGGGAGAATAAAAGCACAATCTTATATTTCGCTTTTTCAATGTGAGTGCAAGATGCGCATTCTCTACAGATGAAAAGATTTCACTTGAAATGAAAGTGAAAATCAATATTTGTAGGCAAGATATGCACAGTCCGGTCGATAGCTCAGTTGGTAGAGTGCTTGCATTCCGTGCCAAGAGTCCGGGTTCGAATCCAACCGGAGGTGTCAGAAACGATTTTCCATTTCGGTGCTTATTTCAAATCCAAAACCAAAATACCGCAAAGGTTTACTCAGCCTTCACTAGAAGTGAGTACCAACCTCCTAGGGAGCTGGGTAGCCCCCACTTTATCTGAAGATGTTGGCGTGAGGCATCTAATTTAATCTAAGCTGCAAGCATATATATCATTTAAGATTTATATTAAATGCATTCCCACAAGCAGACATGTATAATTTCGCGCTAACACATGCCGCATGTGAACCTACATTAAAAAAACTCAATCTTAAATGAACATAAGCCCTGCAACTCTTGCCGTCCTTCCCTGAAACAGGGGTGACATTGACAAAGTGAACCATTTTTTACAGTATGGGTGGTCAGCCGCATACCAACCTATAAGTCAAGGAACATTCATGAAGTTACAATACATGTGTAGCTTACTTGCCTGTATTCCGGTCGCCTGCATATGTAGAGCTTTTCGTTAGACCGTAGCGTGAATGGCACAGTCACCACAGTGATGTTCTTTCATGTATCATTCTGTCATGTGTGGTTCTGTCATGTGTCATTTTGTCACTGTGCCGTTCTAAACTGTCACCACAAACATTGCTAATGTGAAATAACCTCTGTTGAAGATAAGACAAACGACAACTAAAATAATAGTGCTGGAGTGATGATTTCCAGGATCTGTTGCCGTGGTCTGTGGGAGCTGGAGCTTCCGGACGTTTCGCCCATTTCTACGATGATTCTCATGGATACTCACAGTTCTCATCAAGATCATCATCATCATCAAACTTCACGCTGAAGAAGGCCATCGTAGAAATGGGCGAAACGTCCGGAAGCTCCAGCTCCCACAGACCACGGCAACAGATCCCGGAAATCATCACTCCAGCATCATCAGCCGGCCGTGTAAGCCTAAAACTCTTATTTAAAATAATAGTATTACGGTGGTGTTGGTGATCGGGTGTGTTCTATTTATAGGGAAAGCATTGAACTGTCCGAGCATGCGAGCGCTCAGTGTAGGCTGCACCGCACATACGTAACACTGAACGTCACGAACAGCTGTTGCTGCTGCTGCCAAAGTGCAATCATAATATATGCGTGAATAGTGTGAACACCGGACAGTCTGTGTTTATGACAGGATACAAAATCACACCCGGGTACAGAATCGCTACGGTCTACCTGCGCAGGCAACGGGAGCAAGAACAAAATAGTGTGTGCGTGTACTCCGGTCGCCTGTTAATGCAAACCTCTCCGGTAGATCGTAGCGTGAATGGCTAGCATAAATAATAAAGTGATTGAATATATAAGTTCTAGGCTTTCACGGCCGACGATTGACAATGAGAGTTGCTTTACGTCCGATCGATAGCTCGGTTGCTAAAATGTGCAAGCATTCCATGCCGTGAGCTCAGGATCGAAGTGTCTGAAGAAATGATTTCCCGGTTCGGCGTTAATTTCAAACCCAAAATAAACATCGGCAAGGTTTACTCAGCCTTTACAATAAATGAGTACCAGCCCCCTCGGGGCCTGGGAAACCCCCACTTCAACTGAAGTGGTTGGCGTGAGGCATGAAGTTACACTATGTGTGTAGCTTACTTACATGTATTCCGGTCGCCCGTATATGCAAACCTCTCCGGTAACCGTAGCGTGATCGAGCAGATATTTTACCCTTTCAAGGCGAGCCATTGGCACAGGAGAGTATCTTTCCGGGATCTGTTGCCGTGGTCTATCAGAACTGGAGCTTCTGGACTTTTCGTCCACATATGTGTGATGCGATGCTCGCTTTGGTTCCAGCTCGCAATTCATCAACATCACATCTCTGAAGTGCTTTTGACACAAAACACGTTCTGCCTTGTTTATCGATGGTTTTTTTCTATCCGGTGCCGGGTCGGAAGCCTAGCGGTGTATGGACATATACGAGTATGAAAGTTTCTACACGATTCTTCCTGTGGTGTAGACAAACCGGACAGAATGCGTTGTGTGTGAAAAGGACGCAAGTGTGGTTGGGCCATCGTCCGCCAGATGCACGGCGGTAAGGAGAAGGAGGGGAGGGATGCGTGAGCCAGGATTAACGTACAAGCCGTAGACTCATTATTTCCTATTCAGAGTCAGACTGCGATTCACAGCAGCGGATCAACTGCCGATAATCCTTTAACTTAAAATTAAGTTAACTTAGTTACATGCTTAATGGTTAAACAGTACGTGATTTAGGAATGAATCGTAAAATAACTTGATCAAGATTTAAACGTCAAATATTTTCAATAATATACTTATGTATTCAATTAGTATGAAATTTTACAGAATCATATCACACTATACTGTAAAAAAAAAACGGCGCAATATTTCCAATATCAACCCTATTCAAAAATACCTACAAACCTTTACGTTTTGATTTTCAAGTTACCTTTTGGGAACCAAAATGTGGTTACTTTTGTAATGCATCATGTTCAGACATTAAAATTGAATACATTTTTATAATTTACTTATTTCAGATTAGATTAGATGGATGTGTACCTACATACATAAGATAATATAATATACCTTTAGAGTCGTTATATTATGAATACCTTCGGGTAGGACGAACTTGCCCTCGGGACAAAGACTCGGCTAGACAGAGAACTTGCTGCAGCCGAGAGCGCTAATTTAATTTGAAAATTACTTTGGATAATGAACGTGTAGACGTAAAAATGTTCATTACTTAATTGCATAGTATTATATCATCGCAGGCGCACGTCCATCAAACCACAGATTCGTCACGATCATTGCGTCGGTCAAGGTCAAAGACACAATCATTAGCGAATGAGATAACGGAGACGAATGATGATGATGATGATTTAAATAGCGCCGTTTTGTGATGAGATCATCACTCCAAGGATACGTAACTGTAACTCTGTCGCCATTCCGCTAGGCGTGGCCAGAGCCTCTGCAGAGCTGCCTCCATAATTTCCTATCCGTACATACCTCTTTCAATTCATTCATGCCCATCACCTTTTTCACGCATTTTCTTCTTTTATCATACTTTCACAATCTCCTCAATCTGATCACTCCATGCTTTTCTCGGTCGTCCCTTACCTCTTTTTTCTTCCACAATTCCTTTGTACATACACTTTGTAAGTCTATAATCATTCATTCTTTCCACATGCCCAAACCATCTCTTCACATTCTTTTGTATCTTGACTTTTACATCCTCTTTCAACAAACATTATTCCTTTACTCATGCATTCCTAACTCTATCCTTCAGAGTTTTTCCTGACATGCTTCTCAAAATGTTGTCGACAAAAGGAGCGGATTCAATGCCCCTTCAACTTGTTGAATAAAAACACAAACTAAGCCCATTTTTACAGGCAAAGTCACTCTTGATTTTCCTTTTCCGGCTACCGTCTTTTTACAAAATCGTGTTACGAATGAGTAGTTGTGTTAATAACAATTTGTTCGAAATTGGTTAGATCGAATGTTCTGGCAAAATCTAGCAAGTAGCGATCCTCCATGTTTCGAGAATGATCTTTATTTTTAATATAAAATAGGAACCGAAATGCTCTGGAGCTGGAGAATTGTACATATCAGCCGTTGTACCGTACATACTGCAAATGTAGCTCTGAACCGAAAGCAAATAAATAAATCGGGACAACCGCAGTTTTTATTAAATAGAATCCGCGTAAAAACAAAACAACTGGTTATTTTGCTGAGCATATAATCTAAGTTTGACATGCCTCCCGCAAAATGAAAACAAGCTCCCTCACTTACACTCTTTACTTGATTTTAACGGAATTAATGTTATTATATGATTTACTTGATTTTAACGGAATTAATTAATTAATGTTATTATATTATGTTTAATTAAGTACGTAATGATTGGGTGATGAACGAGTGTGATATAAAAGAGAATATGAGAATAAAAGTACAAAAAAGTACGATGAGATGGTTCGGACATCTCGAAAGAATGGATGATGAACGACTAACGAAGAAAGTGTACAAAGGAAATGTCAGAGGAAAGCGCGGAAGGGGAAGGCTGAGGAAAGAATGGTTAGACCAAATAGGTGAGATTGCGAAAGAATGGAGCCTGCAGAGTGAGAATAAGAGAAGAGTATGTATGAAAAAGGTGATGAATATTGAGGAAATGAAAGTGGTTTGTAAGGACAAAAAAGTGGAGGCGCATCTGCTGAGGTACCGGCCACCCCTAGTGGAACGGCGGCAGGATACAGTAAGTAATGGCCAATCTCATACCAATTATACCAAACTGATGCACATTCGATTGCAGGAAGTTATCCAAATTCTGAAAAGTTCTCTACTTCAAAGAGGCGAGAGTTTCGAAATAGTATCCCAAAACACGTGGGGCATTTCCTCTTTGAAAACAAACTTCTACGCACACCATTCCAGCTAATTATAGCTGAACATGGGTGCGTCTAAATAAGCATATCATTGACTTGCAGCAGACACGGCCACGCCATCCTTTTGGGTACAATATTCCGGCGTTTAATTACTATTTGGGTATCTAATTACCTATACGGGGGACATGCACCGCAGAAGTAAACACTCTCGAGGCAGCAGGGTTGACAGATCAAAGGTAGAGGCAGAGTGGGACACTTGACGCCCTGTTCGGGGGGCTGGGGACTTAGGGAAGGTGAGAGGGAGGCGTGGTGTACATGTATACAGTGGCGTGCCTTCGGTTTCTGCCGTACGCATGCTGGATAATTAAAGTTGCGTTTACTAAATCTAAAATCTAAATCTAAGCTGCAAAGATATGTATCAATTAAGATTCATATTCAACGCATTCCCATAAGCAGAAATGTATAAGTTCGCGCTAACGTATGCCGCATGTGGACCTACAATATAAAAACCCAATCCAATGAATCTCAAATAAATATAAGCCCTGCAACTCTTGCCGACCTTCCCTGAAACAGGGGTGACATTGGCAAAGTGAACCAATTTTTCAGTTTGGATGGTCAGTCGCAAACAATAAGTCAATTATTCTGATATTGGTATGAAACGTACTAATATAACGCGACAGTGTAGGTATTCAATAATATAAATACGAGATACAATGTAAATATAATATACAATGAGTCATTCATAATATTGTGAACGTGCAAGCGTCTAAAAGAAAAAAGCCATAGCAAAAGCTAAGCATATTTGATATTATTATTTTGTGTATTCGACACATATGATATGTGAATGTATGTGTGTCTTATCGAATGAGCAAAGAGCTCTATCGTATATGTGTGTACATCTCCATACAAGCTTTACGACTTTTAGCTTTTTTCATACGTTAGACAAAGACAGGTATATCGCTTGACACATCAATACAGTTTTGTTCGACAATGACCAATAATAAAAGCCTAGTACTGTCCCACACAAATGGCAGTAGCATGAATTTTGACGGCGGGAAATTTAAAAAGACGCATGACGATAATATCTTTAATCCACTCAAAAATATTCATTATTTTAATTTCTGAAGGTACGCATGCTCAGCTTTTTAGCTTGTATGATAGTCACGCTACTGCATGTATACATAGTATGAAGAGGTAAAGGGGAGGCGAGGGGTGTTGGAGGAGAGGTTGCTACAAAATATCTAGGGGTCTAACAAAAGCTGTAGGGTTTCTGTGTTTTCCAATGTAAGTATTGAGTGCATTAAGTAATATCCAATCGTTTAATAGATAAATTTTATCGCAAGTCAATAATTTAAGTTGTACAGACATAATATTACATCTAAGATTAGACACGCACAATTTCGCGCTCACACACGACCTTCCCTGAAACAGGGTTGACATTGACAAAGTGACCTCTTCAGTATGGGTGGTCAGCCTCATACCAACCTATAAGTCAAGGATGATCTGATGATCATCACTTACAAAATATACACGAAAATAAAGCTCTCTGGACCCTTGAGGATATAACACTTTCCTCAGCACAATTTACGAAGAAATAATCTTGGTAACAAGGATTTAGTTGTCACCAAGAAGTTCAGATTTTAGAATTCTAAAGCATTTCATAAAGATAGGAGCCAGTAGAGATGTTAGGCTATCGCGACTGCCATTAGAAGATGATGATTACATTATTGATAATTCAAACAAAGTCAATTAATAGCTATAAATAATGCTACTATAACACATTATCACGAAATATCTAAATCTAAAATCTAAATCTACGCTGCAAAGCTATAAATCATTTAAGATTCATATTAAACGCTTTCCCACAAGCAGGCATGTATAAGTTCGCGCTAACACATGCGGCATGTGGACCTACAATATAAAAACCCAATCTCAAATGAGCATAAGCCTTGCAATTCTTGCCGGCCTTCCCTGAAACAGGGGTAACATTGGCAAAGTGACCATTTTTTATATCATAGTCACAAAATATTCCGCATAAATTGGAAGCAACAGTAGAACCGAATAGAGGTGGTTGTGGTTGGGAGGTCGCCTAAGCTATATCCTGAGGCGTTGAGCGACTGCCTTCCCCTACAAATGCACTCCGAGAGCTTTTTTACTTTATTATTTCCGAGACGGACTGTCCCTAAAATTCAAACGCATTTTAAACTTAGGCCTACGTAAACTCCAGAACATGTCTTTCCTCACGTTTCCCTTTAAATCTATACACATGATATAAAGGTGATGTTTTATGTTCATTTATAAGAAGGTATTTTTAAAAAGCACTAACTTAAGTTAAGACGCCTGATGGACGAAACTTTTTATAAAATTTAGTTAGGTATCTATAAAACAATTACTTTTTATGAATTTTATTTACACAAACTCTTTATTACTTTATTCTATTTCTTTCTTCATTTACATACGTGTCTTAGCGATTGTAAATGTAATCGTTGAAATAAAACCTCCATTTTAAGAGAGTTGAATGCAAAAAACAAAATCAATACTTAAATTTCTCCTGCTTCACAACTTTCTTAACACCTTCATAAATGCTGGAGTGATGTTTTCCGGGATCTGTTGCCGTGGTCTGTGGGAGCTGGAGCTTCCGGACGTTTCGCCCATTTCTACGATGGGCTTCTTCGTAGAAATGGGTGAAACGTACGGAAGCTCCAGCTCCCACAGACCACGGCAACGGACCCCGGAAAACATCACTCCAGCATCATCAGCTGGCCGTGTAAGCCTAAAACCTTCATAAATAATTTTATTATTATAAATGTTTTTAGGCTTTCACGGCCGGATCTAGATGCTTGATTTTCTGGTTCCGGGTTTTGACCGTGGTCCATGTTTGTCAAGTAGCGAGCAGAACTCCGAAGAAGTCGCCCACAGAGGAGACGAAACGTAAGCTGAAAGTCTTCAAGAAAGAATAAAAAGAAAAAAGAAGAAGACAAGCAAAAACATGGACCACGGTCAAAACCCGGAACCAGAAAATCAAGCAATTTTATTATTGTTTGAACAATGTTTGGAGTACCTATTCCTGGTCCCGACTTATTTATTGAATACATTTTTTGGATAGTACAGAAAATTATATTTATTACAGATACAACAGGTTTGGGAAGGTTTGATTTTCAAAAGTGAAGGACCGCAATATAATAAAAATATAATTTAATAACGCTGGAAGATCCTTTTCGTCGTTTTACCACCATTAGTGTCTACGTACTAAAGTTCTCGTTCTCAATTTACTAAACCAGTTTATAATATAATTACTCGTACCTACATTGCACTGTTTTCATTTAGGAGTCAAAATGAAGTCAAAATGGAAGTGAAAAAAAAAATTACGAAATACATAGTTTCATAGAGAAATAATGTATATATTTTTTTTATTTGTCGAGCAGTTAAAATAAATAAAAATTGAGAGTATTTTATAAAGTGAATTTTGTTTAATGTTTGCAGAAAGTCGGCGTAAACAACCGTTGCAAATTAATTATTTTCCTCAATACAAAAAAAAAATGACAAGAATTTATGTGAACATAATTTCCTTATTGCTTACAAAGTGCATAAACGCATTATTTATATTAATTATTAACAATCAATGATTGGCGTCTATAAATAAAATTGCATTACGCCGATAATAATAATTTATCAAAGAAACTGTTAAACGTGTCAAGATTAATACCGTGTGGAAGATGTGAAGTGATAAGAATACTGAATATTCCGATAGGAAATTATCTCCATACATCCTCGATAAAGATCTTTAGCTGTCAGTGATATCTAATTTGTCTTCTAAGACGTCCGGTATTCCAATTTTGTATGAGAATCGCATAGCACCCCTATAACTCTTCATACAAATTTTGAAGCACTCTGTTACTTCCATGCGTCGTTAAAGTTTTTATACTTGGGGTATTTGTATCCCACGGAGTATTATCGATTGGTAATGAGTATTGGAATCAATCAGTGATTGAAAGACGTTCATAAAAAGTCCCACCAGTGCTTGTTTGGCTTATCTATCATTTGATTCAAAGATGAACTTTCAATGAAATAATTGTCTTAAGAATCACATTCTACACAATCCGAGTTAAGAAAAAAACGTAAAACACGATGTGAGAGTTGTTTAAAATATTTTTTAAATGAATTTCCAGTTTTCATTAGACACATTGGTGCAGTACGCATACAAACATTGCTCATGTGAAATTACCTCTGATATGCAAGAGACAAACAAGCCCTAAGGGACGAAATGTCTAAGATGATAGAATTTATTCAATGAAATTCTATCACACGTAATGTTTTTATTTTTAGGACGAAGGTTTGTGCAAAATATAAATAAGCAAAAAATAAAATAGACAGATTGGTTTTGACAAAATGTAGATATCTACTTATGTTGTGTTGTTCAATGAGTTTTTTTTGTATACAGGACTAAAAACGACAATTTGTCAATTTCATTAAATTTTGTACAAGGATGTTGATTTCTAATGTTGGTTTATTAATTTGCTACATTTTTTTTTTTGTATAGATTTATTTTTGAGGTTGTTTTATTTTTTTGTATTTAAATGTAATTTATTATTCGTATTCCTTGACTTATAGGTTGGTATGAGGCTGACCACCCATACTGTAAAAAATGGTTCACTTTGCCAATGTCACCCCTGTGTCAGGGAAGGTCGGCAAAAGTTGTGGGGCTTATGTTCATTTGAGGTTTGGATTTCATTTGTAAGCACACATTCAGCATTTGTAAGCGCAAACTACACGTGTTGGTTTGTGGGCATACATCTGAGAGCTTTAAATGAATATATCCTTGCAACTTAGATTATAGATTATTATTATGAGCAGTCTTATCTTTTCTAGCGATAGTATTGGTCGATAGCAAGCGATAGACAATGGCCGCGAGTAAACAGCTGATAAAAATTGTATAGAAAACATTGACTACCAAATCAAAATGAAAAAAATCATGCCGATTCAAGCCAACCAATAAAACGATTTTAGGGAGTTGAATATTTATTACAGACAAGAATAGCGCCTTTGCACACGATCTGGTCCGGTGCCGGTTCGGAAGTATTCACACGATCATACATGATTATATATATATTTCGCGACCGGATACGGACTGAAACCGAATCATGTAAAAGGGGTGTATGATTGACTAATGAGGCAATTTAGCATTAAAAGGTTTGCAGATCAATTTGCGCATAGTAAAATTGTTGGGAGAGAATCTAGAATAACGTCCAAATGATTACAAATGAAGAAACTTCCAGAAACGTGAAGCCTTAGCAAGCAACAAGGGATGTATAAAAATATCGGAGGGTGCGGCGGACAAAGTTCACGATGATTTATAGGAAGCAATTGCAAAAGCCGGTCCCCGAGTAAGAGAAGGGCCCGAAGGAACCCTCCACCCCTGGATGGTAGGGAAGAAAATATGGGCAGGCCGGACCGGGTGCAACCACTCGACAGTGGCGTTACTTTAAAATCACAATGCCAAAGTATAATGCAAGCTTTTTGGTCACCAGCTAGAGGCATGAAACGCAATCCGTTTTATCGATCGGTTTATCAAATTGGAAATTGATATGTAATCAGTCCGTTTTTTGTTGTTGTTGCATCCATAGTTTTGTTTCCCATCGCTCAAACTCAAAATGCCTTTGAACGATTTTTTAACTCCCAGCAATATAAATAGAACCATGGTTGAATGCAAATGGACTACTGCGCTATAAAAGCATTTTCAGATGGAGTTTGGAGAACTACTTCAGTTGAAGTGGGGGTTTCCAAGCTCTCGAGAGGGCTGGTACTCATTTCTTGTGAAGGACGAGTAAATTTTATAGATCCCCATTATTGGAGCATTGGAGATACTTATGTATTTGTATTATGTGTTTTGTGTATGTGCAACTCTTTTGTTCTGTACACTTAGTACGAGTTGCAAAACTTGAGTAATGTAAAGTTTACGGAAAATATTAAAGAGTGATTTCTCCCAAAATCTGCTGTTTTTGTTTCTTACACTTTGTGGTCTTAGCAAAAGAGTTACAGTGATGAAGAAAATCAAGTTCAAACAAACAAAAACGGCAGATTTTGGGGGAAATCACTCTTCAATAATTGCCGTAAACTTTACATTACTCAAGTTTTGCAACTCGTACTAAGGGTACTGTTGGCGTCTTTGTATATAAAAAAAAAAAATTGCCGGTATTTTATTTTGGGGTCTGAAATAAACACCGAAACGGGAAATCATTTCTGACACCCTCGTTGGTTGGAGTTGAGCTTAGAAAATATTTGTAAGTCTCACATTAAAAATATCGTAGACTTTTTCGTCACCTACATAGGTTCAGAATAATTTCCATAACGGTTATATGCCACGTCACCTGTTTTTCTTGCCACGTTCCACTTACTTTTGGTATCCAAAATTTTATATCGACATAATACGTATCACAAGGAAAGGGCATATTTTCAAGCATCGAGAAACTTGGTCTCGCTTCACAAATAAACAGCAGAGTTAAAAACCCAATCGATTTATTCACCCCGTCTGTCGTATGAATGAATAATTCGCCAAGTTGAAGGTTTTGAATATGAATATTGAATGCATATTAAGGTACTCCAAGTTGGCGGTCAGCTAGAGTGGTCCATTGTGTTTTGTACCCCGAATACCTCTACGACATTACCTAAACTCGATTGCGTAAATCGAAAAAATGTATGAAAACTAAATCACTCACTAGGTGTGCTGTCGTACATTACATACTTTTTCGATTTATGCGATCGAGGGGATTAAAAAAAAGTTTTATACTCTGTACAAGCGTACCCACAGAAAAATGCTCAACTTTAACCTAAGCGTTTGCTGAAAAAAGTACGGAAACTAAGACAGCGCCTGCAGTGAGACTTTGAGTTTACCTACATTTTTATGTAAAACGCAATGTTCGATTTGAAGTTTTGATTCAAACTGAGATGAATTATTCCCTCCTGACTCAAGTGACAGCATATGCTCGTGAAATATTCTGTAGAGGTAGCCGGTACAAACACAAACTGTAAGCACTTCAGACTACATTTTAAAAGGTAGCATTGAGCCGACCCTACAGAGGCTCTGGCCACTCTTACTGAAATGGCGAAACAGTTACAGATACAGAAAACATTCAATGAAAAACCTTTGTTTCTTAAATTTGTAGTAAATATATAAAAACACTTTCAGTACCTATTCATGAATACGTCGAAGTAGCAGCAGCAGCTAGGAGTCAAATATTTTCTATGAATGCCAGGAGCAAGTATTCTATATAGGCATACCAAGCATACAAAGCTGTCAATGGTACGGCTCCTTCATACCTGTCTGACATGTTCTCACCTATTGAGATAGATTTGAGACGCCAAACTCTCAGATCTGCAGGGTGTGGGGTGGTTGACTTAGTCCAGCCGTCACGTCAGACACGCACTAATTTTGGGGACCGTGCTTTCCGGTTTGCGGGCCCAATGGAGTGGAACAGACTACCACCTAATGTGAGGAAGGCAGAAACTGTTGGTGTCTTTAAAGGAGCACTAAAGACGCATCTTTACAAAAAATCTTATCCGTGATTTGAGAGGGCCCTTGAGGTGTGACACACACAAAAACGGCGATCTTCAATTATGTGTACCTTATAAATAAATTATCCTTGTATATATATATATATACCGCACATGCATCCCTAAGGTGGGCCTTGAAAGTGAAGATTAAGGTTTGAATTATAGTCATCGTTAGAAGTAAGAAAGTATTTTTACTACGTTATTTTCAAAGCAAAGAAAAAAAATTGACTTCCAACCGGACGCGGCTGAATTTTTTCTTTAAAAAAACTTACCATTTGAATACTATGTCGATTTCGCCAGAACAGATAAAATTGATGAAGTCATCTCAACTCGAAAGGAAACAGCTACATACCTGAAAAGAAAAAATAAATAAATTAACAATTGAAATAATCGATTGTTTGTGTATAATAGCACTGTTTTGTTTACTTTAATTTTTTACGCTTTTTTACAGTACGACGAAATAATTTTACAGGATTTATAGAATAAATTACGAAGTAATCGTTCAGGTAGGGGGCCGTCCATAAATTACGTCATCGATTTTGGCCGATTTTCGACCCCCCCCCTTACAATCATCCTATAGTCATTATCTAATGACCCCCCCTCCCCCTCTTGCTATAATAATGGATGAGCTTAAAAATTAATAATGTTATATTACTTACATAATATTTTGTATATTTTGTAGAAATTGGTATTTACAAGAACGACGTCACTTTTTGGTACTCGTACATCATTTGCCATCATCCGCAGACCAGACTCCCCCCCCCCCCCATTAATGCGAATGAAGTAATATATGGACAGCCCCTAGGTAAAATGGCATTAACTTTTAATTTATCGACGTCATTATAAAATAATTAACACACAAGATAAAATAAATAATGAAAGGTTACTGGTTACCACATTACAGTAATCATTAATAATTTATTTATTCTTGCAAGTTACAGGTGTATCAATACAAGCACACGACTAGATGAAATATTTAAAAGAACCAATACTTCTATACTGGCTTGTGTCCACAGATCTATAGAAACTTAAACAGCACCTCTAGTGCGTGTTTTATTTTCCATTAATTTTTGGATGAGTAATGTTTTATACTCGTGGTACAGATGGGTTGAGGACAAGGTGGAGAGCAGATGGACGCCATTCCAGCTTTTATATATATACTTACAATATAATATCACAAAATAGCATTCAAAAATATTATACGGGTGATTTATATTGGTGCTATCAAGATCTGATCACAAATTAATGTTTTGAAGATAATATAACCGGTAGCATTTTTCACCATCATGTTTACATGGACATTATTTATGCCGAGATCTTTATACGGCAATTATTATGATTCATAATTTAGAATAGACTCAAACACAAATTTTAATTTTTATCGGCGAGTGAACGACAGTCTTGTATGTAACTGCCACCCTTAGCAACTATAATCTAAGTTGTAATAATATATATTAAATGCATGCCCACAAAATACACGATAAGTTGGCGCTTACAAATGATGCACATGTACTTACAAAATAAAAACCAAACCTTAAATAATCACCATAAGCCCTGACGCTTTTGCCGACCTTCCCTGAAAGAGGGGTGACATTGGCCAATTTCTTCATTTTTTTACAGCATGGGTGGTAAGCCTCATAACAACCTATAAGTCAAGGAATAACAAAATATTTGTTTAACTTTTCCCTTGCAACCCGGCCGTGTAACATCACATTATTATATACCAATTCATGTACGGACTTCATTGGAATTCATCAGTATGCAACAAAAGAAATTGGTGAGAAAGAATGAAAAACAAAACCATTGGATAAACCTGCAGGCTCATGTGGAAACTGATTAAATATTTGTTTTTATAAATACTTATATGTACTCGTATACCGGTGCTTATGAGACATGGGACATTGACCAAGCAGTACTAATGCATTGGTTCCATTGACGTACGAATGCCGTAAACATTTCAATGCGATAAATCAACAAAGTGCTCAGGGGTGAATAGCATTCGTGTTTCTATTAAAACCGGTCACAAAGGTTCATGCAGCTTTACAGCAACTGGGTCTTGCTTGATTTGTCACTGGCGATCACGCTAGCAAAGTAGTCCATGACGTGTGATTCACACAGAAACGACGCTCAGAAAAAATCTGGATAATTATCCAAATCTATAATCGAAGTTGCCCAGATATATTACATTTAAGATTCATTTTAAATGCATCCCATAAGCAGACACGTACAAATTCGCACTTACACATGCCCCTTGTGGACTTACAACATAAAAATCCAATATCAAATGAGCGTAAGCCCTGCAACTCTTGCCAACCTTCCCAAAAACAGGGGTGACTCGGCAAAGTGAATAGTTTTTTTTACAGTATGGGTGCAGCCTCATACCAACCTAATCATTACAAATCAAGTGTGTAGAAGAAATGTGACCAAAGAGGACATGGAAGATGAACAGAAGAAGAAATTAATGGATTGATCGGAATTGGGGAATTGTGCGAGAATGGGATGTAACAGAGTGAACGCAAAAGAAGGAAAGTTTCACATGGTCATGGATGTGTGCGAATTGAAAAATGCATGCAAGGATAGAAAGAAGTGGATATTTTGCAAGGTCTCTGGCCACACCTAGAAAAATGGTGACAGAATTACAGTTATTACGGATTCCAATACTGACGGAAAATTGTAGGGTCAATGACAGAATGATTAATATTTACACAGGTACCAGGAAGGCTATATATCGATACCTTAAAGGTAAAACTGAATAATGACATATTAAGCTAAGATGGTGTAACGAAAGGGTACGTAGGAAAAATAAAGAATATGGGGAAATTTTGTATAAGGAATAGAAATCGCCTGGTTTAGGTACAGCCAATAGGCTGGTGTGGATTTGTTATAATATAAATTGTTGAAACAAATAGAGTTAAACATTCAATGTGGTTTGTTGTATACCATATTGTGTCGTTTATTTGTCAGTGGAGAGTTTCGCACGTAAATAAAACTGAATATTCCTTCTAATCTGCGATGAAGACCCTCTAATCTCCGGAGCGCTGCTTTAATCTTGAAGCAGATTTTAAACAAGCACCTCGTTGAAGACACGGACATCATCGTAATTATCCTCACAAGTTGGTATGAGGCTGACCACCCATACTGTAAAAAATAGTTCACTTTGCCAATGTCACCCCTGTTTCAGGGAAGGTCGGCAAAAGTTGTGGGGCTTATGTTCATTTGAGGTTTGGATTTTATTTGTAAGTACACATTCAGCATTTGTAAGCGCGAACTACACTTGTTGGTTTGTGGGCATACATCTGAGAGCTTTAAATGAATATATCCTTGCAACTTAGATTATAGATGGGTTCATCAGATGAACGCACCTTCTTTTCCTATTTTCTACGAGAGAAAACACTACAAAAGTGTACGAATCCTGCAGTTTAGAACCTTTTCATGAGTACTTCCTTATCATTAGTTCACTTACTACGAGAAGTTACACCCAATATAATATTTTATCCACTGTAACTCTGTCGCTATTCCGCTAGAAGTGGCCAGAGCCTCTGCAGAGCTGCCTCCATTTTTTCCTATTCTTACAATTTACATACATCTTTCAATTCATTCATATCCATCACCTTTTTCATGTATTCTCTTATTTTACGTTCACTTTGTATATACCATTCTTTCACAATATCCTCAATCTGATCACTCCACACTTATTTAGTTTTACCTTTAAGGTGGCGATATATAATGTCCTGGTACATATTGTGAGTGAACGAGCCGCTAAGGAGCTTATCGGAATTCTAGTTATACTCCGCTACATGCGATAATGATAGGAGAAGTCAAAAGGAGATTAAAATTTCACACCGAGCTTATCGACTGATAACGTTCACTCACTATCAATGTAGGAGTATTTAATTTGTGTGAGTAATTACTTTCTATGATTTTCTTTATGTTTTTCTACCGAGTCACGCCAAAGGCTACTAAGCAACACTTATTAATAAAAAAGGTTTTCATTTCTAAAACATTTTAAAGTCAATTTTCCCGTACAAAGAAGTCTTTAAGTAGGAGCGTGCCGCTGTTAGGAGGTGGAATACCTCTTGGCATGGGAGCTCCAAGGGCCTCCGCTATAGAGGTGTTCAGGGAGGCATTCCATCTGGACCATGGTTTGCTGGAGCCAGACTGTCTAGAAACCACATCACCATTATCTGCCGTATGCGCTTTGGACACGTCAGACTAAACAACCATTATTTTGTTTAAGTTGGGGCTAGTCTAATCCCCGGACTGTGACTGCGGCCAAGATCTTGAAACTATAGATCATATTTTTTTTGGATGCCCCTTACGAGATGCATTAGATATTTATTTCAAATTCAAAAACATTTCATTTCCGGTAAACATAGAACACCTCTTGGCACTTAATTCCTCTAAAATTAATAGTATTTGGTTCAAATCAATTCTTAAAAATTGTATACAAATCTAAAATCATCACTAATATGTTAAAAATTAATTCTTAAACATTCCTGCAACTAACAAATGAATCCACGGCTGTAACATCCTTCAGGGTGAGATGCAAAAAAAAAAAGTCTTGAAGTCAGGCTTAATTCTGGTTTTAGGTTCAACAATGAATAAGACTGTTATAGTGTAACTTCATGCCACGTTTTCCCACAGGAGTCGTATGTGGAAGCTATTTATTTTTGCAGGTAAGCCTTATGCCAACCACTTAAATTGATGTGGGGGTCATAAATTTACACGAGAATCATAACAGAGCTCTCATTCACCTGTTATCTAAATTCATTTTAAGCCGTGTCGATCTATACCTCAATGGATATTAGTCAAAGGATGAGATTATGGAGATACAACATTCATTTCGAAGACTAAAAAAAAACCTGATGTTGGTTTAGGGTCTAGAATCGTGGCAAATATTATTACTGTCCCTAGGTTGGCTAGGTGGTCTAATGCGTGATTGCGCAGGTGTCCGGTGTCCGGTTCGATTCCTACAGAAGGGTGCGTTGGCACAAAATGGAACAGAGACAAGACCGCGGGTGAGCATACAAGCCACCCCTCCTCAAGCGACACCCCTATCTGCCTAGCACTAAACGATGTCTCTAAAGTCTACACAACGCTTTATGCTAAAACGGGTTGGTTATGACACGAAATATATGGTGAAAAAATTAAATAAAAAAGAAACGGACTCAAAGAATTAGCGTTGACAGCATCCAAAACCAAATTAAACATTTACATTTTTGCATTTTCAATATGAGAAGCAAAAGCACTAAAATATGAAGGATATAAATGCACAGAGATTCATTCGTCAGGACACTTTCAATTCGATTTTTAAGTAGTTTGAATAATAATATGAATCTAATCTAATCTAAGTTGCAAAATATATGTAACATTAGAGATTTACATTATATGCATTTTCAAAAAACAGACACGTATAAGTTTCCGCTTAAACATGCCGCATGTGGTCCTACAATATAAAAACCCGTATCTCAAATGAACGTACACCCTGCAACTCCTGCCGACTTTCCCTGAAACAGGGGTGACATTGGCAATGTGAACCATTTTCTACAGCATGGTCAGCCGCATACCAACATATAAGTTAAGGAACATACACAACAAATCGTTGATGACATTTGACATGCAATGCTAGTTATTGGCTATTAGTTTCGCAGGGTGCTAATAACACGTTTCCCATCGGCTTCCATTTTGAAATTACGCAAAAATTATGTACGAAAGTATTTATTTGGTAAAAAATAAATTACCAACCTGTTTTTTGAAAACCACGCGAACTTCCTTCTATCGTGTAAAATAAAGCTGTGGACTGATGAACACAGCCGCATACGGGTATCGCCGTCGAAATTTGTACCTTTTGTCTTGTGCGCGTGTCGCCTAATGATTTTCAGTTTTTTCATAAAAACTGGTGGTGTCTACTGAATTCTAAAATTATAAGAGTAAAGTATTTGAAAAGCGTATCGAAATACAAAAATAATCTGCAAAAAGCATGAAGTGGCGATATAATTAAAAAATAATACAAAATCGCCTTTTTTCCATTCTCATACAAATTTTACATGTCCGCAATCCGTTTTTGATCCTTTGATGGCTAGATACGATAAAAAATAGTCATTTTTTTATAAAGTTGAGTATTTTTTCATATACCTTAGTAACGTATCTTTTGTTTTCTGTACTAGCCACAATAATATTTATTTATTTATACACGAAATATTAGTTGCTAATGGTTGTCTCCATTTTTGGTTCCGAAATTTTTCTTTTAGTGTGTTACCATTTTCATTGAAACTGACAAAAATCTTGCATCCCTAAGTATTTTTTCGCGTATGGTAACTCTTTGATGCTGTATGGAAAACACTAAAAAAGTGATTCGCTACGTCTCAGCCGTAAACTTGTCGTGATTGTTTTGAGTGGGATTTAGCTTGGAATTATTAGGGTAAATATCAGAATCTGTTATCAATTGTGTATTGTCTACTTAGAGACATTAGTGCTGCTTAAGATTGTGTGTTTTTATAGTCGCTGGTATTATTAGTTTTCAAATAAATCAATTTTAGGATCATGTCGGGCGTGTTTTTTATTGCCGAACGCCACCGTAACCGTTACCGCGCTACGTCACATTTGTGAGATTAAGGCATATTAACATTGGTTAAAAAATTATACTTACTTAAAATTAAAATAAACGCAACTAAGCTACACATATAGCGTAACTTCTTGCCGCGTTATCCCCGAAGGGGTCGCAACACTGAAAATCATTAGGCGACACACGTCCAAGACAAAATGTACAAATTTCGACGGCGATACCCATACACCCGACTTCAACTCCTGACGGACCTATCGGCCTATTATTCCGACAAACTATAGTATGGTTTCTCAATCGGGTTACCTTCTGAAAACAAATACCCTTCACTATTGATGGCTACCTCCCAACGGAAAGGTGGACAGATATACGAGTAGTTATGGATATCCAATGATTTATAATAATCGACAGGAAAAGATGTGATTAGAAGAAATATTGAGCCAGAATCTCCAGACTTTATTTTGTATTTTGAAAATCACATAAGTAAACATTTCTGTTCCGAGATTCTATCAAAATGTATTGAAATAAAATATATACCTCATTCTATTTACCTAAAAAGGTATATAACATACCTATACTTACTTACGTGGTTTTTTTTTAAGACGATTGTAAAGGGTCACAAAACGCTCGGGGCAAAAAACTCCGGTGCATGTCGCCGACGGTTTTTTTTTCATTCATAATATCAGCAGAAAAACATACATTATTTCGGGTTGTTATAAAACTGTTTTTTTTTTCGTCGACAAAATGATTGATGTAGATAAAAACTAACTTACCTACACGATAACTTTTTATACCAAAAATAAAAATAAAAAACACAGGGACGACTCGTTTTGGAAGATTTGCAAGTTACAACAATAATAAAAACGACTCTATACGAACAAGACATATTTTTCGTTGGGAAAATATTTCACGACTTAAAAAAAAACGAAATGTAAAAAAAAAAACTTTTACAAATATTCGAACACGGACATTTGTGATTTGCGATTTTTTACAGAAAATTAATCGATAGATCTATCAAGTAAGAATATTATTGAAAAAAATGTTGTATTCAAAACAAATTGATAATATATTCACGTAGTTTTTTTATTCTCTTCGTATTTACATTTTAGGTACATTTACGAGCATTTAAAGAGTGGTTGGCACCAGAGGCGGTTCCCCAATACAGTTCAACGGGACAGTGCACTGCCTAGATTTTGTAATAATTTTAACAAAATAATTGTATAAACTTTAAAATATAAAAGTATATTGTGTGGCAGATGTTTTGAATGGTCGCTGAAGTTAAAAATCATAATTATATGGAGCGCCTGAGGTTTACGCTAGTACAAAGCCGCCGTACATGATACATAATATTATTGTTTAGTTATACTCCTCGTGCATTTGTCCCAGTGAACGGATTTCAATGAACAATTCCTTTACATTTTCTGAGATCAGTTAGGAACCGTGATATAGAGGGAGAGAGCTGATAAATTATAGGCCTTTTGTGCGAGCAACAAGGATAACTGCGTGCATTGCCGACATATAATAATTATTCGTGCGTGATATTCGAAAACAATGAAATCCTTGTAGGACATTGATTACAAATAATATAAGCCAGTAACTCGAATTTGGTTGACCTCCATTCCGTCATCAGTTGACGTTAAAATAAACAGCTGCTGGTTGTTTTTTCATCGAACGTGAAGATTTTTTCCATTATTTTCTAATTTATCGTGAAACAACTTACAATTTTGTTTTTTACTAATTTCCTGACGATAAATTTTAATAATAAAGTAAACGTGGACATAAAAAAATCATAGTTGAATAGTATTTGAAAAAGAACATTATTTGAAAGCATCGCAAGTGCGTGAAGATGGTGAAAAAGATAAAAGTTAAACAGCATGCACTTTCGCAAACTCAAGTTGAGCTTGTAATGCATTTCAATTTATTAGGCCGAACAGATCTTCGACAAATGCTTGATGTTAGTTATAGACAATCAAGTAAAAAGTTCAATGACGTAGTGCGTTCAAACATATTAATAATTACCTATATCTAGAATAATTGATTGTGTAAAATTTTGTGCTGATTTGGCTTTGATTGAGGCTTTCGCTCAAGCGAAGGAGCGACGGATGGATTTCCATTTCAAATATGTAACTGTAAGTACGAGCTTAAAATACGCTAATTTGTTATGCAATAAAACGGGTGTAGGTACTTACTCGTGTATACGTAAATAAAACATTATATTTTGGATGGTTGGTGCATTAACACTGTGAAAATTCATCTTTATTTAGTTATTAAAAAATCTGTTTTATTTTCACTTTTAATTATTATTTTTTTAAAGGACACAGACCTGATGATGACTACTGTGTAGTCGAAAACGTTTGTGTCCTTTAAAACAATAATAATAAAAAGTGAAAATAAAACTGAGTTTTTAATAACTAAATAAAACAATCTATATTTACGTATTTCTTGCAATTTCCATTCAAAGCAAAAAAAATACAAGAAAAAATGAACTTGCGGAAATTATGAACTGCCAACATTTTTATTGAGGAGCCGCCTCTGGTTGGCACCTAGCCAAGGCATATTTTTTTTTATGTAAACATTTTTTTACTAACACAAAATCATTTCAAATTCTAAATTTTTAACAATGAAAGTTTGATTGAATGACGGAATATTTTGTTGCCAGTGTAAACGGGCAGATCAAAAACGTGCATGTGTGCATATTGATAGATTTGAAGGGAATGTAATTTCGTGAAACAAAAAAAGTGATGCACTTTAGCAGTTTACTTGCGAAAAAAGGACAAAGCTTTGACAACGAGGAGAAGAATAAAACAGTGTGATATCGGTACCACATTTTATTTGATTTTAAGTAATAAGTTGAGGGTTTTGGATTAAACGGAAAAGTATGGAAAATTTCTCGACGCTTGCCAGCCATCCCTGTTCCCCGCTAAGTCTGCCGGAAGGATGGGTGCGTTTGTGTTAGGGTGGTGGAGTCGGCAACCATCGACCGTTCTATCTGTGGCCTAAGTATTAACCTCAAGTCTAAACCCAACTACAGCATTTAATAAAAAGTGTATAAAAACTAAAACAGCGTCATTAAAAGAGAGTTTAAATCTTCTATACATTTTTTATCAAAATAATAAGGTTTAGTTTAAACGTAGGTAAAGTTTTTTTACAAGCAAAGGCGGCAATCTAGTATTTTTAATAAATTTTAATTACTACATGGAAACACAGGAAATCATTTTCTCATCACTTCTATATATTCACATCATTTTCGTTAATAATCCTAGATTGCTGCCTTTGATTCTATACGCCTCACTCGGGGTAATGTATTGTGCCTAATAAAATATTGTCTGAATCATCAATCACTTACATCGCTTATTTGTCCGATGGACGTGTATCAGAACGACATGTCTGCTATGCATAATGGAGTATATGTGTACAGCGAAGCCAGGGTTTTGTTCAGGAATGCTAGCGAGGGTAATAAACCTTCCATGGGTGCCAATCAGCACAGCGTTGATCCAACGCGAACCGGAATTGCGTATACTTTATAGGTTGGTGTGGACTATAGATTCCAATGAATTAATGTAGGCCTATGGATTGTTGTGTCCCGAGGGCGTGTTGTCTATATATCTAAATATCTTTAATCTAAGTTGCAAAGATATATAGACATTTAATAGGTTCAACTCGCCACAAGCATTATACTCAATGCACGTCCACATGCAGACGGGTGCGAATTCGCGATCACACATGCTGCATGTGTACTTTTGGCATGAAATTGGCATGTAATTGTAACTGTGACTCTGTCGCCATTCCGCTAGGGGTGGCAAAAGCCTCTGCAGAGCTGCCTTCATTTTTTCCTATCCTGACATACCTTTTTCAATTCATTCATATCCATCACCTTTTTCATGCATCCATTCTTTCACAATCTCCTCAATCTGATCATTCCATACTTTCTCGGTCGTCCCTTCTCTCTTTTTCCTTTCACACTTTCTTTGTATACGTATATATTATCTACTTTGTCAGTCTATCATCATTCATTCTTTCCACATGCCCAAACCATCTCATCACATTCTTGTGTCACATTTATTGCATGACTTTTTTAATAAATAATAATAATATGACAGGATTATCCTAAGTTGCAGGCATGGTTTGCGATATCTGGCGGCGCGGCGGGCGTATGGCGCACCGCCGAGGCGGGTCGATAGCTACAGAGGGGAGTGATGGACCAACCGCAGCAGGCGCTCTCCTAGGGGCGGGGCCTGCGCCACCCCCAGCCCCTGAGGGCACAGCCACAGGCACTCGGCTCCCTCCACTGGGTCAGCGGGAATCAGCTGGGAGATGGCCGGCGTGATTGCAGGAACCCTCCATTTAAACCGACCCCCGAAATTTCACTCGAAAAGGCCAATTAAGGCGCTAACTAAGATTCACTGCCAGCAGATGATGATGATAATATGAATAACTTCGCAGTTAAGTGTACTTGCACATATTTAATATGACCGGCAAGCGCAACAAATTTCTTGGCCGTTGAGCCGTATCAGAGGCGAAGATCCAATCCCTCGATCTACTTCACTGCTCCTAGCGTGGCTTCATGGAGGTCTTTCAGGCCAGAAGGGTCTCTTCTGATGGGGCACTCCTCCACTATGTGCCGGACAGTCTTTGGGGTTCTCCACCCCAAAGTCACATCCTGGAGATGGAGCTAATCCAGGCAACGGCCTTGCTAGGTGCGGACCTTATTTAAGGTCGTCCACAGTCATCTCCGAAGATTTAACCCTGGGACCTCCTTGTGTGGCAGAGTGATCAGATCTTGGTTTTTAAACCTTTTTTCCTCCCATATGGACTTCCAATGGTATGCAACATGCTTACAACGATCGCCAATTGTCCAGATGGGGTTTCTGGACTTGAGTCGCTTATTTGGGAGCTGGAAAATGTCCTTGAAAGTAGGTACGTACTTACATCAATGTGATGCTCAATTTTACCAGTAACTCTTAAATTTCAAGGAATTCTGAGACGGTTCGGTTACCCCGAAAGAATGGACCCCTTTGATATCCTTAGATTCGAACGACACATTCAACCTGAGTAAAGTCGGCATTTTTTTATTTCTTACACCATGACTCTCGAACCTGGGTCATAGTTTTGCGTGTCTGTGATTTCCGAGTAATTGCGATGCCAGTAAGTAAGATGCAAAACAAGATTAAAGCAACTAGGTCTTGCTCGAGAATTGGCGATCTCCATAGCGACGACGAAGTTCGCAGAGCGCTCTTAAGGTGTAATGCATACAAAAATATCGCTCAAAAAATCTATCACAGACTATTGAAGACCCGAAGAGGAATGTGAAGGTCCAGTGCTACGTGCAGACAACATAAAAAGCGCCTTTGAAATGAAACGAAACGACCACGTTCTGAGCATGTTAGAAATACTCTCAAAAAGGGCTTTCAGTACCCTGAGTACGAATTACAAAACTTGAGTAAAGTAAAGTTTATGGACAGTATTAAACAGTGGTTTTCCCCAAAATCTGCTGTTTTTGTTTGTTTGAACTTGATTTTCTTCATCACTGTAACTCTTTTGCTAAGACCATAAAGTGTAAGAAACAAAAACGGCAGATTTTGGGGGAAATCACTCTTTAATAATTGCCGTAAACTTTACATTACTCAAGTTTTGCAACTCGTACTAAGGGAACTGATATTTCAGCATCTGAATTTTCTAAGAAAAAAGTAAGGGAACCGCATTATCGATAAGACGCAAGAAGCATCAATAATGCAATACATTTCTCAAAGGGATTTCATTCAACCGTTGCGTTGGTTTTCACTCAGGTAAAAATGCAGTAGATCAGGCGAGGATATAAAATATTAATGATGACGTCACAACTCAGTGCCCTTCCAGAGTCTTCCCATTCAATGTCAGAAACGTGACGGAAGGATGCCAGTACTAAACTACGTTAAAAATAAACCAAAGCATTCGAATAACAAAAATGTATCAAAATGTATACGCTCAGTACCTACATGTGCTGTTTCACTTTACGTAGATTTTTTGGAAAACACAAAGGTGGTTTTTATGCTTGCGGTAGTTACTAACAATCTGTTATAGTGATGTACGCGAAACGGGAAAAATAAATCTTCGAGGATTGTGTCAGAATAGACTGCGGCCACGTGTTTCTACATCCATCTCGCTCAGGAAATGCATCTGCTCCATTGATGTGAAAGAGACGCAATATCATGTGGTAGGTACTAAATAAATCATTTCGGTAACATATCCCGCTTATCCTTTAAAACGCAACGCAAACGCAAACGCAACTAAGCTACACATATAGTGTAACTTCTTGCCGCGTTATCCCCGAAGGGGTCGCATGTGGCGAGTTGAACCTATTTATTTTTACAGGTAAGGGGGCCGGCCTTACGCCAACCACTTCAGTTGAAGTGGGAATTTCCCAGCTCCCGAGGGGGCTGGTACTCATTTCTTGTAAAGGCTGAGTAAACCTCGCCGGTATTTATATAATGGGGTTTGAAATACACACCGAAATTGGAAATCATTTCTGAGACCCTCCTCGGTGGGATTCGAACCCGAGCTCACGGGGTAGAATGCAAGCACTCTACCAACTGAGCTATCGACCGGACATATCCTTTACCTATTCATATTCCCCCCTTAAAATATACAATAACGCAACGCAACTAAGCCGCACATATAATGCAACTTCTCACTGCGATATCCCTGAAGGTTCCACATGTGGCGTGTGGGACCTATTCATTTTCACAGAAAAGGTGGCCGACCTTACAGCAACCTTCACATGGACTATGAAGTAAGGGTTTCCAGCTCCCGAGCGGTCTGATTCTCAAATCTTGTGAAGCTGAGTAAAGCGTGTCGTTATCAACTAATTTTGGGTTTGGATTTTAAAATAGACACCGACACGGGTTATCATTTCTGACCCCCGTAGCGGGGATCGAACCCTCACAAGTCATATCACCACTGAAAAAGGTAAAACTGCTAATTCACTTGTAAAAGTATTATATTCACATATTACATTCAATAGAGTTGTAAAAATGTAAATAATGGAAGCAAGTGCGGCGCACAGCCGTGAGATCTATCTATCTATAATCTAAGCTGCAAGGATATGTAAGCATTTAAGGCTCATATGAAATGCATGGCTACAGACAGGCACATGTAGGTTCGCGCCTACACATTCTGCATGTGTGCATACAAATAAAGAAAACCTCACATGGACATAAACCTTGCAACTCCTGCCGCCGTTCCCTGAACCGGGGTGGCATTGGCAAAAGTGAACCGATTTTTACAGCACGGGTGGTCAGCCTCGTACCAACCTATCAGTCAAGGAGCTGGTCCTTAGAAACGCCCGAGAGGACCAACTTGTACATTTTACTGATTCACACTGCTTGTTTGGCTTATCTACCATTTGATTCAAAGGCGACCTTTCAATGAAATTGTCTTCAGAATCACATTCTACACAATCTGAGCTAAGATAAAAAAACTTAAAACACGATAATGTGAGAGTTGCTTTAAATCTCTTCAAGATCAATTTCCAGTTTTTATAAGACACATTGATTCAGTACCTACACATACAAACATTGCTCATGTGAAATGACCTCTGATGAATATGAGACAAACAAGCACAAAGGGGACGAGTTGTATATTATTCTTTGAGGCTAAGACCTCCGTAATAATAATTAGTCAGGCTTCAAGTACAGTGGACTGACTTTGAGTGTTCAGTCCAAGTTGTAAGAACAAAGTCAAGTAATCCTTATTCTGTCCAAAAAGCTATAGAATCTAATCTAATCTAATCTAAGCTGCAAAGATATATATCATTTAAGATTTATACTAAATGCATTCCCACAAGCAGATATGTATAATTTCGCGCTAACACATGCCGCATGTGGACCTACAATATAAAAACCCAATCTCAAATGAACATAAGCCTTGCAACTCTTGCCGTCCTTCCCTGAAACAGGGGTGACATTGGCAAAGTGAACCAATTTTTATATTATGGGTGGTCAGCCGCATAACAACCTATAAGTCAAGGAACATACATGACAAATTACATTTTTTAAAATCAAAGAATAAAAATAACAATATATACATGGACATAAAAAACTAAATCATAAAACCAAATTCACTTTAACAAACCCTAGCCGCCAACATCACAGATCAACCGCCATTTCTTTCTATCCTTGCATACTTCTTTCATTTCCTCCAGAGTCATAACCTTCTTCATACAAGCTCTTCAATGCTATTCAATGATCAAACAAAACATGTAGATGACTTTCTAACATAGGGTTATGTAAATATGCAATATAAATATTAAAATAAGTATAGGTATTAGTTATAGCTAATAGGAATTCTTTATTGTATTGGTGGGTAGAATTGATGATTGTGAATAAATAGAGAAGTCACTAGATTACTTTAATTATGTATGTGCTTCGAGAACAGTCTAGCAACAATGTGTTGTCGACAGTTCCATCTTCTTAGTATAAAAAGGGTGCAAATTGCTTGCACTAGGCAGTTGGTCTCAAGCTCTAACAAATACGTAGTCTTATCTGTGAGCTCCAATACAATAAACGAATTTGACCAGTGAACTCAAACCAAGTGTAATGAAATAAATGAAAGTGTCTAATCTAACCTAATCTAAGCTGCAAAGATATATATCATTTAAGTTTTATATTAAATGCATTCCCACAAGCAGATATGTATAATTTCGCGCTAACACATGCCGCATGTGGACCTACAATATAAAAACCCAATCTCAAATGAACATAAGCCTTGCAACTCTTGCCGTCCTTCCCTGAAACAGAGGTGACATTGGCAAAGTGAACCAATTTTTACATTATGGGTGGTCAGCCGCATAACAACCTATAAGTCAAGGAATAAATATAAACGTGTAAAATAAATAAGTAAAAAGAAGAGTAGTGTTTTATTTGAAACTAGCAGACCAAACCGCGCTCTCGCACGGTTGGCTGCTAGGCCCTACGGGCAGTTTGTAGTCCGCCTTCGCCAGCACACTTTACCCCTGCTCTGATTTTTAAAAGATCCATGAGAACTGACCAACAACAACAACAAAAAGTGGACAGTTTTACGGTAGAATCCCAGGCCTGATCGTGCTATTTTCTATTGTTGTGCAGGTGCTGAAGTCTTTATCCTGCTTTTTATTTCTGCTCTTTATTTTTCTGGTGATGGTTTATAATGATGCTCGACACGATCATTATCAATTAAGTGTATAACTTGTCTTTTCTGCTCTTTTTCGTTTTGCTGGTAATAGTATCTTAAGCGTACCTGTGTTGCTTGCAATTGTCTTATAGTGGCATGAAACATGACTGCGTTTGCCATACGGCATTGTTTTGTTGGTACTGGTGCTTTTGTTTTTAGATAGTTCCAGCTGCTCTTATTGTCATGAAATGCCTTCAAACTGCTCGTCCTGCTCTGAATTATCTTTTGACATCTTTAAACTGCTTGTGATACTTTTCACGATATTTTAGTGTCTGATACTGCTTGGTACCTGAAGATACCTTAAAATGCCTAAACTCACAATCTACAAAAAATCTAAGTATGGGAAAACGTTCAACCCATCGACAGAACTCTAAGAAAAAAATGACTTTCGAAAATTAAAAAAAAAAAGACTTTTTAACTTTTTTCATTTTTATATATAAGACACTTTGTATGAAATTTTACTTTTTAAATATTTGTTCAAAGAAATTTGCCGTAGAAAAAAAGTTTCTTCCAACATTTATGGGGTTTACTAAAATGCATTTTAAATTCGAGTATGAGGTCTATAAATTTAAAATGGCCGCCTGCAGAGCAATATATTTTTTTAGTTTGTATAGCGGGTATGCAAAATATACACTTCGCGTGATTGCCCTATTACATATCATTACATTTTGCTTAATTATAATTGTAAGTGTAGCATCAAAATAGTTGATTTTTTTACTTATAAATTTGACTTTTTTGTGAAAATCAGGTTTTTCAAAATTTTGTTCGAAAAACTTTGTCATTGAAAAATGTTTTCTTTCAAAAAATGTTGACTTTAGCAAGACAAACTTGATCATTGAGAATGAACTTCCAGAATTTTAAAATGAACGCCAGAAGAGTGTTAAATATTGACGAAACCAAAAAAAAATGTATGGCAGCTACTCTTAAAACTTCATGTATTTTGTTGTACTTTTGAAAATATTTAAATCTGTTTTTGATTGGGAGACCTGCCAAATTTCAATGTTCCAACATTATGCATGCGCCCGTTGTGCTACCTGAAAGTTATTATTTTTTATTTTTTTCTATGTAGGTATTTACAAATTTTGTTTGAAGAATTTACTTTTTGCGAAAAAGTTTCTTCCAAAAGTTGTTATAATTACTAAGACACATTACTGTTTCGAATAGGAAGTCTTTAAATTCAAAATGGCCGCCAGCGGCATGATTTTAATGTTCAGTTTGTATCGCAGGTATGCGAAATATGCACGTGACGTCATCCGGACCCTGACAGTTGTTTAGCCACTAAGACTTTATGGGGGTGTGCAAAATTTCAGCATCGTGCTGCGAACGGTCTGGGCGCCTATAATGGTACAAATATACAAACAAACAAACAAACAAACAAACAAACACCAAAAATTCTGGAACACAGCGTTAGTTCAGTTTGTCAATAGAAACACTTTGTAGAAAAACATTTTTGCAAATTCGAAAAAAACAGACGCAAATACCCTGTCCTTTTTTATATATAAGAAGTATCCGAGCCAAAAATCGTAACAATGGTAAAAGGTTTTTAATTTTTATACTGGAAACTTTTGCGTTTTGACTCAACCACAGCATTCACCAAAAAATGTATTAAAACAAAAACAGCGACTCTAGTAAGCGTTTTAGTATCACGCATTTTTCGTCGAGTTTGAATGCAAAGTTTTATACGTGGAGTTACAAACTCTATTCCGTTAAACTCACATCGAAAATGTATGGAATATACGACGGCACTCCTCAAGACTGATGAAGTTTTCATACATTTCTTCGATTTACACAATCTAAAGTAAACGCTTTATACTCGGAGTACAGGCAGGTACTAAGCCAACCTGCCGCAGCGAGAGGATTACTACACTGAGCTGAGATGGAACGCCAGGTGAGTAATTTGAAATTTAAATTTACATTTGGAACGCGCGCAGGTAACACACAATAACAATATCACTCCATGAAACAGAGAGCTGGCCGGCGATGGCGAGTTTTGACGTAAAGGTTTCGTTCATGCAATCAATACAAATCTGAAGGGGGCAACATTAAAAAAAAAAAATTAGGCTGATTTATTTGGTGAGCGCTGTTTTTGTGTGTATCACAACTCAAGAGCCCTCTGCGAGCTTGGTCGTCGCTGTAGAAAGCGCCAATTCTCAAGCAAGACCCAGTTGTTGTAAGGCTGGATGTACCTTTTGATGACCGGTCTTTGGTAAAGGTTTATGAATTTTTCAACCCAGCGAAGAGCAAATTTGAAAATATAAATGGTATATTTTTTGTGCTCCGCCGAGATTCGAACCCCACGACCTTCCAGTTACGAGTCCGAAGTGTTACCACCTGGACTACGGACCGGTCGTGTTGATATGTTTTTAAAAAATATTCTAGCAAACTCATAACCTATCTTATAAGCTGGATAAACAGTATAACGGATAACAGTTTATTCTTCATAAAAGCTTTTGAGCTTGCATGAAAAAGATTATGACTATGGATGAAATGAAAGAAGTATGTAAGGACAGAAAGAAATGGCGGTTGATCTGTAATGTTGGCGGTTTGGGCTACGGTTTTAAAAATACAATTTTGTATTTGTTTTGGTGTTTATATGGATTATTTGTTCACGGTAAAAATGTAATTTATTGTGCATGTTCATTGTTCTTATAGGTTGGTATGCGGCGGACCACCCATGCTGTAGAAAATGGTTCACTATGCCAATATCACCCCTGTTTCAGAGAAGGTCGGCAAAAGTGTCAGAGTGTATGTTTATTTGAGATTTGGGTTTTTATGTTGCACTTAGGTTAACATGCCGCTGCCTTAGTTCTTGTTTATCGTATACGCCATTGAGAAAATTTTACATGAGCAATGTTTGCATGTGTACTGGACCAATGTGTCTTATGAAAACAAGAAATTTACTTACAAAATATTTAAAACAACTCTCACATTATCGAGTTTTACGGTTTTTCTTAGCTCAGATTGTGTAGAATTTGATTCATAAGACAACTGCACTAAAAATTCATATTTGACAAGATTGGCGTATACGATAAACAAGAACTGGGGAAGCGATGCGGCATGCGCAAGGGCGAGATTATCCGTATCTGCTTGAGTGATGTTTTCCGGGATCTGTTGCCGTGGTCTACGGGAGCTGGAGCTGGGCTTCTTCCCATCGTAGAAATGGGCGAAACGTCCGGAAGCTCAAGCTCCCATATACCACGGCAACAGATCCCGGAAAACATCACTCCAGCATCATCAGCCGGCCGTGTAAGCCTAAAACTCTTATTATACGTGTCTGTGAGAATGCACATAGTGTGAATATGTTACATATCTTTGCAACTTAGTTTAGATTAGATTAGATTCCCCGGCAATCAATTTGTCCAGGGGTTTTGATAAATGCCATTTGAGGCGACTCCATTTGGCATCGTTGAGATCCGGTGCGCTCCACCAGCTCTGTGCATCTCCTCACCTGCGCTTGGCTTTGAATAGTCACGACTCGTGGGGACGCAGTTGTTGTCGCCGGAAGATGGATGTTTGTTTAGTGGACAAAGGGAAGCGGAGGAATTAGGACCGGTCCGACAGCGTGCGCGGCATAGCCGTGGGGCACACTGGGACATCACGTCAATAGGATGGACCATGGTGGACTTGACGCACAAACAAACTAGTAATAAACGAGTACAATGGATAATTATGTGCAAGAGGTACAAGACCATATTGAGCCTAGAGAGTTATGAACTTCAATACCAAAGCCCATAAGATTTCAGTTGTCAAATGATGGTCAGATAACAGGATTTCGAAACGAAGCGGAAATGGTATTCCTGAGAGAGTGGTCCCGGGATAAAAGAGGTTGGGTGAGAAAATTGGATGGAGATGATGGATAAAAAGGATGGAGGTTCAAATCCCACCGAGGGCGAGTGTGTCAGAAATTATTTTTCGTTTCGTTGTTAATTTCAAACCCAAAATAAAATACCGATAAGATTTACTCAGCCTTCACAAGAAATGAGCATCAGCCTCTTTGGGAGCTGGGGAACCCTCAATTCAACTAGAGTGGTTGATGAGAATTAAAAAGGTTCCATTCGCCTTGCGACCCCTTCGGAGATAACGCGGCAAGAAGTTACACTACATTTGGAGCTTAGTTGCGTCTTATAAATAGTAAACAAACGGGTGCCTACTTCGTAATATGCCTAATGATGAAAATTTCACACCAGCTGTCACGCATGTTTCAATATAAACAAAGAAGAGCAAATTCGAACGGCATTAATTCAACAAACACTGTACTAAAACTGACACGTTCCAAAAGGACTTTGTAAACAAAAATAATAATAATATTAGGATGATTTATTTTATGAGACCTGTTTTTGTGTCGTCTTCGCTGTAGAAAGCGCCAATTTTCAAGCAAGACCCAGTTGCTGTAAGCCCGATTGGATCTTTGGTGACCGGTCTTTGTTAATGGTTTATGAATTTTTAAACCCAGTGAAGAGCACATTTGAAAATATAAATTTATTGTGCTACTCTGGGATTTGAACCCACGATCTTCCATTTACGAGTCCAAAGCGTTAGCACTAGACTACGCACCGATCGAAAGTTTGATGAATCACTGTATAACACACAGTGTTTTCAGAGCGTGCATTTGCAGTTGCTGGTTCACTTTGCCAATGTCACCCCTGTTACAGGGAAGGACGGCAAGAGTTGCAGGGTGTATGTCCATTTGATATTGGTTTTTATGTTGTAGGCTTACATGAGGCATGTGCAAGCGCGAACTTGTACATGTCTGGTTGTGGGAATGCATGTAATGTGAATCTCTAATGTAACATATCTTTGCAACTTAGATTAGATTAGATGGCCTGGAACCGCCTGCCTCAACATGTGAGAGAGCTAGAGGACCATGGAAAGTTCCGAAATGCACTAAAGACGAGAAAATTTCTGGCATCACATGCACAAGCGCCCTTGAAGTGACTACATCACGAAACGGCGCTATAAAGAAATCACCAACTCATCATCGTTATCATGACATCCTGGAAATATTGTTAACTAAGTAAATCCCCCGTGGGAGGCTGATGGACGGGAAGAGGTGGTGGGCGATGGGAACTACGACCGGTTCCAGCTGCATGCGCTGCGCAACACATCTCCATGCAGCAGGTTGATAGATGAGAAATAAAGTAAAAAACTGGTTTCTCCAAAGATGGCTCTCGAGTCGCAACGAGGATTCAGAAAATGTGCCTTGATAGAAGGTGAAATTTATGGTAACTGTCGTCGCTCTATAAAAAGTATGCGACATAAAAATGCAAGTCTATGTACGTTAAAAAGATAAACAAGATTCCGTGATGCCATGGATTGCGATGCTTCAACATCTTTTTGTCGGCCATTTACCATCCATAGATTCTCCTCATTATCCTTCATTTCAATTCTTTACCATGCAATAACTCCAACCATTTGAATTTAATCTGTTCATTGCCTTAGGCCCGGTATTTTCAACGTCAGCATCGCGAATTTATGCTGAATACATAGAACGCAGTTATATGTCATTGCGTGGGTAGTTTTTTTTAATCAGTTTAAAGTCACATAATAATAACAATAATACAAGATTTTTATAGCGACTTTTCATGACTCTTGGTCATCCCAAAGGCGCTTGCTCATATGAGCGCGCGAACAGGTGGGTCTTCAACCCCTTTCTAAAAGTGCTCTCCTGATCCATTTCGCGCAGGTCATCTGGAAGGCCGTTCCATATCGTTTGAGCAGCCACCTTGAAGGCTCGATCTCTATGCTCGAAATATGCTAACGTTGAAAATACCGGGCCCTAGATTATATGAAATCTTTAGTTTGACATTGCGTTGTGATATCACATACCAAATAAAGCAACCCTATACTTTACATTTACTCGCATTGCAGGGTGGTGGCTTGTATTTTGAGACAGCGCAGACCTTTCAATATGTACGATATTATCCCCAGATACTCCTCGCCAGCACGCTCTCATTGAAACCCAATTATAAATTCGTTTCACGGCAAACCCTTCGGCTAGACTTGCGCATGTTTTTATTGGTTTGGTTTTTTTGGTTCCATGATAGAACGGCACAGTGACATAACGACAGTGACATAAGAGATTTAGGCTTACACGGCCGGCTGATGATGCTGGAGTGAAGTTTTCCGGGATCTGTTGCCGTGGTCTGTGGGAGCTGGAGCTTCCGGACGTTTCGCCCATTTCTACGATGGGCTTCTTCAGCGTGAAGTATGATGATGATGAAGATCTTGATGAGAACTGTGATGGAAGAAGCCCATCGTAGAAATGGGCGAAACGTCCGGAAGCTCCAGCTCCCACAGACCACGGCAACAGATCCCGGAAAACTTCACTCCAGCATCGACAGTGACATAACGATACAATGACAAAATGACACATTTACATAACGACAGTTACAAAGAGACACATGAAATATTTCATTATTGACATTATTCCTTGACTTATAGGTTGGTATGAGGCTGACAACCCATACTGTACACAAAATGGTTCACTTTACCAATTTTACCGCTGTTTCAGGGAAGGTCGGCAAGAGTTACAGGGCTTATGTTCATTTGAGATTGCGTTTCTATATTAAAGTTCACATGCCGCATGTTTAAGCGCGAACTTATACGTGTTTGCTTGTGGGAATGCCTTTAATATGAATCTTAAATGCAATATATCTTTGCAACTTGGATTATAGACATAACCACACAATGAGAGAGCATCACAATGAAAGTAGGATCACATGACCAATTATCACTTTGACAAAACAACACAGAAAATACATCAATATGACAAAACATCACAGGACAAACCGTTTCATATGCCGTTTCAGGTATGTTCTGTTTTAGGTATGTGATGTTTTCTCACAGTGATATACTGTAATTGTGATGTTCCACCATGTGCCGTTGTCATGTGTCGTTATGTCATGTCTCGTTATGTGATGTATCGTTTTGTCACTGTGCCGTTTTAACCTGCCACCGTGTTTTTTGAGGCCAAGAACGCTAGCTACAACAGCTGTCGATATCCATCCCCCGGACACAAAGGACCTTACGGCGGCTCCAGGTGGTGCGGGGGAAACAATTTCCGTCTTCGCCAGCTCATAAATACGGAGACGGGAGTTCATTTCTGGTCGAAGAAATGGATACATCAAAACGAGTTTACCTATTACATTTGTTAAAGCAAAACCTATTTAACAAGAGTTTTAGGCTTACACGGCCGGCTGATGATGCTGGAGAGATGCATTCCGGGGGATGCGTCTTTCCATTCTTAACTTGCGTTCGGCGACAATTCACGCTGAAGTACCTACTGCCGCGCACATTTAATTAATTATCATGTTTCAGTTTTTTCATATTATCTCGAAAACTGTTCGCATTACCTAAAATATTTTTCAAACACTCCCTAGACATTGTATTATTCTATAATTATGAAGAAAAAAAATATGTCCAAAATATTAAACAACAAAATTATAAGAAAAAAATGTGAACAAAAACGTGTTTTTTTAAATATTTTTTTGTAGCGTCATTTTTTAAGTTTTATAAAATATTTTAACTTTAAAATTTAGATAAAAAATCAATAAACACGCGTGATTTTTTCCATTAATGTCACTTCTTTACAAAGGCCATAAAGTGTAAGAAACATTTTTCGTGTGTGTCGTCTGTCGAAAGGGGGGGTAGAATGGAAAGACGCTTCCGGGATCTGTTGCCGTGGTCTGTGGGAGCTGGAGCTTTCGGACGAAGAAACCCATCGTAGGCATGGGCGAAACTTCCGGAAGCTCCAGCTCCCACAGACCACGGCAACGGATCCCGGAAAACATCTCTCCAGCATGAAAACCTATTTTTTTTCTATGGAAAAAACATTTTTAAAGCGGGTTAAAAATGAAAACATTTTTATGAATACACGGGAAAGGGTTTACGTAAAAAAGAAGTTATGAAAATGTGGTTTTCTAATTGGAGACTCGTCCTGTTGTATGCTAACTCTTGGAAGGCGATGAATTTTAGTTGTTGTTTATGAGAGGAAGTTAGAAGAGGTTTCTGTGGAGCATTGGCGCAAGCATATTAATACAATGGAGAATACATGGCAAGGGTAAAGCAATGAGAAATAAAACCCGTATGTCACTTAAAAGTATCATAATCCAATTACGAACATTTGCATAAATATTAACTTCTTTATTGAAAGCCAACTCTATAATAACAATCATAACGAGGCATTCAGAGTGTAATCAAATATCTCCTACAATCAATTAAACCTGTATCATGGGCATTCACAGCGCGTTTGATCCGTAGCTGATACGTGTATCATCGTTTCATTCACGTTAGGTGGCGGCTGAGCCATGGATTTGCTGTCTGTGTGAATAACATAGTTTGAATTTACGATTTACCGAATGCATATACACATTTTGTTCATTTGCCAGTCATTAACCCAGCTCGTAGTAAGCAACTTCGCCTCCTTCAGAAAAACGGAGAGATGAGATGTAATATGTTGTGTGTGTATAGTCGTATATCTCCCATATGAGCTACCTCAGTCATTTACACCTGTATGCACAAATAATGCTATGCGTGTGATTTGTTGTTTTGAATGCAAATATTGATTATATATTCACATATTTTCACGCATAGCTTTGTGAGGTTTCTGTGATATCTTGGATAGACCTCTGAGACATTGTGGGAAGTTTAGTTATAAATGATGGACATGAGATCAACTGAGGTGGCTGGACGACATCAAGGGAACTGCAGGCAGAGAATGGCTTAACACAACAACCGATAGACAAACATGGAGAAGATTGGATGAGGTCTAGATTGGACGAGAAAGGCTAACGAAGAAAGAGAAGTAGAACATGGACTTGTATTATGTACTATGTATTTGCAATGTCGTCATGTATATTCTAGATGGCAGGACTTATAGCTTGTTTGGAAGGTATGAGCTGCACTGACTGTGATATGTGCACTTATTCAAGCTAAGTAATTATGTTTATGCTGCTACGAATGTATAAATTTATGTCTCTGCATGTTGCCTATGATTGTGGGTCTGTGTGTCCTTATGATTGTGTGTATAGACGTAAGTATTTGATAGTTGTACCTCCTCGTCTAGAAGCGTCCGCTCGAGAAGCTTCTCGTATGGTCTGGTATATATGCGAGAACAATCTTTAATCATTCTATAAATACGGACTGCGGTGCTTCGGAGCAGTTAGTACCGTATATATGAAGCGAGAAGTATAAAGATTCAAAGTGTGAAACTAATGAAAGCAAATTGCTAAATAAATTCAATCAAAATTATATTTGGGTCAACCCAAAGTAAATCGTAACAATACTTATTATCTACCATCTGTACATAACATAATATGCCTTAGAATCAAAAAGGCCTTCATCACTAGTAACATACGGTGTATGTGTATACAACAATCCTGTAACATCACAGTCTCATAGCATCGTTTGTGAATAGCAGCTTGTAAGAGGTTGATGTCTCCGCGGTGCAACAACAATAATTCAGGGTGCTTAGCGTGAGGGCGTCATAAGTAATAAAGTAAAATAACATGCCTCATATCCTCTTCGGGGTTGCTGCTGGGAGGGGCGCTCTTAAGGGTGAGGGGGGAGGAGCGTCTGCAACGGAAGTTGCCGAGGGATGCCGAGACAATGGACTGGGAGGGCGGGGGTGGGAAGCGACGCGGCGAGGAGGGAGTCTTGACAGCGCTTATATTATTGCGAAAACTCCTTGAAAGGTTTTGTAATACCTAGACTCGGGGATAAGACAGAAAATCACGTAGACGCGAGCTAAATTTTATTACAGGGGTAAGACTTGTCAAAACTATACGGGTAGTAGCTTTCGTGTGTCAAATAATCCGTTTACGGAATTATACTCGAGGTAGTTTTAAAAGTCATTAAAAATTTAATTGCAGTTTCCAACTAAGATCTACTCGTAGATTATCCGTGACAAAAAAATACGTTGAAGACTAATATCGTACAATTCAAGGGCAATTCGACTCGGCAATCGAAACTCTTTAACCTATTCAGATCCATGCCAACTTTTTTTATGGCATAAGCCAAAATGAATCCGAAGTATTGAAATGTCATCAATCATCATCATCTTCTAAAGGCAGTGACATTGTGCTAGCCATCAGTCTCTGTTGCTTCCTCTTAAGCTGCGAATAAGAGGAGAAATGCATGAGCCGCTTCAAATCCTGGAAGTGTGAAGTTCTTGGGCAACCCGCTATTCGTCTTCCCATGTTTTGTTTTCCTTCAAAGATGTTGCTAAGAAAGGTGCTACGTCAAATGGAGTGTCCAATTCGTTTGGTTTTCCTTTTCAAGATGTGACTAATAAACTCTTCTTTCTTCTACTTCCATGATGTTTTGGTCATCTTCCTCCAAATTCCCATAAATGTCATCAATGAGCAAGTGCACAAGTTACAGCACTCTTTGAATAACGAGCAGTTAGTTTAGAATTGCAGACATTACGCTGCCTTAGTTCTTGTTTATCGTATACGCCATTGAGAAAATTTCACATGAGCAATGTTTGCATGTGTACTGGACCAATGTGTCTTATGAAAACAAGAAATTTATTTAAAAATTATTTAAAAGAACTCTCACATTATCGAGTTTTACGGTTTTTCTTAGCTTAGATTGTGTAGAATTTGATTCTTAAGACAATTGCATGAAAAAGTCATATTTGACATGATTGGCGTATACGATAAACAAGAACTGAGGGAGCGATTAGGTACATGCAATATTAGATACAATACATAGGTGCATACTAAACCTGTGTACACACAATAAAACCTTTGGTGCCAGCTACAAGCCGAGGTGAAACAACTGGCTGAACTGTAATCACCAGGCACCTGCATTTGAGTGGGGAGGACCTCAGAACACGCGATCTCGCGCGGGTCTCGCGTTCCACAGATGTAACTGCACCCAAAGTAACGAGACACTTTACAAGGTCTGCTTGCTTGTGTTTCTCAACGCCCATTACAAACTGGCTAATGTTCTTTCCATTAGAGCTTCTCCTCCTAACGCAAACTTACTCAAAGATAAACGACATATACTAGTTTAGGATACATACCTCGTGAGGGCAAAAGAAGTAGAGGAAGCTTTCGAACACAATGGTCAGGTGACATCAAAAGGATTGCTGGTGGCTCGATGCAGCAGACTGAGGACAGAGATATGGGGGAGGTCTATAGGGAGAAAGCTAAACATTTTTCCAGCGAAAGACCTTTACGTGAAGATTGAAGTTAAAAACAACGTCACAACAAAACAAGAACCTTTTATTTAGATGCCTGCCCATGAGTCGATGTTTTGTACTGAAGTGTTTAGCATCCTGACATAGTCCCGATAGTCCTCTCCCTTATGAGATTGTAAATAATATGTAGAAGGAAGTTCTTAACCTGGGAGGCCGACGAAGATACAGAGAGACAGCTGGAGTTCCTCATCCAAGGAAACTTCTGTGTGAAACCAGATCCTCATCTACTACAGGGTGAGAACAAGAAGGAAAGTGTTGGCATTTAGTTGAATCGACAATGTACAGGGGACTGCGGGAAAGAGATGTCATCTAACATAGACACAAAAAAAGACTGGTACAGGCAGGTATACATTGATGTAGACATGTTGAGAAGCAGTAACAGACAATATAATCCTCCTTCACTTCATTATGTAGATTCTACTGAGATAAATACTTTTTCTTAGGACTAAATGAAAAACTATTTCTTTTCCTTCACGGTTCAAGGATAAACTATAATAATGACTGTTAAGGGATCGGTGGTTATATATTTTACCTACTCGATACAAATGTGCATTTCGAAAGAATCCCTTGGAGCGCTCAACAATTTGGTTTTCTCGGAATCTTCACCAGACAGCGCCAAACAAACCAAGCCCATGAGGACGAGATGGATGAAAATTTTTGGCATTTTTTGCTCATGAAAAAAAGAGGCTACAATATGGCAGACGATATGAATCCGGGAAGGTAAGAGCACGGTCGTTTCCTTATAGGAACCAATATTCAGGCAATGGTTGTGAGACTCAAAAATACGATATCCCACGATAGAACCGAACAAATAAATAATCATTGAATGTAGATTATTAAACCTGTAATACATTCGTAATTCCTTTTATATTTCAAATCGACTCATCATGATCACTTCCAGATTGTGAAAGAATGATATACAAAGCGAGCATGAAAAAGGTTATGGATATGAATGAATTGGAAGAGGTATGTAAGGATAGGAAGAAATGGAGGCAGCTCTGGCCACCCCTATGAATGGCGACAGAGGAACAGTTGCAGTTACTTCTCTTTTTTCATTTTGTCTGTACTTATAATTTATTCTTTCATGGTTTCAATTATTTCGTACGTTTTTTTTTGACTTGATGCAGATTATTAAGTTTATTTGGAAGGCTTGGAAGATACTCGTACATGGATAAATGAGTTGTATAGAAACAAAGACGGAAATCTAGGATACGTTTAAAAAATGAGATAAATACATGGAAATGATGAGAAAATTATTCCCCGTGTTTCCATATTATATTCACTCATTCCTCTTGAGAGCTTCGCGGTTGTTCAATGAAAAGTTTAGTGAACTGGATATTTTTTACCAATCGACCAATACTTTGAAAAAGTTAACGACGGCCATACTTTGCCCTTAATTCTTGATTAATGATGTAAAATAATAATAATAATAATTGTAATTGTAATAATAATAGAAACGTGTTCATGAAATATAATGAATTCTGACTAGAATTTCAGTGTGTAGGTATTAGTGAGTGGGAAAAATTAAAATTATAATTAAAAATATTGGCATGTTCAAGTGAATGTAAGGCTGATTTGATATATGTAATTCTGTTTTTATCTCTTATTGTTTGGTGTCATTACGGTTATCATGATTATTTTAATATGTTTTTATATTTTATATTTTGTGTTTGAAAAAGAAAAAAAAAAAATATCTTACTATCATTAGTATTTATATTTATATTCTCTTCTTTTTTTTATTTTAATACTTATATTTAATGTCAACATTGTATGAAAAAATATCTTACTGTCATTAGTATTTATATTTATATTCTTTTTTATATTCTTTTTATTTTTAATACTTATATTTAATGTCAACATTGTAATTGGGAAGGTACAACATCAATTGTATATATTTTTATTATTGTTTTATATATTTTAATGTATTTTCCTGTTTTGTTGAATAAATTATTTAAAAAAAAAAAAAAAAAAAAAAAAATATTCTCTCATCTTCGAAAAAAATCGTTGATGGCTACATTTGATTTTTAATGACTCGAATAGAAGTGAAATATTTTTTGTTTAGAAAGAGTTTCAGTTTCACATTGCTCGTCTCCCATCCGAGTTGGAATAACTCCCGTCATGAAATCAATGACGGTAATCTAGGATTTCGGCTAAAATTATACACACACACATAAAAGTACAGGAAATCGTTTTCTTATCATTTCTATATATTTATCTCATTTTAAAAAAAATCCTAGATTGCTGGCTTTGGTTCTACTCGTCTCATATAAATACTGTGTACGGAGATAATCCACCTTCCCAGAAGTGTTGGTCGGGTTCCTCCATGATGATATCTGTAGACTAGAAATTATTTTAACGAAAATAGACATTATAATTTATCAGTTTAAACTTACTTACGAAAATGGTAATTACTAAGAGAACAAAGAACTTCACAGTTGCATTTCCACGTGTTCAAAAAAGCTCGGGCGAATGTAAAAATGTTTCTAGAAAGGTGGCAACATTGCGAATCTAATGGCTGCCGGAATATAGCACCACATAGCACGCACGCGTTAATCTTGTGATCGATCAAATTGAAGAATTTTAAAGGAAAAAGGCATTATTTTAAGACATTATGGGCTGACCACCCATACTGTAAAAAATGGTTCACTTTGCCAATGTCACCCCTGTTTCAGGGAATGTCGGCAGGAGTTGCAGGGCTTATGTTCATTTGAGTTTGGATTTTATTTGTAAGTACACATTCAGCATTTGTAAGCGCGAACTACACGTGTTTGTTTGTGGGCATACATCTGAGAGCTTTAAATGAATATATGCTTGCAACTTAGATTATAGATTATAGATGGCGATTAGGTGTCGGAACAAAAAATAGAGATAGCAGGAAAACATAGAATTTGACAAGACTGGGACTAGTGTGGTCTATAGTATCTATGTATCGATGCAGTAAGTTAGTTTGTGCTCCTCTATGTTATTGCTCAATGGGTTCCTCTGCCCATAGGAATGCGGGGAAAGAGCAGGAAGGGGAGGTAGGGAGACAGGTGGTCCGAAGAGGGAGAAGGCTCAGCTTGTATGGACAATAAGTAGTAATACGACACCGTGATTAATATTTCTGTATCTTCCCCGTTACGAGCGTGAAAATAAAGGGAACGAGTATTCACTGCAGGCTTTGATGAACGCAATCTTAAATGCAACAGAGGAGAGCAGTCAATACAAGTTAAAAACACGGTAATTGCAAAAAATAAAGAAGATCAACATCCAAGATCACCTATTATTTCAATTGCAATACAGTTTTGACTTAAATTCATAGGAGATGCAAACGCAAGGTATTTCAGCTGCACATATAGTGCAACTTCATACAATCATTCCGCATTGTGGCGTGTGGAACTTCTTCATTCTCACAGGTTAAAAGGGGCGGCCTCCTTATCTCTGGAGGGGGCTGGTTCTCATTTCGAGCAAACCTTTGCGGTATTTTGATTGCGATTTTGAAATACACACTGCAAAAGGAAATGTTACAACCTTGGTGGGGATCGAGCCCTAGCCCTCTGGCATTCATAACGCAAGCATTCTACCAATTGAACTAACGACGACATACAAAAAACCAAAATATTTATTATGGAATGTCTTTGTCTCTACGTGAATCGTGTTTACATTTGAATATTTTTGCAATCGACAGGTTCTAAATTATGTCAATTCATTATGCTATTGAAAACCTGAGGATAATATTCAAGACCTTTCCGAATTCCAAGACCATCCCACCAAATAAACATTAAGCCTTCATCCGGTGTTCGTATACCTAACTCGAAGTGTCATTTATTTCCGTTGCCTTTTAGGGGTTAATGACTTTGGATAACACAAACATGCTCGTACTCCTTAGATGGGTTAAAAACTTAAAACCAAGGCCAGAGTTTAACAGATTTTTTATTATGAAAGTGGTGACTTCCAACTGCTTATAAAAAAAAACTGATTTATGAATAAGACACATCCAATGTACGAATGTTAAGTCAGGAGTCTGACTCAAGAAACGACAGAAATCTCTCTTTGTGAAGAGTATGCTTTCTTGCATTCTCGGACCTGTATCTGAAATGTCTATATATTTCAAGAGTCAAAACATCGTGTTAGAAATAGAAATAAAGAATATTTCTATGGGAAGAACACGTAGTACGTATCGAGGACTCCACGATAATCAGAAATGCCTTGGATGGTGTGTCCTCCGGTTCAGACCACTCGGACGTCCCAGGGGTGGTCAGGCAATGTTGAGTAAATGGACCATGGAGGAAAGTGGCACAAGACAGAAAGTCCTGAAGGATTGTGGTGGGGGAGGCCGTGAGCTTTCAAGGCTTGTGAGTCAGATTCAGTACCTAATTATAAATAAGCCAAAAAAAGTACAAGGAAGATGAAAAGTGAACAAGTTTTGAGACGCTCCTCACCTCAAAGCATAATATGATTCATTTACAATTTAAATCGCTGTTTGAAGAAAAATCATCGGCATTAAATAAAAAAAAGGAACGGAAATCCGCAACAAATATTAAATATCTAAGCGAAGCCAGATAATGGTTACTCTATAGTTAGCATGACCGTATATGGAGATATTGGCAACAACATGGAGTTAGAAGATAGTGACTAACACTGGTTTTGTAAGATGTAGGGACATTTCGCAACACTAGTATCAAACTCAATCATAGCGTTTTATCAAGATGTGTGCTAACTAAAACGCTAACTAGAGGTGCTGCTTTTCTTTTGGTAAACGTTTGGTTGAACGTGAATGTAAATTCTTATACTTAAGGAACTGGTATGGGGCAGGGCACTGTCTCTACCTACGCACTATCTCGTGATGCAGACCATTACACCAAGTATAAAACTTTAGATTTAAAGTGATTCATAACGTTTACCAAAATAAAATGTATGAAAACTGAAACTGTGCCTCTGGTGAGGGTTTTGATTATCATGCATTTTTGGGAAAACGCTACGATCGAGATGAAACGTAACGTTTTTATACTTGACGTGGCGTGGGAGGAATACTGAAGAAGTTAATGGGAAACCAAGAGGCACTATCGATGGCTTCACGGCAGCATGAAGATGTGCACTTTTTTATGTGTGCAGTATGGACAATCTAAATATGTACTATTAGTCACTTTGCCAATGTCACCCCTGTTTCAGGGAAGGTCGGCAAGAGTTGCAGGGCTTATGTTCATTTGAGATTGGGTTTTTATAATGTAGGTCAACATGCGGCATGCGGCAAATTATACCTGGCTGCTTGTCGGAATGCGTTTAATATGAATCTAAAATGATATATATTTTGCAGCTTACAATTAGATTAAGTCAGGGATGGTGAGTACATAAATCTACTGGAGCAATATAAACTCAATTAAATTCAAAACAGTATGCCTAAATTAGTATTAGGTATAGGTTTCACATGTGGCGAGTGGAACCTATGTATTTATTTTTACAAATAAGGCGGCCGGTCTTACGCCAACCACTTCAGTCGAAGTTGGGGTTTCCCAGCTCTCGAGGCGGCATTTGTTGTGAAGGCTGAGTAAACCTTGCCGGTATTTATTTTGGGTTTTGAAATAAACACCGAAACGGGAACAAAATTCTGACACTCTCGGTGGGATTCGAACCCGAGCTCTCGGCATGGAATGCAAGCACTCTACCAACTGAGTTATCGACCGGAGTAATTTAATTTAGTCATATTCATGTTGCAGTACGCGACATTATCAATATAGGACTGATATGATTGGATATATTATCTCGTTGATATCACAGCAAGACACCACCTCAGTTGACTTATCGACCGGAGTAATTTAATTTAGTCATATTCATGTTGCAGTACGCGACATTATCAATATAGGACTGATATGATTGGATATATTATCTCGTTGATATCACAGCACGACACCACCTCAGTTGACAGCGAAAGGGAATGCAGTGAGTGGCTAGGCAATCGATGCAATACTAAACCGCATATCTCTACCCCGAGTATACAACATTGAGTAAGCCATTGCTTTATAATATCTGTGGACTAGAAACCACTTTTTCTACTCCCATTTGGTAATTTACTAATTACAAAACGGCTAACGCAATCACAATGACATACATTTCTACACCCGTTGCGTAATGTAACATTACGCAACGGGTAACCGTGTTGAAATGAAAATGTGCGCATGCGCATTGTCAGAATTGGAACCATTTTTTAATTTCAAATGTCAACCTTGTATGGGGGTATGAAGACCTGTCAATCCAAGATGGCCGCGAGCGATCAGCTGATTACGCTTCATACAATATTACTGATATTCGGTAGGTAGGAATTACCGTGGTGATGAGACATCCAGCCCTGTTCAGATGAAAATAAATATATTTTATATGTAGAGTCAAATAAAAATTGTTAATAGGGCTAAAATTTATCGAATTTATTTATCGGAATGCTCCAAATAAAGCATTCCTTTTTTCAAAGGAAAAATAAAAGGCTTGAAAGGAAAACAATACAAAAATTTTCACCGCAAAAAATAAACAAACTCAAAAAGTTACTTGGTTAATAAGTGGGTATAAGGTTGATCACCTATGCTGTACAAACTTGGTTCACGTGCCAATACAACTGCAGGGCATATGTTTTTTTGAGTTTTGGGTTTGAATGTTTAAGCTTAGGTATACGCAGGATGTAAAAGCGCGACCTTATATGTGTCGGATTGTGGGCATGAATTCAATATGAACCATTTATCTTTACAACTTAGGTTAGATTAGATAATCGAAGGGTATGATAAATCACACGTTTTGACAAAGGTAAGGTTATAATTACTTCAAATGGACGAGTACATTTTAATGACTATTTTTCACTATTTTGTTAATTCTTTCATGGTCGTAGAAAAAGTATTGTATGCCACTGCACGTAATAAGCCTTTGTAACACTCGTGCTTTCTATTGTGCCATTCGGCTGCGCCTCATGGCACAAACTAGCACTCGTGTTACAAAGACTATCATTACTAGGCAGTGGCATAAATAACTATTAACGGATATAGACACTATTGGCGGTATTCTCTATTGCACATCTTAACTTAAATCTCCGCTTAACTTTAGCTAAGGAAGCATTTCTAGTAAGTATCGAAATGCTTCCTTAGCTAAAGTTAAGCGGAGATTAAAGTTAAGATGGCAATGGAGAATACCGCTATATGTCCGTTTCAACTTAACCGCAAATCGTCGAAAAAGATCAAGAAAAAAAACAAAGATCTTCGCAGTGTTTTTTCGTTGTAAGCAAAAACATTTCGGTGAAACTGCGAACTCTTTTCAAAAAGTTGGCAGAGTTGAAATTCATGCCTGCGCGAACGCTGTGCACACGCACTATTAATGTTTTGGTGGGTAAAATTGACAATTAAAAAAAAAAAGTAATTAACTGGTGGTGAAACACCAAATGGAGAAAGCAAGAAAACATAGGATTTCACATGATTACTAAGTTCCTTGACTTATAGGTTGGTATGCGGCTGACCACCCATACTGTAAAAATGGTTCACTTTGCCAATGTCACCCCTGTTTCAGGGAAGGTCGGCAAGAGTTGCAGGACTTGTGTTCATTTGAGATTGGGTTTTTATATTGTAGGTCCACATGAGGCATGTGTTAGCGCGAAATTATACATGTCTGCTTGTGGGAATGCATTTAATATAAATCTTAAATGATATTTATCTTTGCAGCTTAGATTAGATTAGATTGGACTAAGTAATTGTGGTGTTTGACAGCTCTGTGGTTTATGGTTGAGCCATATATTATTTATCTATCAATACTGTAAACTAGTTTCTTCTCAGATTTTGTAGGGTTTGTGTATTCACACAGTGAAAATTCATTTTATTTAAAATCAAATTATTTTTTATTAAACGTTGTTTTTTTCTAGCTTCCCCCCTGCTCATTGCTCCTCTCCGCAATCTGCCATAACCCAATCCCCTTAATTTTAGTTTTATTCTTTGTCATTTTGTTGTTATTATTATTATTTGTCTTTTTGTGTTGACTCAATAATTTTATTTGTGCTTTAAATATTTTATTTTATTTTTTGACCCTCGGATGTTTTAATTATTTTATTATAATTATTATATATTATTTTATGTTTTCTTTCTTTTAATTTTTGACTGTTGTATTTAATTTAAATTAAGTTCATATTTATTGTACCTATACCTACCTATTTATTTGAATTTATATAATTCTGATCTATGGTTTGTTCTTAATAATTTTTATTTTTTATACATCACTCTTGATAATGACCTGAATATTGAAGGTCGAAAGTACTCGAGATTAAAATATTATTGTGAAAATAAAACAACGTTTAATAAAAATAATTTGATTTTTAGTTTCTTCTCCATCAATATTTTAAAACAACGGCGTAAATTCTCTCCGATTGCGTAAATAGAAAAACACATGGAAGATCCAACAGCGAACCCAGTGAGCGACTCAGTTTGCATATCATTTACACGGCCAAGGGGAGTTCACACGATTTTTCGTACTTTGGTGATTGGTGACTGAGCTAAACGCATACAGAGCAGTGGTACTGCATTACGTAAACCTAACATTCGAGCAATTATTATATAGCTAACATGTTGCGGTCACTCGAGTCTATATTTTCCTCAACAACTTGCAGTAGGTGGTGTAAAAATAGCCCTTTCATAATAGACATGGCTAACGCAGGCTTCTTGTTCTTATTATTATTTTCATTATATTATTCACGCTATTTGTGATCTAGATACAATCCCACAACGAGTGCCATCCGAGGTATTTTAATAGATTTAGTAAAATAGAGCTTGAAAGAATGGATGATGAACGACTCATGAAGAGAGTGTACCGAGGAAGCACAGTTAACTTTTTTACTGTTCAGCTCGGCGTCTGCGCTGCAGACGGTTTTAGCCTTTATATAGTATGACACTAGGACGGTTCTCGAAACATCGCGAATTGGAGCATGTGAGACTTCGCCAGAACCTTCGAGCAAACACTAGTACAATTAGGCAAACACCTACATCTAGAGACACTCCCTTCCTTCCTTCCTCAGCCTTTCACAGTCTACTCCTGGACGACTCTCCATTCCTGTCTATTGGCTGCTGTGTTCAGCCATCCTCGAGACACAATCCCACAAGTAAAAAAACACACAGACACACAATGACATTTTCGTAACAGTATGTAGAATCCAAAAGTAATTTCGATGCACAGAAATGATTTAAAGTTGTAGATTGGTGATGGATGGTAAGTAGTACAGTGCTGCGTATATATAGCACGTCCAGGGTTCAACGTCTTCCCGCAGTTCCCGCGTACGCTAACTTGCTGTTGCATCCGCCGCAAACGCAATGTGCAGAGACTATAAAATGTTAAATTGATGCACTTCTGTGGAAACTGCTCGCCGGGCGGACACGCATATGTGGCAGACGGTGAGAGACTAGAACGGCATAGTGACAACACGACACACGACAGATCATCGCAATGACAGTACATCACATGACAAAACAACACAGAAAATACATCAGTATGACAGCATTTTGTATTTGATTTTAATGTTTATCCATTTGTTTATGTCTAAAATGTTGTATATATTCCTTGACTTATAGGCTGACCACCCATGCTGTAGAAAATGGTTCACTTTGCCAATGTCACCCCTGTTTCAGAGAAGGTCGGCAAGAGTTGCAGAGTGAATGTCCATTTGAGATTTGGTTTTTATATTGTAGGTTCACATGTGGCATGCGCAAGCGCGAATTTGTACGTTCCTGCTTGTGAGAATGCATGTAATGTGAATCCCCAATGTTACATATCTTTGCAACTTAGATTAGATTAGATGGCAATGTTTTTGTGTGCCGTTTATGGTATTATGTTTTAGGTATGTGATGTTTTGTCAGTTGATGATTTGTCTTGTGCTTTTTTTTTCAGTGTGATATACTTTCGTCATTGTCAGGCGCGTGCATAGGTTAAAGGCAAATACATTTCAGAATAAATATTTTCTCCCATTCCTTTAAAATAACTCATTTGAAAATTGACTGAAGTGCTAAAGATGGCTCCAAACGAACTTAAATTTTGAATTTTAAATTTCAATATCAAGCTTAAATGCGTTTTTTAATCACACATAGCTATTAGGCGCATATGCATGTATGCGATACACGCCCCTGGTCATTGTGATGATCTGTCATGTGTCGTTTTGTCAATGTTTCGTTATACCATGGAACCGTGGCAAACGCCCGACGAGACCTGCACCACAAGTATGAAAACTTGCATCTAAACTTAACCGCAGCGTTTAACAAAAATATATAGAAACTAAAACGCAAGCTAAACACGCTGGTTCAAAAACTATATTCATTTCTACACGCTAATGTTGAGTTTAAACGTAGTTTTATACATGAGGTAGGAAGAAGCTTTAGCAGCAAATACTATGTGCAAACAAAAACACACATCCAGCTCAGACTAGTTTTTCTTTAGATCATATTATCAACCATAATTCGATTTCAAACATAGAAAACATAAATAATGAAATTTAGGAAATATAGTGCTTTTGCTGTGGCCGGCCCTGCGACCTGAATCAACTGTCACCAGAAATCCGGAGGTCTAGGACGATTGAGGAGCTAAAGAGGAGGATGAAGACACACTTTTTCGCCCTGTAAACTACTAAGCGCCCTTGGAGTGATAATGAGTTACGAAACGGCGCTGATAAAGAAATCATCATTATCATAGGAAAAAATAACTGCTTATATGAATTGCTTTGATTAAGTAATGATATTTCGAACCCGAATGACCTAATTGATAAATCTGAAGTGCTTTTAAATCTGCACGGATAATATCCACACAATTATCAGTCCTACCTAACTACATACAAAAAAAATTCAAAAGTTTAAAAAATATGACAAAGTTTACCATTAAATAACATAAGTAGATATCTATACTATTAATCGAGATACTAAACCACACTGAGTCTTTTAAGACCAACATAAGACTCCTGTTCTACATTTTATAAATATAAAAGATAAAGAACTGATATAATAAATTTGTCAACGACGATACCATGTTGGAAGCACAGGTTCTCATCACATCACCGAAGTTAAGCAACATTGGGCGCGGATGGGTGACCGCTCAGGTACAACGCGTGTTGTTGGCATTTCTTGGACCGGTCCGTAGTCCAGTGGCAACACTTCGGACTCGTAAATAGAAGGTTGTGGATTCGAATCCCGGCGGAGCACAAACATATACCATTTATATTTCCAAATGTGCTCTTCGCTGGGTTGAAAAATTTATAAACCTTTACCAAAGACCGGTAACTAAAAGGTCCATGCAACCTTACAACAACTGGGTTTTGATTGAAAATTGGCGCTTTCTACAGCGACAGCCAAGCTCGCAGAGGGCTCTGAGGTGTAATACACACACAAATAGCGCTCACCAAATAAATAATCCTAATATTATTATTAAGACTCCTGTTCTAGATTTTCTAAATATAAAAGATAAAGAACTGACATAATAAATGAGTATCAATTAAGACTCAATAATAAGAGTTCCATTCCCTTGAAACAAAGTTAGCACTTCGGCACACAACTGGATAAGTCATCAAAAAAGTGAGCGTTAATTCGTCCCCTTAGTGCTTGTTTGCCGTATGTCCATCACAGGTAATTTCACGAGAGCAATGTTCGTATGTGTACTGTGCCAATATGTATTATACGCAAACGCAACTAAGCTACACATCTAGTGTAGCTTCCTGCCTGCGTTATCCCCAAAGAGGTCACATATGGCGATTCGGGACCTATTTATTTTTACGGATAAGGGAGCCGGCCTCACACCAACCACTTTCAGTTGAAGTGGGGGTTTCCCAGCTCCCGGGGGGGCTGAAACTGTCTTATGAAAACTGGAAATGGATTTCAAAAACATCTAAAACCACTCTCATATAATCGTGTGAAAAACGTTTTTTTCTTAGCTCAGATTGTGAAGAATGTGATTCTTAAGACGATTTCATTGAAAGTTTATCTTTGAATCTAATCTAAGTTGCAAGGATATATTCATTTAAAGTTCTCAAATGCATGCCCACAAACAAACACGTGTAGTTCGCGCTTACAAATTCTGAATGTGTACATACAAATAAAATCCAAACCTCAAATGAACATAAGCCCTACAACTTTTGCCAACCTTCCCTGACACAGAGGTGACATTGGCAAAGTGAACCATTTTTTACAGTACCTATGGGTGGTCAGCCTCATACCAACCTATAAGTCAAGGAATACAATGCTAAATAAGTTAAACAAACACAGGGGGGGACAAAATGGTGTTTTGTAGGTACAGATGAAATCAAGATAACAAAAATATCTGGAGTGTTTTGTAGGTACAGATGAAATCAAGATAACAAAAATATGTGGAGTGTTTTGTAGGTACAGATGAAATCAAGATAACAAAAATATTTGAAGTCAGTTAACTGGCAAGTTGTTTGGTTGGCCATTAGAAGCTCGGCACGGCAACTGCAGTTGGATATTACGACAATGGGCGCATGATGTGCACATTTGTGCAGTAAGTGCAGTTGTTATTGCCCAACACCCAGCTGCGAGCTGCATAGACAAAGTGTGTCAAGGAATTGACAACCTTCTAATGCTCCAAGTGCTTATGCCGGTGCTCGATGTGAACGGCGAGGCGTGCCAAACCTTAGCGAACCTTACAAAGCAGCATGCTTATATAGCAAAATCATAATGCAATTATTATAATTAAACGCAGTATGCATACCATTGAGTAATAACATAGAGAAGCAGAAACTAACGTACTGCATTGATACTAACTTTAGCACACGTTTGTCTCAGTCCTGTCAAACGTTGCAGTGATTTAGTCATACAAAACATGTTTTTACGTGTCAAATACTATGATTTCTTGCTTTCTTCATTTTGAGTTTCGACACCCAGTTATCGATCACAAGATTTATAACACATGCGTACCATGTTCGGACTGGTTCAGGCATAGTACGCACGCGGCAATGATGCCACCTTTCTAGAAACATCTTTACATTAGCCAGAGTTTTTTTGTACACATGGAAATGTAACTGTGAAATTCTTTGTTCTCTTTCTTAATAAGGATCATTTTCGTAAGTAAGTTGAAACAGAAATATAATGTCTATTGTCGTTGAAATAACTTCTAGTCCACAGATAAGATAAGTCAATGCATACAACTAAGGGCATGTCTTACAATGGCCAGATAAACATAGTTTTTAGAATAAACTTAATCACAATGTCACTGTTAAATAAATACATATTTCATAAGATTAATTTTCACAAAATCGTTCACAATGTAACCTACTGTTCCTTCTTCACTCTCTGCATACAGTCTTCGCGTTACAATGTTCAAAGCGACTCTGCTGTCCCACATAATCTTTGCTCGTATTTATAGGTACGAAAGAGACGAGTCTTGCATGTTCTAGAACATGGTACATACTTCCTAGTGGATGGTACAAGAGCATTGTTTCACACTATACCATCGTGCCTAAGCTCACGCATGACAAATCCATAGTTCGTAACAATATTTAAGCTTTGACAAATATACTGTCCGGCCAGGATATCCTTAGGCAGACGAGGTATCTTCATTTCTAGATATTTCCACGTCCTGTTAAGAGGGTCGTTCATCTCGAATGTAACGTCCGTGAGAGTATTGAATAAAAGCCGACGCATAATCAGTAGAAATACCTGAATATCCAGCTGACAGTTAGATGAAAGATTAAGTACGCAACGAACCAGCGATGACATGGCTAAGATTGCATTTGATAGCAGAGAGTTGTGCAAGAGTGAAGGGCCTGCAGTTCTTAGTGAGCGAAATCTGCAATGTTGTAAAACTAGCGCACTAAATTATATTCTTACATAGAGATAGATGATGGATGTATAAATTTAACGATTTCAGAAGTATACCCTATGTACTGGCATTATGGGAACAGAAAATGTTTTTTACATTTGAAAATGTTTTAAAGTGTTTGAAAATCACTTTTATAACAAAAAAGGCTCCATCTAAATTCTAACTGATCCCGCGGCTAACACAAAAAGAAAAGAATAATAACAAAAAAAACAAAAGAGACTTCTTGGTAACAAGATGTGCTCTTCGGCGGGGTGCCAGCCCTCCGCCCCCTCCCACCTCCCATCCCCCTTAGAGGTCCATTAATCCCTGAGCCTAATAGCATTGGCGTGGGCAGCAGGGATACAGCAATCTATGATATCAGATGATCTGGTGCTGCGAGGTATGAGACCAAGCCAATTACGAGACCCGGCATGGCTATCATGGTTTATTATTATTATTTTTAAGAAATCCTGTACGGGAGTCTCCCTTGAATTTAAAGACTCTAGGGGTCTATGACACTTGTTGTAGTGCCGCAGATGTATTTGCGAGCTTGGTCGTCGCTACAAAGCGCCAATACTCGAGCAAGACCCAGTTGATGTAAGGCTGGATGGATATCAACTGTATCAACCAGATAATATATCGCACGTTTAATAATAAAGAGCAATAACTCGAAAAACAAGAATGTTGGGAAATCACGTTTGAAGTTCAGACAACCAGTACAACTTGTATGGGATGAAAAAGGCGGCCGATGTTTTATCTCGGTCATATTCGTCCAAATTGAATGGCTGTCGCATTCTACCTATTCTCTCACATTGTTCTTGCGTTTTCTTACAAAATCTCGATTTTCCCAATTTTCGAGTTATTTCTCTTTATGATTAAGCGTGCGATATCCAATCATATCAGTCCTTTATTGATAGTGGCGCGTACTTCAACATGAATATGACTAAATTATATTACTCCGGTCGATAGCTCAGTTGGTAGAGTGCTTGCAGTCCATGCCAAGAGCTCGGGTTCGAATCCTACCTAGGGTGTCAGAAAAGATTTCCCGTTTCGGTGGTTGTTTTAATTTTAATAACGATTATTTCGTAATTGAAGATATGTTTGTTTCGGAGATGTTGCAGTTGAACAGTGCCCTTGCAGTGATTTATCACAAAACTGCACTATAAATATTATCTAAGTACTAATTGTTATTATTCAAAAACAAAAATTAAATACCGGCAAGTTTTACTCAGCCTTCACAGGAAATGAGTACCAGCCCCCTTGGGAGCTGGGAAACCCCCACTTCAACTGAAGTGGGATTTCGCCGTGGTAAGGCCAGCCTCCTTACCTGTAAAAATAAATGGGTTCCACTCGCCAATTCTTCGGGGAGAACACGGCAAGAAGTTACACTATGTCATTTTTTTTTAACGAGCCAACTTCAGCCTAGATCTTCATTGATGGTTTTTTTTTCATTTTTTTATTGTAGGTACCTACATATATCACGATTACAGGTCCGCAGTCCAGTGGCAACACTTCGTACTCGTATTAAATGGAAGGTTGTGGGTTCGAATTTCGGCGGAGCACAAAAATTATAACATTTGTATTTTCAAATTTGCTTTTCGCTGGGTTGAAAAATTCATAAACCTTTACCAAAGACCGGCCATCAAAAGGTCCATTCAGCCTTACAGCAACTGGGTATTGTTTGAGAATTGGCGCTTTTTACAGCGACGACCAAGCTCGCAGAGGGATCTTGAGTTGTGATACACACAAAAACAGCGCTCACCAAATAAATCAGCCTATACATTTACATTTTTTTTAATCACGGTTAATTGTGTCTACGTCAGGTGTTGTATGTGTGTGTGTGTGTGTGTATTGGCATGACTGCTGCAGCGGTCGTTGCCGTTATTGGCGGACCAATGTCATGGTCACCGGCACCGCTCGCGGCGCGTGCGACTGCCGAATACTGCGGCCAAGGTCCCCGCTCTACACACAAACAAGTGGACCAACGTGTGCCGCAAGTCTGGCTGCGACAATCTCATGTCACATCATCTGGTGCACGGATTGCGTGTAACGAGGCTAGAAAGCGAATTCTTACTTTCGATAGACCGGTATAATACTGTTACGAAATATATTAATGAAATAAACAAAGCTTTAATTCACTTTTATAATTTTATTTCTGTCTAGCACTTCGGCCTACAAGGCATCTTCAGGACAATCTGGTACGAAGTGTTGCGATTTACTTGGGTTCAATTAAATAATCGAATCTAATCTAAGTTGCAAATATATGCAATATTAAAGATTCACATTAAATGCATTTTCACAAGCAGGCACGTATAAGTTTGCGCTTAAACATGCCGCATGTGGACTTGCAATATAAAAACCCGAATCTGAAATGAACATACACCCTGCACTCAATGCACGTCCATAGGCAAACAGGTGCGAATTCGCGATCACACATGCTGCATGTGTACCTATACTTACCAAATTAAAACCCCTAGCTTCAAATGAACATCCTGCAACTCTTGCCGCCCTTCCCTGAAACAAGGGTGACATTGGCAAAGTGAACCATTTTTTACAGCATGGGTGGTCAGCCGCATACCAACCTATAAGTCAAGGAACGATAGACCGGTATAATTGTTACAATTTACTTGGGTTCAATTAAATAAATTTTCGATCAATCTATTTTCACTTCGTTGTTTTTCTCATTTTGCAATGTCTTCCTTTTTCCTTATTTCTATAGCTATTAATGTGTTTCCGGTAAAGCGTTTTACTCGTAATATTTTAATTTCCGAAGTTCTCACGTTTATTTAAATTACGCTCCTTGACTAATAGGTTGGTATGAGGCTGACCTCCATGCTGTAAAAAACTTGTTTCATCTTTGCCTCGATTTCAGGAAGAGGCGGCAGGATTTGCTAGGTTCATGTTCATTTGAGGTTTGGTTTATTTTGTAAGTAGACATGATGTGCAAACGCGATCTTACACGTGGCTGCCTGTAGGCTTGCTCATCTTTGCAACTTTGATTAAAGCTGGAAAGTTCTGTCAATGAAGAAAATTCTGTCATCATATGCACTAGGGCCCCCCTATAGGGACCACATCTCAAAACAGCACTTTGAAGAGGTCATCACTTTGCCATCATTCTATCCGTTTCGAATTCTACTTAACAAGTTTCATATTCAACTTATTACAACTTGTATCCAAATTGTGTTGAATATCTAACACATACATCTTCAACAAGGTGGATACACCCGAGGAACCTATTAGTTTACAGTGTTTTAACCTTCGGTACAACAACCAACTTTTTATTAAATCACGAGTTAAAAGGAGGTTCTCACTAACACCAAATTACAAGATACTAATTTCTTATGAAGCTTTGTAAAGACTGTACACCTTGCCGCTACTTAAAAGTAAACAAAGAGTTATGAAATAATTTAGACACTAGTGGAATCAAACTCAAGCCTCGTGATCAGTATACAGACGCTCGACCTTTGACCACTAATCTGTATGGGTGTTTCCTATTTGCTTCAACCCTCAATACGAAAGAAAGTTTTGCACACAAGTCAACTATTTCTATACATGTACTCATTCAATGTTATTGATTACGCAAGATGTATCAAACAATATGTATAAAAATAATAAATACCACATACCAACCCCGACTAGTACCAACAGTCTCGCAAGTATTGAAACTTTACCGATTGTTTTATGGGTTAGGTATTCATGTGTTGTAAAATTTGTAGAAATACTGCAAAGATCAAGAATCTCTTCGTTTTGTTAAAATTCAAGATAAGGGAATCTAATAATGTCGAAGAAAATACAAAGTTATTGGAGACTAATGGCTATTGCAGGAACGCAGAGTTCAACAACCTCTCGAGTGCGGGACATCGCGATGTTTGGATTATTTTGAATGAACCGACCTGTCTGAAGACTCTGAGCTGTCGTATCTGTCCGTGCAGCGCTTCTTCCTGCTATCCTTCACACTTCCTGGGATGCATTCAACACTTTCTTTGCAGTTCGACACAGCGACTGTAGGTTCGACCACACCAGGCAATGCACTTTTTACAACATCAACACTAGCTTGTCCTTCCGAATAAAACGCCACTTTTTCACAGATAGGTCCAGAGCCACTCTTATCATCAGTTTTTAATTCACAAACAAGCGAAACATTGTCAATAACCACAGGCTCATCCTTTTTTAGGAGACCTCCCCCATCGGTACAGCGCCCATCCGCCATTTTTCCTCACACAACTGCTTAGTGATACCAGTCGTCAAAAACTTATTCCTTCATGAACTCCATATCGATGTCACGTACGAAAGATTTCAAGTCTCATGGTTTTCTAACAAATCTTTGCAACAAAAAAATATTGCAAAACTCTAGTCTTTTTTTACTGTGATTTTAGATGGTTTTTTCAATATTTTCCATAAAATTACTCTAAGGACACATTTGACTTTTTAAGGATTTGTAAAGGCAACATTTAATTTGTTTTGATTATTTGGGGTTCCATCCCAAAAATTAAATTCCTTACATGATTTTAGAGAACTTGAAAACAGCTGTAAATCTACATGAAAAAGGGAGATTTATAACCTTGGAAGAAAAAAAATAAAAATATTCTTAAAACACCATTTCATAAAAACTAAAAAACATGATGATTTATTTTTTTAACTGAATTTATTCGTGTGAATCAATCACCATTAGCACGATCATTATCATGGTTCCAGAGCATGAACAAAATAATTTCAAAATTAAAAAAAAAAGTTCTGAAAACACAAATTTTCGCAACGAAATAAAATGTTATTTGATTCATTTCCCTAATTTTAGGGAAATTATAATTATTGCTAAGTTGTTATTCTGTCTGTCATGTGATACATTGCTAGCTTAACAGCGGTTAATTCAAATTTTTATGCCCAGTCAATATTTTGCAAAGTTATTTCATCGTAAATTCGATGAAATCAAAAGCATATCTATGTTAAATCTTGAAAATAAATGTAAACGTTTTATAAAGGATTTATTCAAATATAAAATACGTAATATAAAAATGCCTTAAATATATGTCATGGACAATAATAATTGGTGTAAATATCTGATCATACAAGGAAGTACTGAACTAGCCACATTTGATTCACCAGAGCGTTTAATGAATATAAAAAGCATTTCCCAAAGAGCAAATATCTTTCAGATTATCATAATAAGTAAGCCATTTTTTTTCTCTCTTGGTATCACAATATATTTTCATTAAATGGATTATTACTATTAATTCTATGTGAAATAAATTGCTGCAACAAGAACTCTGAAAAAAAGAGGTTAACAGTAGGTATCTATGACATTGTAAACAAATGTACAAAATGAAGTATTGGGTTTGTTCGTTCGTAAACAAATAATTGACAATATTTTATGCTTCAAAGGTAAATACATTATTTAACAAGAAATTTGAATATTACATGACGACTTAAAGCTACAAAATCATTTTAAACTAAGTTATAACTCTCATGCAGACTTAAATATCAGGGTGTTCTGGAATGAAGTCGGCACATTCAAAATTTACCTAGGCTGTGTGACGTCACAGGTTGTTACACATCTATAATCTAAGGTGCAATGGTAAACTAACATTGAGTATTAATATTTAAGAAAACCATTTGTACGTTTGCGCATACACATATTGCTTGTGTACCTGCTAACAGATAAGACCCAAACCTCAAATGAACATAAACTTCACTATTCTTTCAGGCTTTCCCTGCAACAAGGGTGGCATTTGAAGTAAACATTTGTTTACAGTATTGGTGGTCAGCCTATAAGTAGACACATGTATGAATCAATCATAGTAAATAAAAAATGTATATTCCAGATAATCAGGTAAGTACTTTATTTTTATGTTACAGCATTGTGAATCATACGTACAGTGACATAGGGCATGACTCTTGAGGTGTAAATGCAATGCAAATGCAACTAAGCTACACACATAGTGTAACTTCTTGCCGCGTTATCCCCGAAGGGGTCGCATGTGGCGAGTAGAACCTATTTATTTTTACAGGTAAGGGGGCCGGCCTTACGCCAACCACTTCAGTTGAAGTGGGGGTTTCCCAGCTCCCGAGGGTGCTGGTACTCATTTCTTGTGAAGGCTGAGTAAACCTTGCCGGTATTTTATTATGGGGTTTGAAATAAACACCGAAATAGGAAATCATTTCTGACACCCTCCTCGGTGGGATTCGAACCCGAGCTCACGGGGTAGAATGCAAGCACTCTACCAACTGAGCTATCGACCTGTGTGGTACACACAAAAACAGCGCTCACATAATTAGCCATCCTAATATTATTTTTATTATTGACAGATATAATAAATACAGTGTGCTACGCTTCAGCGTCTTTTCAATTTACCTTGATAATTTTGCTTTAAAGTATGACTGCATATTCTGTCTCTAATGTAATATGATGATAGTACTAGGAGAGTGGCAGTCAAATTTGAAAGCAAGATTGTTAGCAACCAAATGAATTGAAAATATCTTTCATCCTGATGTCATCTTTTTCCCCCGACTTAAATGTGCCGACTCCATTGAAGTCAGTTTTTTGTTTAAAGTTATACAGTAAAATGTAACAGTCAACATCTTCTAAATTAAAGTGATAAAAATATACATTTGAAATTGTTTTCTTATTAGTGTATTAGTTGCTTTATTATTGCTTTGCATTTGTATCTTCACAACCTGGTTTGACACATGTTTGTAAATATTAATTAAAAATACTTGAACATTCATAAAAAAAATATGAACATTGTATACCTAAAGAAAATACATTATTTGTGACATAGGAGTAAAGTATGACAATAAATACAAAATTTATAAATTCCAGTTAACAAATATTGCATGTAAATTATTGCTTTGTGCATTTTATATCTTAACATAAAATACTGAAAATGGTAGGATTGACAGAAATAATACATCTATTGCAGAGGTGCCCATACGGTCGATCGCGGTCGCCGAGGATAGCTAAAATTTCAGTGATCGACCTTAAAACTGATTTGACATTTTGCACTCAATGTAATTTTACTTACCTATGCTAATTTTTTTCTTCATAAATATTTATACATTATGAATTATGAGTTATATTTGTTGGGCTCAACAGTTAAAATGTCGATCTCCTCAAGAAAAAGTATGGGCACCCCTGATCTATTGCATATTCACAGCTGCAATTAATTAAATTAAAAACAATTCAATAGTGATTTTTGCATTGTTAATTAAATGAGTGATTCTTACAGTATCCATTAAATTAATAAATTACCATATGTAAAAAAGTGATTCTCGAGTACCAGGTGCATTATTTCCTTGTTATAAATAAATCTCTTATGATAAAGTAAAAAATCTAAAGTAACATTAAAAATATATTTGTTGCAGTTGACAGAGTAATTCATAAGAATAGTTAATTAAATTAAATCATAAATTTCACACAAACAACACTGTTATTGGTCACACTCAGACATTGAAGAGAAATATTGCTGAAATTTCTGTGTTAAATTAAAATATATTTAACTTAACTTAATTGTGCTCCAATTTGTTTGAAAAGTTAAAACCTGTTGTAAACACTGGTTTACATAAACTAATATCATAAAAACAATATCAAAATTTTTAAAACACAATCACCAAACATTCTGGAGACCTATAAGAACAGGCAAGACCTACATAGTTTAGGCTCCAGTCCTCCAAAATAAAGTTTGTTCAATATTTAGTGCGATTTATTTCACTTATTACAGCATTGTATTAATCTATAGAAAATAAATTTAAATTATTTGTTTACAAACTATCCTTCACCTTAGGGATAAGGATTTTTACAAAAAAAAATGTTGAAAAGAATTTTGAAATTTAAATATTATACATACATATGTGGGCATCACTATTGTTAGAATAATTAAACGGGAAAGATATGGCATTAAAGCAATGGCATAAATGTCAATGTAAAAGTACAGTAAGATAATCATAAGAAAAACATCCCGCCTCTGCCACATCCCGCGATACGGGATGTGGCAGAATGGTACACTCAAAGTTTGCATATCGCTTACGTTCATATACACAGGACGGTTAAAGGCTTTAAGTCCACAGGGAGGTAGGCATCATTCCAATCATTGTTTTAGTAGGCGGGGTAAGGACTTCATTGACGAGGAAGTTTAGTGGGAAATCCACCAGATGGCCATTAATCTGATCAATATCATTATTTGCTTCAGCAGGATTGCTATCCCACAGGGATTCCTTATGCTCGTCTTGATACCGTTTCAAATCGAAGAATGATGTGACCGAGTCTGTTGGCAGACAATGGAAAACCTTTTCATAAATCTCAGTGTTCTTTTTAGACGAAGCCTGCCACACATCTCGGTAGAATGAATCAATGATTGGATCCTTGAGGTTGATTTTCTTCTCCAGATGCTTCTTTTCAAACATCCCCAGGTGTTCGCGGAAGAGTCGCTTCCGCAGGGCACCCACAAACTTTCCAGACGGATACACTTCCCCATTCATTTTACCGTCATCAAAAGCTTCATCCTGAAAAATCAATTCAAAACAATAAATAACAAGTCTCATTAATACTGCTATGATTAGACTTGGGGTTCTTTTATGTAATTAAAATTACAATTTAAATTTACTTCACAAGATTTATTTCTTCACAATATGGATTACAATGTACTATTCACTCTTCACTCTCTGCTTCCAGGTGTTCGTGTTACAATGATCAAAGCGACTCTGTCTCCCCGCAGAATCTTTGCTCGTATTAATATGTGCCGCAGAGGCGTTGTTGTTTGAGAACATGGTACTTCCATAATAGACGGTACTAGAACATTGTTCTACACCAGGTGCGTCCAACTCAAAATCGTGGCGGACCGGATTTAGTACTTTTGTAATCGTGGCGGGCTAGAATTTTTGTTGTTGTACTTTTGTCCATAATAATTCTGTTGACGGGGGAGGGGGGGGGTAAGCACGCAATTTTGAGAATTTATTTTGTCCATAAAAATTCTGTCGACAGGGGGAAATCGCACCCCCCAATTTGAAAAAACCGCTGTCTTAAATAGATGAAGAACATATTGTGCAATAACTAGATGTCGTCGCGGGCCGGATGACAGGCTTACACGGGCCACATTGTGGCCCACGGGCTGTATGTTGGACAAGCCTGTTCTACACTATACTAGAGACGTCACACACACACTAATCAGCGTGCCTAGGCTCACGTACAACGAATCCATAGTTCATAATACAAATAAGCTTTCTTTTAAGTTTTTTTTGTTTACAAAGTTGTTCAAGTAAGATAAACAGTTATAAATTTAGTTCCACAGCAAATAATGACACAAAAACGAATACGCTTCAATCATGTAAGTTTATTTTACCTGTATGATGACAGCGACTTCAGAATCTCGCTTTCCAAGCATAGAGCGATCATTGATATTAGCGCTGCCACAGATGACTATTCTGTCATCGATAATCATCAACTTGGAATGCACATAAATCAGCTCAGTCACGGGTTCTCCCTCCAGGACAGAATGTGTCCTGAGCCCATGGAACGTGACGTACTGAAAAGGATCTTCAACTCCAGCATAATAGAGACGCTCTATCAAAGACTCTCTTCCACTGAAACAAAGAAAAACAATAAATACTTACACAAAAACAAACTGATATTTCCTGTGTTCATTCTGAATTTTAGGGATCAATGATACAAACATATACATAAAATAAGTTTCCTATATTTGTAACATTATCAGATAAGTTTCTCCTTGGCATTGAACCCTAATAGGAAAAGCAATGGTGGTGGAGAAGCATAGACTGCGTTGGGATGATGAGGTGAGGTGAGATCTTACACAGCTTCTCCAAGTAGCAAGTTGGAAGTTGGCAACGGAGAACAACAGTTGAAGACGCAGCATTTAAGTGGCCAAGAAAACATAGAATTTCATAAGTATTGTGTTGTGTTTTGACAGGTCTGGCTGACAGTTGTGTCCCATAGCATGCTTCAATGATGTAAAAAACGCAAAACGCAACTAAGCTACACATATAGTGTAACTTCTTGCCGCATTGTCCCCGAAGGGGTAGCATGTGGCGAGTTACACCTATTTATTTTTACATGTAAGGGGGCTGGCCTTACGCCAACCACTTCAGTTGAAGTGAGGGCTTCCCAGCTCCTCAGAGGGCTGGTACTTATTTCTTGTGAAGGCTGAGTAAGCCTTGCCGGTATTTTATTATGGGGTTTGAAATAAACACCGAAACGGGAAATCATTTCTGAAACCCACGGCGGGATTCGAACCCGAGCTCACAGATGCAAGAACAGAATGCAAGCACTCTACCAACTGAGTTATCGACCAGCCTGCAGTAAGAAGCAGTATGACTACATAGAGATGTTTCGGCTGTGACTATGTTGTCCTCAGGTGTTCCACAGGGCTCTGTTCTCGGTCCACTTCTCTTCGTCCTGTACACGGGAGAGCTTGAACAGGTAGTGCTCAGATCAGGAATTGAAATGCAGTGCTATGCTGATGATTGCAGTGTGTGTTACCGAGAGATGCTCCGGTAGTTCCAGTGCGTGATGGCGTGCAGGGAGGCGCCACTAGAGGCCCCCAACTCCCCCTCAAAGGCCGGCAGCAGTGGCATCACCACAAACACACGGAACACCTCGCCTGCCTTGTGCGCTCTTATTATACGGCTGTAGAGAGCCTCGCCTATCTGCAAACAATACAATACCAAGATATTACAATCAAAATATTTCACCTTCTCTTTTAGAAAATAAAAGGCAGGGAGATATTGCAATATTAATGTATGTAAGACATTGATTTATTTAAGTATATATTTTCACATGATATAAGAGCACCAGAGAGATAGAGACACAATAAAAGAGTATGCCTTCTGCGTCACCCAAAAAATGCAAACAGATACTGTCTTTTTCACTCCCGATGGCAGTCTGTTCCACTCCATCAGTCCCACAATCCGGAAGGCACGGTTGCCAAAATCAGTGCGTATGTGACTGCGAGGCTGAATCAATTGACAGCACTACTCGCTGCTGACCTAAATATTCGCCCCTCACACCCACTTCAACAGGGGAGAACATATCTGCTAGGTATGTCAGAACCATACCATGCATCCAAATGAATATTAAAATGAACAAATAGAAGAAAAAATGAAACAAATCTCCTCCTGCAGTCTTTTGCCGTATTACTGAGAATCATGCTACACTGGCTGGTTGAGTCTCTGCACTAAGCCGCTTCGAGAATGCAGAGTCTATGATCTCTTCATTTAGTCAGTCAATTGACTTGAGATCTACCTTTGGCTCTTCATCCTTCCAGGCTTCCAGTTATGACAGGTCTTTCAAAGTTGTGTGGTGGTCCACTAATGCGACAAATTACTCTAATTATAGAATCAAAATGATGCTAAAATACCTGATTCCTGACATCATTGCTGCTTAAAGAGAGAGTGATGAAGAACTGGTTCTCTATGTACACGTAATGCTGAGCCCTTGTGATGCTCTCTATGTAAGCTTCGTGTATGCTTTGCTCTATGGTATCTGTGTCCAGGAATCCGCCAGACCAGCACGTTAAACTTCGTAATATCTGAAAGCCATTTGTATGAAAATAAAAAAGAATATCACAGATCTAATAAGAAAAGATGGTTAACCATTAACGCATGATCTTACCTGACACGTAACACTATTTTTATCAATGTGGGAAAGTAAATCAGGTACTTTTATGTTGGAATAACTTTTTGGCATCAAATATGGATAAGCTGGATTGTTCCTAAAACAATAAAATAGTTGATCGTTCATCTACAAAAATAAACTGATCTTATTGATGACAGGATTTCAATTGTCGTAGGTACATACTTGCACTTTTCGAGTTTGTGAGAATTCCATCGCTGGATGAAATGTCTTGCGGCATCTCTAGCTGCTGCACCTTCAACCACCATTGCAATGTCATGCCAGGGCATACGAGGAGTTGTAGATCTGTCCACCAAATCTGCAGGATATCATAAAAACAATAAACAACAGGAAATTCAAAAGGTATGGTCAAATGAAGAAGATACAACAGTAATTACCAACAAATGGAGAATCAAGATTCACAAAATCTTTGACTATGAAGTTGGCATAATCTTTTCCAACCCACAATTTAGTATCGTCTCCAGTGAGTGCTTGTTGCACAGATCTGTCAAAGGCACTCAGTGTCGGTTCATCTTCTAAAATGTCAGGCAAGGCTTGACCCATCCTGTTAGACATTCGGGGAAGTGCACTTTCGCTCGCCGAGAAGAATATATTATCTTCATTAGTCGCAGCATACATCGCTGCTTTTCTTTTTTCCCTTGTGTCGCTGGTAGCCGGGCCTTCGTCTGATGAAGACTCTCCGCCGAGCATCTGCAAGAAGTCTTTACTTTTGTTCCGCAGTGTGTCCATCATGTTTTTGCGATGATTGAAATCGGGATTGTAATGATCCTCCAGGAACACGGTGCTTGTGGAGTTGAGAGGTTTTCTTGGCATCAGCAGACTGTCCCCAGGTTGTAAAACTGGAAGTGGCTCACCAGGAACAGACGGAGAAGTTGTGTTCTCCACTTCGGGTGAAACTTTAGAACTGCAATACAAAGAAATACAAGCTTTACTATAAATGTCTTTAAAATGAAATTATGAAAATTACAAAGGTGACCATGGACACACTGTATTTCAAAAAAACATTAATAAAATACTTTAAACAATAAGAACTCCATATCATGGCATAATCGGATTAAGGATTGATAGAATGGGCATGTAACAAAATAAACAATCATTATTTAAACTACAGTAAAGCAATGGATCGTTTATTTGATAAGCACAATTATTTGTCATCAGGTCCTCTATAAGCTTGGTCATCGTTATAGTTAGTGCCAATTTCTCAAGCAGTCTATTAAAATGCTAGAACGAGACTGCTCTTGACAGCTAGAATACTATTGCCTCTGATCCGTTTCTTGCATTCCTTTACAAACAAGCTTAAGACAAGCTTACATTTTTACTGAAAAAAGGGAGAAATTACCTTCGTGTCGCCAGGGATGAGATTCCCAGTATTGTTTCGCTGGATGCATCAGCCAACTTCTGCAGTGGACTTTCATCCTCCTCCAGGTGCATCCTTAGCCCAACCTGTGTAAAGTCATCGTCACCCAATGGACTACTGGAAGTCTTCTTCTTGGTTTTGGGACGAGCTGACAGATCCTGTATTTGTGTACCTATATCTGTGAGCCTAGAAAAGATGTCCATTTTTCTTGCATAAACTTAAAAACAGAGTGCAGTTGAAACATGATACTATTTAACCTTTTTAAACTTAAAATTATTGACACTTTTTCGGTACGGGTTTATACATACATACAGAACGAGTACAAGGGTTTCAGCATGCTTTTGGGGTATTTGACAACCCGTTGTATGAGAACTTAAGCCATTTGTAGCCAACGTATTTAGGCACCCTTTCTGCAAGACAATCTGCACTAAAATTCATGCTTAATCGTTGTGCAGAAAGGGTCCCTCCTGTAGACTTAGACTACAATGGCAATGAAACATTGAGAATAATGTTTCATCAAATAACAATGATGTGTCAAATATCTCAAAAGTCTCCCAGCCCCCAGGGAACCCCCACTTCAACTGAAGTGGTTGGTTTGAGGCCGACTCTCTTACCCGTAAAAATAAATAGATCCTGAATCGCCACATACGACCCCTTCGGCGATAACGCATCGAGTATGTGTAGCTTAGTTGCATTTGTAAATAAAGCATACATATTTTAAGTAATTAACAAATAATTCATCCAAGCTCAAGTACAATATGTATTGAAACACATGTTTTGGAAATTACCTGTGAATGTGGTCATCCCATCTCCCATAGCAGAGATCAATTCCTCCGATGAACGCAATACACTGATCTACAACAACCATCTTTTCGTGATGAGCCCAAAGAAAGACTCCTGCCTTAGCGTGGTCTGGATGCCTGATTATCTGAGGACAGAACTCATATCAACATAATGTTACCGTTTAAAAGAAAATCAAAATATGATTTTGTGAATTACCTTTATGTTGTCTACATTTAACTGCGCTTTACTGTAGAAACTGTTGATCCCGAGCGCCACTTCAACTTCTTTATAGAGAAGTACAAAGATCTTAATGCCCTGAGCCTGAAACATAAAAACAATCAACAATCATGTTAAATATCAAGCCAAGAAAGACTATTAAAATATTATTGCAAAAATAAGATAACATATCTGATCATTGTTTAATTGGATATATAAAATGGATTATGTTAATATTGTGCAACAAAATTAACCTAATAAATCCAGTATTTTGAATATATCATCTCAATGATGAATTCTGCAATCGCTGGATTAAAGTTTTCTGGAGATAATCTCTAATCTAAGTTGCAGACATATATCAACATTTGAGGTTTACTCTCGCCTCTTCATACAAATACACCATAAAAACATGTTATTTTAAATAAACACAGTGTCAACTTATTACACCCAATCACATATGTTTAGAAACCAGCACAGGAGCAGACCTATCATCCAGCGGGCCAAGCTGGGATCGAACATGTGCTGTTTGATTTCAAACATACACCAGGATTATCACCTTTGTCGCACCAACATGTTAAAATGCATTACATACTGTACTGTAATGCTATCCCTGCCCCACTAGGTTGACCAGCAGCTATTCTGCTAAATTCCTTACATTCCAAGTCAGAGCTTGCGAAAGAACTCCATACATAAAAAATCACAGTACACCTTATTTTTGGACACAAATCGCTTAAGGTTGTAAGGAATTTGGCAGAATAGCGCTTCAGAGCCTCTGTAGAGTCTTCTCTACTTATTTCTATCCTGACATACATCTCTCAGTTCATTCATATTATCCATCACTTTTTTCATACATTGCCTTCTTTTATATTTACTCTGTAAGTCCCGTAACTTCACAACTTCATTAATTTAATCACATTGAAATAACTCACCGCTTTCCTCTTCAAGACTTGATCAAGGCGCCAATAGTCTCCTTGAACGGGGCGCTTCAGGTATATCTCAGGGCTGAGCCACCAGTCCGTGATGTATATTTCTTCTTTGGCTCCTTCCAGGCAATCGGCGACAGCACTCAGGTATCCTGCTCCGTCTACAAATGACGCAGCCTTGGTGGCCAGCCTCTGCGGGACAAAGGAATGATGAGGATTGGAACCTGTGAAGTCACGGGCTGAAATAAACATTGTAATTCATTAAATTTCTACAGATTCTTTCATAATTATTGTAGCAAAAGTATTTATTAATAGGTATAAGAATATGGGGAAATTTTGAATATGGATGTAAAAAACAAAAAAGGACCGACAAGGGGTAAAGAGATTGGCTTGCCCGGCTTCAAGAGCCACAGGCTGGTGTGAATTCTGTTATAATATATATTGTTGTGTTTTATTATATAGACCCCTAGAGTCTCTAGATTCTAGGGAGTCTCCTGCACAGGATTTCTAAAAAAAATATATAAATATATATATTGTGATGGTGGATAGTTTTGATTCATTGTCCTATTTTCAAAGTCAAAGAGTATGAAGAGTCACAATTTGCAACGGAGAAGTCTCCGGTGCGCAGGTTTTAGTTTCAAAGCAGATTTTACAAAGCTACCTCGTTGAAGACATGGTCATTATTGCAAATATCGTCACATGACATATTAAAATAACATTAGGATCTAAAAACCTAAATCTAAATCTAAGCTGCACAGATATATTTCATTTAAGATTCATAATAAACGCATTCCCACAAGCAGACATGTATAATTTCACGCTTACACATGCCGTATGTGGACCTACAATATAAAAACCCAATCTCAAATGAACATAAGCCCTGCAACTCTTGCCGACCTTCCCTGATGATTTATCCTTATTGGTTAATTGAGCTTTTTATCGAGTGACGTTAAAAGTGTAACTTTTTACCAGTGGAATTAGCAACGTCGGCCAGTTTCATTTTCCATTCTTTGCTCTTTCTCTTGGTCCACAGCCGTATGAGCATTTGTCTACTGAGATTCAAAATTTGCAGGCCGTTGCTCAGGCCAGTTGAATGCAAGCCTCCCGACACTTCAAAGCTGAAACAATAAAAACACAATTGCAAAAAATGATTCATATTTTATATTTAACAAACACACTATATACAGGTAAAACATAACAATGCACTCTGTTGTTTAGACATAAAAATAAATTTGATTTCTATTAAACTCCATAAAAATTCTAATTAACCCTTCAACTGCGGGTGACACACATAGGCGTCAAGTGTACACTTGCATACAGTGCGGCTGTCAATCATAGACGTCATCCAACTTTGAACTTATCCCTGACATCTGTCTTCAAGAGTTGAAAAGACTACAAGTGGAAATATGTGATTTTTGTTCTTCATTAACTAATACATGTTACTGTTCACATAGTTTGAAGTGTCGTCGATCAATTAAGGTTTTAAAAAATGTGCTTGAAAAAATATTCCGTACTGGGGGTATTCATATAGCCAGAATATTCAGAAGCAAAGAGGTTAACCCAAACGGGGCGCATGATGTTTATTTATTATATTTAGGAGCAAGAAATGTAGATTTACCCTTGATCGTATAGCATGACAGACTTCACCATCCCGTCGCAGGGTCGGATGTAGCCAAAACAGGAATCCTTCACGAAAAACCACCTGTCCCTCCATTTCCCACATGTGATAGAGCTGCAGAAGTAGCTCAATCTAAAGAAAAAAATAATAACATGCATTATTTATCAATCAAGCAGTGGACTCTTTTAGTGGAGAAATTTTCATTGTGACTAGGGTGTTTTGTAACATTAAGTCGCTGGCCGCTGGGATGGTCAAGGAGATAGGGCGTTGGCGCTCGAATTTGCGTAATTGACACTAACGCCAGTTCGAACCCCGCCTGCATCATGCCTTATCGACAATAAATTCGACCCTGGTTTAACAGATGTCATTGGGTAGTTATTAATCAATAATTCATTGAAAATATTAAATAATGAATTATTCATTGATAATGTTAAAACCTGTTTCTGGCAAGGCAAAATAGGTAAGTGAATTGCATTCTTTTTCACTAAGCTATTAAAAAAAAATTATAACAAATTTGTTTACCTTTTCCTTGGCAAACCAGCCATGTGAGTCCAAAATTTTGTTGTTAATGTAATTTGTTCCGAGTATGTTGTATGTAAAATTTCACAGTTTTACGACAATAAAAAAGTCTTAAATTTTAAACACAGCAAATCAGATTAAAGAAAGGAAGCTCATAAAAATAAGCAAATAAGAATACCGGTTACAGATGCCGTAATGCAAGAGGCCACAGCAGTCACATCCTGCTTGCCCAGGAAGAGTGGATCCCGCACGCTTCATCACCATGCCTTCCTTCCCCTTGGAGCCCAGGTCTTCAACGAATGATAGATGAGAGACGTCCAAGAATCTCACCTATGAAAACCATCATCAAATTTGTAGACGGTCACAGCGTTAGGTAAGGCTATTTAAAGGATCATGAAGTAAGCAGAGACAAGAATATTATCAGTCATTGTTTGAACACAAGTAAATTTCATGTAATTTTAAAGACATTTATAAATTTGCTCCTTGTATGCGCCTTCAAGTAGGTATTAACCAAATTTTGGATGGAAAGTTAAAAAGTATCCAATTTGGTAAAAAATATGAAATACTCAATTTTACGTCTTACATATCAAAAAACATGCATTTTTGTCTATGAAATCTGTTTTTCTATCACTCATCATAGAGATATGGGACCAAGTGAGTCCATATAATAAATAATAAGATAAAAGCGCTTCATACCAGTTCATGATGATTTCTGTAAATTGTTATGTTACAAAGATTGTACAGATAATCTTCCAAATGCTTGATTCTTGATTGCAGGCCGTCAAAAGGCACCAGAACCTCTGGTTTCTTAGGAAACCTGGAAGCAAGAAAAAAATGTACTAAATATTTGCATGTTCTACTGTTTTTCATACTATAATCTATCTATAATCTAAGTTGCAAGGATATATTCATTCAAAGCTCTCAGATGTATGCCCACAAACAAACACGTGTAGTATACTTATTTTTTAAAATTTACTTCAAAATGGATAACAATATTACAATAAATTTTTAACAGGCATAGAAATTGACAATCATAAATATGCATTTATTTGATGGACCTAATAGTAAACCATGTTACATTGCATCATCCTTACAATATTAAAACATTGATTACTCAATATCACAATCAGTGGCGTGACTACCTTACAAGCTAAAAAGCTAAGCATGCGTACCCTCAGAAATGAAAATAATGAATATTTTTGAGTAGATTAAAGATATACATCAATATTCCAGCTACTGCCATCTGTGAGGTAAAGTAAGATATTAATATTAGTCATTGCCGAACGAAACTCTGTTCAAACGTGATTGAGAATTGTATGCCTGCCTTTGTTTAACGTATGAAAAAGCTTGACCTCTATAAGTTTGTATGAAGGTAGTCGCTTAAGCTCTTTTAATTCTAAATGAAAACACACATTCACAGATATTGCTTGGAGATGTGGCTTGGAGTACGCATGATAATAATATTCAGAGAAGCTAAGCTTTTCGTCCATTAAATTTTACGATTCCAGACTGAAGCTGTTTACAGATTTATGAATGACTTATGTATTGTGTTTTGAAAACACTGTCGCGTCAGGTTCAAATATCTAAATAACTTATTGCTTGTTTGCAATCGAGAATCCGGTTTTTATAGTATAGAATGAATTCCTGTGAAAATATAGTTGTACTTAGTAAGGATCTTAAGTATGTAAAGATTTATTAATTAATCCAAAATCGAAGTCTGAAGAGATTAAGAAACACTGTGGAAAGAAACAAAGGGGTAAGATTTATTATTTGTGATTTCGTGCAACTTTAATTATCCAGCATGCGCATGGTAGAAACCGTAGGCACGCCACTGATCACAATATAGTTTTTCTACTCCCATTTGGTAATTTACTTATTACAAAACGGCTAACGCAATCACAATGCCATACATTTCTAGACCCGTTGCATAATGTTACATTATGCAACCGGTAACCGTGTTAAAATGAACATGTGCGCATGCGCATTGTCAGAATTGGAACCATTTTTTAATTTCAAATGTCAACCTTGTATGGGGGTATGAAGACCTGTCAATCCAAGATGGCCGCAAGCGATCAGCTGATTAGGCTTCATACATTATTAGTGATATTCGGTAGGTAGGAATTACCGTGGTGATGAGACTTTCAGCCCTGTTCAGATGAAAATAAATAAGTATATTTTATGTGTAGAGTCAAATAAAAATTGTTAATAGTGCTAAAATATTTTATCGAATTTATTTATCGGATTGCTCCAAATAAAGCTTTCCTTTTTTCAATGGAAAATAAAAGGCTTGAAAGGAAAACAATACAAAAAATTTCACCGCAAAAAATAAACAGACTCAAAAAGTTACTTGGTTAATAGGTGAGTATGAGGTTGATCACCTATGCTGTACAAATTTGGTTCACCTGCCAATACAACTGCAGGGCATATGTTTATTTGAGTTTTGGGTTTGAATGTTTAAGCTTATATGCAGGATGTAAAAGCGCGACCTTATACATATGTGTCGGCTTGTGGGCATGAATTCAATATGAAACCTAAATTGAATGAAACCTAAATATAATTTATTTTTACAACTTAGGTTAGATTAGATAATCGAAGGGAATGATAAATCACACGTTTTGACAAAGGTAAGGTTTTAATTACTTCAAATGGACGAGTACATTATAATGACTATTATTCACTATTTTGTTAATTCTCTCATGGTCGTAGAAAAAGTATTGTATGCCACTGCACGTAATTAGTCTTTGTAACACTCGTGCTTTCTATTGTGCCATTCGGCTGCGCCTCATGGCACAAACTAGCACTCGTGTTAAAAAGACTATCATTACTTGGCAGTGGCATAAATAACTATTGCACAATAGGATGGAAATAGGATATAGAATTTGCAACATTGGCTAAGTGCAAAAAAAACACACAAAAGGATGCTAGCATAAAGTAAAGGAAGAGAAATCCGAAATAAAGGATTGCAGTACTTATGAAATCGGTCGACAGCTCAGTTAGTAGAGTGCTTGCATTTCATGCCGTGAGCTCGGGTTCGAACCCCATCGAGGGTGTCAGAAATGATTTCCCGTTTCGGTGTTTATTTCAAACCCCAAAATAAAATACCGGCAAGGTTTACTCAGCCTTCACAAGAAATGAGTAGCAGCGCCCTCGGGAGCTGGGAAACCCCCACTTCAACTGAAGTGGTTGGCGTAAGGCCGGCCCCCTTACCTGTAAAAATAAATAGGTTCAACTCGCCACATGTGACCCCTTCGGAGATAATGCGGCAAGAAGTTACACTAGTGTAGCTTAGTTGCGTTGCGTTTATGTCATAAAAAATGTGTGTCTGTCAGTACAAAATAGTTACGATAATTATATTAAATACACACACATGGGTCATTCACTTCTGTTATCATTTATCTATTTCTCAAAACACAGTTCTCCTAACTGAGGCCTGTGTTTTTTTGTAAAAATTAATACATGAGTATTAAAACGCATAGGTTCATTGCTTTATGGTTATTTTCCATCAATTATTCCCTGAAATCATTGTGCCTGTTTCTCGTGGACGCTCTATCTTGCCTTGTATTTTATTTATTTATTTATTCACAATCATACACCAACAGGCACAACATAAAAATAGCACATTAGGCAAATTAACAAAAGAAGAAATCATGTTGCACCCCATTACCGGTGTAAGCGTAATACAATGTGATAAAAAAAGCACACAAAAATATCAAGATAATTTCACTTACATACTAAGGATAAAAACATTTTCTTTTTTTAAAACGGAATACAACATTAAAAAATTCAAACAACAATAATAAAATAATATAAATAGAAGTAGTAGGGAAGAAAGGAAGGGGAAGGGGAAGGGATACTCACTGCTCAAGTATAGCTAAAATTGATCTTTTAAATAAATTAGAACTACCGTGAAACAGATCGACATCTTTAAATTTATTGTTATAATTTTTAGTCATTCTTAGCAGAGGATTTCGCAAACCTGCATTGGTAACGTGACGCTTAATGTGAAAGGGCCAAAATGATCGTCTAACTGTTGGGACCGCGAAGTCTATCAATTTCAGTAATAGGGGTGTGTCTAGTGCAGACATACAAATTCTGCGTAGAATACAGGCATCTGCAAGTTCACGCCTCGACGAGAGGTCTATTAAGTCATTGAAACGGGATGTTCTGAATCTGTGATTTCCAATTCGTATTAGTTTATGTTGGATTTTTTCCAATGCAACGTTATATTTGTCATATAAGGGATTCCATACTGGGGAGCAATACTCGGCCCGAGAGCGTACAAGTGAGACATACAAGGTCATAAGAGATGTGGGATCTCTGAACTCCCTGGTCACCCTTAGGATAAAACCAAGCATTTTGTTACATTGTGTTAGAATCTTATCGATGTGATCGTCAAAATGCAGTTTGGAGTCAAAGATAACACCAAGATCCTTTACCGAGTCGAGTCGTTGCAGCATGGTATCAGCAATCGCATAATTATGAGAAATAATGTTTTTGTTTTTAGTGAAGGATATGGAAAAACATTTTTTCAGATTTAGTTCCAATCTATTGCAAACACAGTAGTCATGGACCCTACCGAGATCCTCTTCCAACAAAACAGCGTCCTCCTCAGTTCTTATGGTACGATAAATTTTGAGATCGTCTGCAAATAGTAAAAAATCTGAGTGAATGAAGCAATTTCCTATGTCATTGATGAAAGCTAGAAATAACAGAGGGCCCAGAACAGAACCCTGGGGTACCCCCGACGTAACACACACGTATTCTGATTTAAACCCATTAAGAGTTACTGTCATAAGTCTATCGCTTAAATATGAACTAATCCACCTCAATAGGTCACCGTGAATACCATAGTATGAAAGCTTTCGAGTCAGTAGAGCATGATCAACCTTGTCGAATGCCTTCTGGAAGTCTGTATAGATTGAATCAACTTGTATGCGTTGATCCATAGCCCTGAAAAGAAAGTCTGTATACACAAGAAGATTTGAGGTGGTCGATCTATCGGTCATAAAACCATGTTGTTCCTCTAAGAGATAAGGTTTGAGAAAATTATAAATGTGATCCTTGATTATCATTTCAAAGACCTTGGATATAGAGGAGAGTATTGATATTGGGCGATAGTTTGTAATATCATCCTTATTGCCTGCCTTATGGATGGGGGTAACATGAGCTGTCTTCCATATGGTTGGAAAGCAGCCCTCCCTGATGCTCCTGTTAAAGAGAATACGTAGAGGTTTGGTCAGATGAGACGCACATTTTTTGAGAACAATGGGAGAAATCGAGTCAGGTCCAGCACCTTTATTAGTGTTAAGGTTGATAAGTTTGTTATAAATTTCGGAACTTAAGATGTTAATCGATGAAAGTGAAGATGTATTAGTATGATTTGGTGGATTGTGATCTGTGTCAGCTATAGTGTTTTTAGAGAAAACAGATTGAAAGTATTGACAAAAAAGATTGGATATATCTTTAGGATCGTCAGATAAAATATCCTTGTAATGCATGTTTTTGGGATATGAGTTTGATGTCTTTAAGTTGTTAATATAGGAGAAAAATGGCTTTATATTTGTTTTGATAGATTGTTCAATATTAGCAATATAGTGTCTATGGTCGTGTCTGTGTGCAATTTTGAGTTTAGATCTAAAGTTAGAATAGGCAGCATAGTCACATAGATTATTATATTTCTTCCAACGGTCCCAGTATTTATTTTTGTCTCTAACCAAAGCAACCGTAGAACTTTTATACCAAAATGGGTACTTAGGTTTTTTGGCTAGTTTCTTGGGTGTATACAGATCAATAATACTTACCAAGGTATCATAGAAAATGTCTACAGCAAGATCAGTAGTCTTGTCATCCAACAGAGCATTCCAATCAATTAGGCTGAGCATATGATTTATTTCAGTGAAATTGGCTTTGAAAAAATTATATTTGGGTGCACTTTTGCTGTCCAACTGCACATCCGGTTTAAGTGGAACATCAATCAACAGAGAAGGATGATGACCATCCTCAGGCACCAGAGGAAAATCTCCACGACTCACAGTACAATCAACATCAGATAGAACCAAATCCAAGATTTTATTATTTTTATTGGGTATAAGATTATATTGTTTAACATTTAAGAAGGAGATTGATTCAAGTAGTAATCTGGCTGTATCGCCAGTGCTCGATTCAACAGTGGCTGCTGGATTGCTCTCATCAGTCATCCATTTAATTTCAGGGACATTGTAATCGCCCAAAATACATATATGAGTGTTTTGGTCATGCTTTAAGATGATGGCCGAGAGATTATTAAGATGTGCTTCGTATTCGGAGATGGCGGAGGACGGTGGAATGTAGACAACACCCAGGATGAGACCTGGTTTCCTCAGGTTTTTATTTGCATTAGAAGACAGAAAAAGTGAAATAAACAGGTTCTCACCCAGAGTTTCCCACACAGGGGCGCGCGCACACTTCAAGGACCTCCGAACCGCTATCAGAACACCACCACCATCCCTCTTATTTGTAAGATCAAAATCTCTGTCTCTACGGAAAACCACATAACGGTCATCAAACAATTCATAATCAGAGACGCCATCTCTTAGCCATGTTTCCGTTAGAACTACAATGTCAAAGTTGTTTATGATTAGGTTGGCACGAAAATCACAAGTCTTGCTCTTCAATCCTCTGCTATTCTGGTAATATAACTTAAGAGTACTTATGTTACAGTGAGTTGGTTAAATATGAAGTACAGTCGATAAATGTTCACAGCAACCCACGAGCAGAAAACTTTAAAATATGAAAAAAGTAGATAGTTGAGCAGGTGAGTACATGAAGGGGAATTGGGAAGGACATGGGAAAAAGGGCGACAAATGTAACAATCAATTATTATAAAAAAAAATATACACAGTTAAAAAAGTAAAAAATAAATTCATAAAATCTTTTGTAAGTCTTCCTTTGTAATAATGCGTAGAACAGGCTCGTTTGTGTCTTTTCTCACATAAATCCTTGAGTTTTTTGTCCAGGTAAACTTCCAGGCCTTTGCCTTTGCCATAATACGTGCATCTCTGTAAAGTAGTTTGTTTTTCAAGGTCAAGTGCTCCGATATGTATATTTTCCTCCCTTTGTCCTGAATACCCAAATCCTCGGTTGTTAGACCACGCTTCAATTTTGCGCAGTCTAAAAAAGCATCACGCAAACTAGTTTTAGAAAATTTTAAGATAATATTCTTTGGTCTGTTGTTGGTGGCAGCTCCATGAGAGACTCGATGCACTGCGGTGATGTCAGAAGGTAAAATCGGAACGCCAATCTTACTGGCCAGAGTTGTTACTATATTCTGTAGATTTTCACCTTTTCGATCCGTTATATTTTGAATCTCAACGTTAGCTCTTCTGGCTCGCTGCTCCATATCATTTGTGTAATGTTCCAGCTCCGCATAACGACGCTCAAGCTCGCTGAGTCGCAACAAAACATCACTGTGTTCTTTCTTTAAGTCATCATAGTCCACAATAATATCATTAAACTTCTTGGAAATAAACTCAAGTTCTTCTACCTTTTTTGTATATAAATTAATTGACTTCACTAGATTATCATGTTTTTCATCCATTTTGTTAAGTACATCGTCGAGTTTCAAGGACATACTATGAAAAAATGATTCTAACTTATTGTCAATGTAAGAAGTAATATCGACATTTAGTGGCACATTCTTAACTGAAGTTGGTGGTAATGACAAGTCACGTGATATATTGTCAAACTTGCCCGTGGCGGTATCACTTGAATATGGTGCACCATTATTAGTTTGTGGAATGTCAGTCTGTGATGGTTTTTTATACATATGTGCTGTAGACGGAGAAACAGTAGGCTTAGATGATACTTTCAGGATGCTCCCATCATCAACACAGCCAGAACACCTCCATGAAGTAGAGCGCAAACGTGCTAGCCCTCCGCGCGAAATATTAACACATAAACAGTGAAATCTGTCATGACAAATGGAACAAGACACGGAGTCGTCAGCATTCGTCTTCTTACCGCATCCAGTGCAATTTTTTATATTTGACATGTTTGAATAGTTATTTATTTAACTCCAAAAATTTAACACAGGTGTAGTTTATTAGATTTCGTTTAGTAATTAGTCGAATAATGAATTGTAATTTATTGTAATTTGTTTCAATGTATGTAATTCATATTATAACGGTTGATTAGATTTTGACAGCAAAGATTTTGACGGCTGAGTTGGCGGCAAAAAAGCGGTACATGAGAAGTTGTCAATCAATGTTCGCACTGATGTTTGATGTCTTTAAGTAGTCCATATGTGAAGAAGAACACTTTAAAATAGGTTTGTATAGTAATTTACTTCACATGAAACACAAAAAACTATGTTTAAATAATAAAAACAACTTATAGCGGGTCGATCTATTATCACGATCGATCGCGTCGATCACGTCGATCTATTATCACATTATCAGATAAAGTAATTTATACTTTTGTTTCTGCAAAATATGACCCAGATACCAAGCCTTTCAAGATTCAATACACAGAAACACATCCACTAATGCAACAAGCTGTCCTAACCAGTTAATTTGTAATACAATGAATTATTGTTACCTCGGCAAAGCCCCTGTGCGTTTCTTCATCCTGGATGGTCTCCTAGTTGGTGGCAGTGGTTTCCCCGCAAGGGCAGCGCGCTCAACAACTGCCACATTCTCCCTGAAGCTGTTCCGGTTCATCTTGTGAGTCTTGGTTGGCAGAGGAATGTTCAAGCTGGCTCGGAACACTGTCAGCTGCTGGTGCAAGGTCAGGATGTGCTTGTATCTCTTTTTTACAGTCCACGTGAAGTCACCATGAGTCAGCAATATTGTGTATCTGCAAGAAAACATACATTACTTCTCTAATGATACACTTAAACCATTTATTATTTCGTTTTTTTTTTGCAATGCTAGTACTTTAAATATGCTCATAGATTTAAAAATAAACATGAAGGTCACACATGGGGTAACCACATGTTTCCAAATTATTAGATAGGCAATGTGGTTTTAAGTTATTTGTGTTTAAAATATGAAGTCACTAGCTTTGCGCATATTTGTTTTTTTAGTAAAATAATTTATCTAATCTCAGTTAAGCACAAACTATATTTAGAAAATGTTAAAACATAAAAATCATGTTTGATACTGTTAGGTTTGAGCTTCATAGAAAAATTGAGCTGTCCGCTGGATACACAAATTATAAAATATTACAAAATATATATAAAATATTATATCATTACATTTTAATAATAGGGAATTAAATATTTATACATTTTGAATGTGAACATACAAATTTGGATTGAGTAAATGTCCAGTCACACTTCTTTCATTCTCAATTATCTTCACAGATATTTCCACACCCGGGATAAACACTTTCCGATGTACAGACTTAAATTTCACAGGCGACGAATGAATGGAGTTAAACGGTATCATCCTTTTAGAATCTGTAAGCAAAAAAATTAAAAGTCAATACATAAAGTTATGCACTTTAATGAAAAAAAAATACATTTAGAATTTAATTATACTCGCACCATTGTTATCATTTTCCGATTGACCGTCTCGAATGCTAGATTGATTTTGATCTGCGGCAATGACGGATAAGGACGGTGGAACTGCGAGGCTTTCATCATAGCCATCAGAGTCTCCTCCGGAAGACAGTGCATCCCTCCCAAAGCAGTCAATCGTTCCAGGAGTGGATGGAGTCGTACTAAATTGGACTCTGTTCTCTTTTGAAGAAATAGGAGCTTCGAGCCCTTCTACGGAAGACATGCTGCTGTCATCTGTAACAATCAGACACATCTTCTATAACTTATATTGATTTTTATAATATACACAAGTCACGTCTGTTTACAATTAATTGATGTACTATGGAAATGTTCTAGTTAATAATCCATTTGTATAAGGCATGTGGAGTATGCAGTTGTATGCAAATGGAACGCACACACTTTATAATTGGTATGTTACATGTAGGATGAACATCTTTAAAATATCAAGCAGGTTTAATGAGCTATTGTCTATTGAGAATGACAGCTCTCCATTTTTTCAAAGCACTACATGGCTATGGAATTTAAATAAATATGCATAGGTACATAAATAAATAGATCCAAGTCAAATATGAATATTAAAAATAAATGTTTACATGCTATTGTTTAATTTTCATGGGATAAAAAGTTGACAAATATTAAAAAAATAGTTCTACACATACAACATTTTCAACCATAGCTAGCTTTGGCATTCACAAAATTATGACGCTGAGTATTATGTTAAAAAAAAATTAAGTCCCGAATAGGTCCTGAATCGTGACCTCTTTGGAGCTAATGTAAGCAAGAAGTTACACTATACGTGTAGCTTAGTGGCGTTTACGTAATTAATAGGATAAACTGCCATGCTGTACAAATTGGTTCACTTTTGCCAATACTACCCCGTTCAGGGAAAGGCGGCAGGAGTTACAAGGTATATGTTTATGTAAGGTTTTTTTTTTATTTGTATGCATACATGCAGAATGTGAAGGCGCGAACCTACATGTGCCTATCTGTGAGCATACATTTAATTTGAGCCTTAAATGTTAAAATATCTTTGCAGCTTAGATTATAGATAAATAGATTCATTTATTTACTTTAAAAATGTGATGCAACTTCCAAACAAAGCAATATTATGGAAGCCTTCTTCGGAGATAATCAAACAATGAATGACATCACCAAAAGTGGAGCTCCTGATAATACAGAATTAAGAAACATTCACATGTAGTTCTTCACTATCTGAGCTGGGAAATACTAACAACAAGGACACATGTGCCAACTACCAGTGATTATTTAATTAAAAACAATGAAGCACAATTTGCAACTTCAAATTCTTCATCTAAATTTAGGCACATAATGGAGTCGACACAAATTCATGGATAAAATAGTTGTGACATAACGCGGCTAGGTTACTAACTAATATTTTGTTATTGATCCCTATTAGTCCGGTCGATAGCTCAGGTGGTAGAGTGCTTGCATTCCATGCCGAAAGCTCGGGTTTGAATCCCATCGAGGGTGTCAGAAATGATTTCCCGTTTCGGTGTTTATTTCAAACCCCAAAATAAAATACCGGCAAGGTTTACTCAGCCATCACAAGAAATGAGTACCAGCACTCTCGGGAGCTGGGAAATCTCCACTTCAACTGAAGTGGTTGGCGTAAGGCCGGCCCCCTTACCTGTAAAAATAAATAGGTTCAACTCGCCACATGCGACCCCTTCGGGGATAACGCGGCAAGAAGTTACACTATATGTGTAGCTTAGTTGCGTTTATTGAAATTGGTAACAGAGACCTGTGACGTTTGCCGACTGAGTAATATTCAAAAGTCTGAAAGCCAATCGAAGCAACTTTTGAGCACTTTTTTGTTGTTTTTAACATTCTAAAGTAAAAAAAAAATACTAAACAAATTTCAGAAACTAGCATGTTTAAAATATTGCCATAAAATGAGATCCAAACATTTTTGAATTTGGAATGTTTTTCTCAGCGAGCATACGTCAGTCTTGTAAGGGACTGCCGGCTTAGCAAACAAAAGCATTATAAGTTTGCCTTTTCCCTAGCAACCCGGCCGGGTGACGTCACAATATTATCTTTGTCAATTCATATGTGGACCACATTACAGCACCCTTTATTGAGATATTTTTACTTATTTTTCAAATTGCAGGAATCAATGGACCAACTTAAAAATGAAATGGAGTAAGTACACTAAAGTGTCTTAAATACTTATAATATTAGGATGATTTACTTGATGAGCGCTTTTTTTGTGTGAATCACACCTCAAGAGCCTTTTACATAAGTAATACGCAACTAAGCTACACATATAGTGTAACTTCTTGCCGCGTTATCCCCGAAGGGGTCGCATGTGGCGAGTTAAACCTATTTATTTTTACAGGTAAGGGGGCCGGCCTTACGCCAGCCACTTCAGTTGAAGTGAGGGTTTTCCCAGCTCCCGAGGGGGCTGGTACTCATTTCTTGTGAAGGCTGAGTAAACCTTGCCGGTAATTTTATTATGGGGTTTGAAATAAACACCGAAATAGGAAATCATTTCTGACACCCTCCTCGGTGGGATTCGAACCCGAGCTCACGGGGTAGAATGAGAGCACTCTACCAACTGAGCTATCGACCGGAATACAGTGTTATACAGTGTAATACTGATGTTCTATTCACAAAAAAACATACTTCTTCAAGACGATACTTAAATAATATTCTTACCTATTTGCAATCTAAAAATAAAATATTTATGTGGAATATAATTTCACAAAAGGTTTACTTGTAACACACTAGGTATGAATGTTCATTTAGACAGGGAAATCAACTTTCCATTTAAGCACCTAATTGATTGCTAAAACAAATTCCACTCATTAGCAGTTTTGCTAAATTATTAAGATATTGATACCTTGAAGGTAAAACTGGATAAATTACATATTGAACTAACATGGGGTTTTCAGACAATTGCATCTTTTTCCTATTTTATACAAAAGAAAACACTTCAAACATGTGAACATCCTGTAGTTTAGCAGTTTGTCACAAGCACTTCTTTATAATTAGTTCAATTACTATGAGAAGTTACACACAATAAAATGTTTTATTCACAAGTTTTCAAATCAGTGAATCAGCACTTATTCAGTTTTACTTTTAAGGTGGCGATTTGTTTTAACAGCCAGCATGCAATTTGATTGTTTTTTAATCAATTATTCAAATGGTTTTCAACATATTTTTATCCTGACTCCCTTTCACAGATGACATTTAATGAACTCTGCACTAAATTTGAAATGATATTTTTATTTGGCGGGTAAACGTCTCAGGTCTATGTGACTAAGGTCCTTAGCAAAGTAAAACAGAATATCAGTTTTCCTTTTCTTTAACTAGGTAACCCAGTCGTGTGATGTCGCAACCTATCTATGTAAATAGACCATATGTGTGGACTATAAATTTCCTGTCATAAATGTTCAAGAAAACACATAAAACTTAAAATGACAAGTGAGATAGGTACACAAAGAAGTTATTAATAATACAGAAAAAAAAATGCTTATGGAAATTGCAGAAAAATAAAAATTGGCGCGTGAATTGAAATAAACAATATTGAGCCGGGTCGCTAGGGAAAAAGCAAACAAATATTTTGTTATAGATTATTATAGGTTGCTAAGCATCGCAGTCCCATATGAGACTAACTTTTGCTCGCTGAGAAAAAAGATCCGAATTAAAAAATATTCCGGCCTCATTCATGATTGTATTATGTTTTTAGAGATGAATGACATTCACATTTTACCATGTAAAATGGGCAGATAAATGATTAAGTAAAATGCTTGAATTTCATTGGATAAATATTCACTTGAAACATTTTAAAATTATAGAAATTGAACAGTTTATTTTTATAAACCAACCATCATCACTTTGAACTACAGTTATCCTCTTAACAACCAATGTCAAACTATCTCTCGAGGAAGACTTCATGGTCAATTCAAATTCAATGAAATATTTAAACACCGAATACGTTTCACATGCTAAGAATCGACAACAAATGACATTCAATGTATGAACCTAATGAAAAATAAATCTTACCAATTGAAATTATCGCTTTTATCTCAAGATTGTTATCACTCGGCCAGTAAGTAGCTGGTTGGCCTGTAGCACATTTTCAGCAACTACACGCACGTCCACAGGCGATACGAAAACTTTGTGACCTTAATTTTTCATTTATTCATTACATTTGCGAGAATAAGCGGCCGTCCGACTTGAGACAAGAGTCCGTATTAGTGAGCTAGCAAGGAAACGCCCGCCTCACGAACATGTCTGAAGGTTTGCCGGGAAATAGACGTAAATCATAGCTCTTGCGTATTTTAAACTTTTAAGGAATGTTTATAAATAGAAAGTTAAATTTTGTACATTTCTCAAAATACGCATTAAACTAATATAAAACTGCCGACCTTATGCAACTTCCTGTTAGAACATAATGTAATTAATTTATTATGACATCAAAACATTCACACAATTCGATAAACTTTTTAAACTCATAATATTTTTGTGGAGAACGTCATCCTTGAAAGTGACGTTTGGTTTCTTGGTGACGTCATGACGTTCCATGGCGCCACTAGTACGGTCAGACTAGAAATTAAAAGTATTTGTTTATATTTTGAACGCACAATAAATTATGCCAGGATTATTTACAATAACTTTTTAATTAAATTTAAAATTATGCGGCGAACTTCCACTCACTTTGCACTATAAACAAAGTTTGAGAGTTTTTCATTTGACAGGAATCGAATGAAACCATATTAGAGAACTACATAAAACGCAATATAAGTGTTGTAAAAATTTAATAGATGTCTCTATTTTCCAAACAAGACTACCCTCTTTAGTGGGTAATATAAAATGGTATCAGGCGTTGTAACAGGCTTTCGTAAAAATATCTTTGAGTACTACCTAAAGATTTTTGAATAATTATGTTTTGTATCTAATCTAATCTAAGTTGCAAAGATATGTTACATTGGAGATTCACATTACATGCATTCCCACAACCAGACACGTACAAGTTCGCGCTTGCACATGCCTCATGTGAACCCACAACATAAAAACCAAATCTCAAATGGACATACACCCTGCAACTCTTGCCGTCCTTCCCTGTAACAGAGGTGACATTGACAAATCTAATCTAAAGTGAACCATTTTTACAGCATGGGTGGTCAGCCGCATACCAACCTATAAGACAAGGAACATGGTTTGGGAAAATTGAAAACTGAAAATTCATATCAATTGATTTCTGTTAAACTTTATAGAACCAAAAATGTTACCTATTATTTTATTTTAATTAATAATACAGTGAAAATAAAACAGTGTTTCAGTAATATTTTTGCTGCTATAATGTTTCGTAGTAATCAATTTTTTGATGATCTGAAAAAAAGATGGAAGTCTCCAACTCAAAATATTCAATATCACAATAAAATGCATTTTTACTAGTGAGGGCCGCATACGTGGTTTGAACCGAATACGAACTTTGGCCGAACATTCGGTTATAAAATGAAAAATTCGGCCAAAGTTCGGGCGAACTTCGGTTCGGTTAAAAGGTAAAATAAGTTACGCATTATAGCTTTTGTTATTGTTGTTGGTTAGAAAAATACTAACTTTATTTCATTTTTATTTTAATCTGATAGGAAGGGGCTGTCCATATATTACGTAATTCGCATTAAGGGGGGGGGGAGTCTGGTCTGCGGATGATGGTAAATGATGTACGAGTACCAAAAGTAGCGTCGTTCTTGTAAATACCAATTTCTACAAAATATACAAAATATTATGTAAGTAATATAACATTATTTATTATTAAGCTCATCCATTATTACAGCAAAAGGGGGGGAGGGGGTCATTAGATAATGACTTTAGGATGATTGTAGGGGGGGGGGGGGGGCAAAGTTCGGTCCAAGCTGCCGAACTTCGGTTTAATCGAATGTTAAACGAATTCCATCCCTAATTTTTACACTTTCCGTCTTTACATTCACTTGTATATTATTTTAACTATATTGAGGTATCGGGTAAAGCCATTTTTTTTTTTGGTCTAACCTTTACTATAAAAAGTATTTTCTGCCATAAACATTGGCGTACAAAATAGGGACTAAAACGTGAAATCTATTTCCCACCTTATCGCCCTTTTCACACAGAACCAATTCTATCCTGTTTGTTTATGTTTTTTTTCTCTATCCGGTGCCGGATCGGAAGTCTAGTAGCTTATGAGAATGTGTAGAAGCTTTCCCACGGTTTGTCCGGCGATCCCATTTGAAACCATAGACACACCGGCCATGTTTTGTTTGATAAGGGCGTATTATGCACTAAAAGGTAACTCTAGGTAGGTACGCAAAAAAAAAAAACGCAACTAAGCTACACATATAGTGTAACTTCTTGCCGCGTTATCCCAGAGGGGGTCGCATGTGGCGAGTTGAACCTATTTATTTTTACAGGTAAGGGGGCCGGTCTTACGCCAACCACTTCAGATGAAGTGGGGGTTTCCCAGCTCTCGAGAGGGCTGGTACTCATTTCTTGTGAAAGCTGAGTAAACCTTACCGGTATTTTTATTTTGGGGTTTGAAATAAACACCGAAACGAGAAATAATTTCTGACACCCTCGCCTCGGCGGGATTCGAACCCGAGCTCACGGCGAAATGACAAATTGAAAAGACGCTCTACCTGCAACATATTTGATTAGTTAAAAGATGCACAATGTATTTATGAAAGTTGCCTACGCAAATAAATACAACAAATTAAACATTGACATAATTATTATGTAGCTCTATTTCAGTGTTTCTAAATTGGTGGTCCGCTGGACCTCCTTTGTAGGTAAATTATGCACGGGAGCTAAATGCGTGGGTACCTATTTAATAAACACGCGACATTTAATATAACTTATTTTTTTATTCATTGCTTGGATATAAGCAATTAAATTTGTAGATATCCTTTACTTGTAGGGTGGTATAAGCCTTATCACCCAAACTGTAAAATTTGGTTCAATTTGACAATGCCACCCCCTGCTTTTGTGATCGTTTGAGGTTGGGGTTTTAATTTTTTAAGTGCAAATGCAGTAGGTATGTTTAAGCGCAAAGTTCGTTGTGATTGTGGGCATGCATTCAGTATGAATCTTAAATGTTAATATGTAATATTTGTATAGTAATAGCATTTGGTGCTTAACGAAATATTGAATAGGTACGTTTGCTCCCCTATCTCCCCCGTCGACAATTTCAATTAGATAGACATTTTTACTCTTATTGGGGAGAAACGAGAGATTGAGTGCGTTTCCACCCCTCCCTCCCACCCCCATCAACGCATATTTTTTGCCTGAGTGGTCCATGATCGAAACCAAATAATGAAAGTGATATCTGTACCCTTAGTACGAGTTGCAAAACTTGAGAAAAGTAAAGTTTACGGAAAATATTAAAGAGTGATTTCTCCCAAAATCTGCAGTTTTTGTTTCTTACACTTTATGGTCTTAGCAAAAGAGTTACAGTGATGAAGAAAATCAAGTTCAAACAAACAAAAACGACAGATTTTGAAGGAAATCACTCTTTAATAATTGCCGTAAACTTTACATTACTTAAGTTTTGCAACTCGTACTAAGGGTACAGGTCCAAAAAAAGTTTAAGAACCACTGATCTAGTTCCAACACGGCAAAATCAAATAATATAATTAAATAAATACTTATAATATCAAAACACGAGCAATGCAGCCGAAGTATAAAATTTTAAGTGTAGGTAAACAAAACCAAGGCGTTTACACAAATGTATGGATAATAAGCCTGCGTTTCTGGTGAGGGTTTTCGTTTCCATACATTATACTGGTTTAGTTGAAACGTAACTGGGGTACTGTCCAGTCTGCGGAATAATAATATGGTTGGCGCTCTCCACCAGCCGCTTGGAGTTGCGACCTCAAGTTTGCAACTCGGAAAAGTCTACCAGTCTCTTTTTGACACTTCGCAGAGCGCACACTTGAAAAGCGATCCCCAAACCATACAACTTTATCTCTCTTGCACGAAAAAAAATAAAATAATAATAAATATGCGTCACAAATAAAAAAATCAATTAAAAGAAAAAAATATATTTTTTAGTGTAAAATTTTTCTGCTGAAAAATTAAGGGTTGTTTTTTTTTTAAACATAATAAAAATGTAACTTTTGTGTGTGATAAAAATATGGTTTTATAAATAAAGTGATTTAATTTTTTTTTTTTTTTGGAAATATAACACAGATTAAAGTGAGAGTAGTCACCTGCTCGTTGGATTTGTAATGTGCGGATAGCAAAGTTGGAAGGTGGTTGGGGTTTTTTGGTCCGAGCAGTTAATGTGAGTATTTTTTTTTATTTAATTAAAAAAAAACAGACTTTGTTTAAAAAAATAGTACTAAGCTCTATCGCAATCTATAATCTAAGTTGCAACAATTTACATTAAAGATCCAAATTACATGCATTCCCACAAGTAGACACGTATAAGTTTACACTTCGCTGCCTTAGTTCTTGTTTATCGTATACGCCATTGAGAAAATTTTACATGAGCAATGTTTGCATGTGTACTGGACCAATGTGTTTTATGGAAACAAGAAATTTATTTAAAAGAACTCTCAAATTATCGAGTTTTACGGTTTTTCTTAGCTCAGATTGTGTAGAATTTGATTCATAAGACAACTGCATGAAAAAGTCATATTTGACCAGATTGGCGTATACGATAAACAAGAACTGGGGGAGCGACTTGCCACCCGGTAACTACAACATAAAAATATAACAATCTCAAATGAACATAAGCCCTGAAACCCTTGCCGACGTTCACTGAAACAGGGGTGACATTGGCAAAGTGAAATATTTTCTAGAGCATGGGTGGTCAGCCTCATACCAACCTATAAGTCAAGGAAGAAAAAAATAAATCGCAAAGCTTGCTTCAATTGTTTTGAGTAAAATTGAGCTTTATTTTACTAAGTTAATAATTTTAATGACGACAGTTTTTGTAGCCTAATTTTTTTAACCGACAAAATAATGTAAATTAATTATTCAGTTTTAGTACACTTGGGTATGTTAATAGGCCTGTGTTATATGCATGTACCCATTTACTGTAACTGCAACTGTAACTCTGTCGCCATTTCGCTAGGGGTGGCCAGAGCCTCTGCAGAGTTGCCTCCATTTTTTCCTATCCTGACATACCTCTTTCAATTCCTTCATATCCATCACCTTTTTCATGCATTTTCTTCTTTTACGCTCACTTTGTATATCCCATTCTTTCACAATCTCCTCAATCTGATCACTCCATACTTTTCTCGATCGTCCCTTCCCTCTTTTTACTTTCACACTTTCTTTGTATACATACCTACTTTGTCAGTCTATCATCATTCATTCTTTCCACATGCCCAAACCATCTCATCACATTCTTTTGTACTTTAACTTTCACATCCTCTTTCAAATAACATTCTTTTTTTACCCATTCATTCCTAACTCTATCCCGCAGAGTTTTTCCTGTCATGCTTCTCAAATGCTTCATTTCCACCGTACATACTTTACTCATTTCGCTATCATTCACTGTCCATGCTTCACTTCCATACATCAAAGTCGGTAACAGATTTACATAATCCTGATATCTGCAGTAGGCACCTGCATTTAAATGATATTTTTTACAATAATAAAAATACACATATTGTATATTGTGTTCCAGTTCATGGAAAATTTGTAATTCATTATGTTTTCGTTACCTTAAATTAACTCGATCGATTACTTACTGCTTTCCAGTTAATAATTTTTTGAAAACCAAAACAAATTTACATTTTTTACGACTCACAATGAAGTCTTTTATTTTTTATAAACAAAAATACAGTAGTACAAGAATATTGAAAATCATAATATTTTTATAGGAAAAACACATTTATGCAATCCTGTAATGTCCATTTATGGGAAGATAAAGCACATTTTTACAGAAGTGCCCTAAAAACTTTTTACTTTTCATAATTATTCCTTGATAAATAGGTTGGTTCGAGGCTGACCCTCCATGATGTACAAACTTGGCTCATTTTTGCCGGTGCCACCGCAGTTTCAGGGAAAAGCGGCAGGAGTCAAAAAAGTTCGTGTTCATGTGAGCTTTGGTTTATTTTGTATGTTCACGTGCAGCATTTGTAAGCGCGAACTTACAGGTGTCTGTTGCATTTAATGCATTGCATTTAATACGAATTTTAAATACAAATATACCTTTGCAACTCAGATTATAGATTATAGATTTACATAATTAAATTAGTATAGTCCGGTCGATAGCTCAGTTGGTAGAGTACCTACTTGCATTCCATGCCGTGAGCTCTGGTTCGAATCCCACCGAGGGTGTCAAAAATGATTTCTCGTTTCAGTGTTTATTTCACCCCCAAAATAAAATACCGGCAAGTTTTACACAGCCTTCACAAGAATTAAGTACTAGTCCATTCGGGAGCTTACTTCTACTGAAGTGGTTGGCGTAAGGCCGGCTCCCTTACCAGTAAAAATGAATAGCTTCCAATCGCCACATGCAGTCCTTCGAAGAAAACTAAAGTTATACTGTATGTGTAGCTTAGTGGCGTAAGCGTAGCGTTTTTAAGTGAAAATGAAACACTATCATTAAACCGCAGGCATCGAGAACTCTTACTTTCCTTAAAGAGGAAATTGTTTGAAGCAAGTGACATAATTGTAGCGATCGTATTGAGATTCGATGTTTATGAATCCGGTCTATAAATGTGTACAGCTAGTCTGGTTTGCGCAAGATTAGGAACGGGTGGAGGTTTGACACACGGAACCAATTTTATTCTCTTCATTTGCATACTTCGCTTATATTTACATACGGTGCGCTCTAAAACAACAACCTACAATTAGATTATTATATTGTGACATAATGCAAAGTAATCTATTATCTAAGTTGCAAAGATATTACCACTTAAAATTCGTATTAAATGCGTGCTTACAGACACGTGTAACTTTGCGCTTATAGATGCTGCACAAATAAAAATAAAAACCTCAAATCAACAGCAATCCTTTTGCAAAACTTTTGCCGACCTTCCCTGAAACAGAGGAGCCATTAGCAAAGTGAACCATTTTTTACAGTATGGGTGGTCAGTCTCATAGCAACCCATAATTATTTTTTAAGACAAAAAAAATGGCACTTTTTTCAGAACTAGGCAGCTGTAAACCTTTTCGAAATCCATTAAAGAATTCATATGGACCAACCGAAATTCAATAAAGTGCACACATGAATTGGCATAGACAATATTGTGTCGTCACCCAGCCGGGTTGCTAGGGAAAAGGCATGCAAACATTTTATTATTGCTTGATAAGGACGGCAGTCTCATACAAAACTAACGTTTGCTCAACGAGATTTTTTTTCCAAATTCAAAAATGTTCCGACCTCATTATTTTCAGACATGGTGTCAATTTTTTTTTTGTCTCAAGGGCTTTACAGTTTCCAATTTTGAGGCCAACAACATAATTAATTAAGTCACTTCAATGAAAACTGCATTTGAAAGCTTTTATATTTCCTTCACTCCAAGGGCCCCATGATTACTGATAACTTGAGGACAGAGTATAAGCATGGTCCTGAAAGATATATAATACATATTGCCTATGGCTTTTGAGGTGTGATACACACAAAACAGCGCTCACCAAATAAATCATCCTAATAATATTATTTATTATGGCATGTAGTTTAAAAACTAGTTTGTGAATTTAAACCTAAAATATATTCAACCCAAAGATTCTGTTTTCTGTACACAAGTTTGTCCTTTTTGTTTATTTTAAACTAGATAAACTGTCGTTTTAACTACACGTAACGCAAACGCAAATTAGCTACACATATAGTGTAACTTCTTGCCGCGTTATCCCCGAAGGGGTCGCATGTGGCGAGTTGAACCTATTTATTTTTACAGGTAAGGGGGCCGGCCTTACGCCAACCACTTCAGTGAAGTGGGGGTTTCCCAGCTCCCGAGAGAGCTGGTACTCATTTCTTGTGAAGGCTGAGTAAACCTTGCCGGTATTTTATTTTGGGTTTTGAAATAAACACCGAAACGGGAAATCATTTCTGACACCCTCGGTGGGATTCGAACCCGAGCTCACGGCATGGAATGCAAGCACTCTACCAACTGAGCTATCGACCGGACGCCCTTGTAATATAAAAGTTGTTTTTTTTTTACATTAAATATTTTACTCATACAACATACTACGGTTACGAATATACAAGATATTAGTACCTAGTTGTTATTGGTTTGCCTGTGTTAGTTTAATATTAAGTCTATGAAATCTCTAGGAATAAGTAGAAGCTTAGGTACCTAAGAATGATATTGTATTTGTTTGGGATACATAAAGTGTTGAATGGAATATTTTTGTGAAATCCAGAAAGGTGGTGTGTGACGATTCTCCATGTTTCGAGAATGATCTTGATAATCTGTATAAATTAGGATCAAAGTTCCTGGATGACCAGATATAAATCAATTGTCGTACTGTTCAAATGGAAAAAACTCAAAGGCAAAAATACATTTGTTCTATGTTAAGAAAATAATTCATTTGAAATTTGTTATTTGGTATTCTTTGATTGTAAAGGCATCAAATCTTTGTGAGCGATTTTCTGTTTTTCAAAACAAAACTCTTTCGGGGCTATTCTTAGACATTTTAGTCGTCGGTTGAGTCCACGCTTTGACAAACTAATGATGCCTGGGCTGAAAGTCTCATCACCACGGTCATTCTTACCTACCGAATTTTGGTGATATTTGTATGAAAACTAATCAGCTGTTCACTTGCGGCCATCTTGGATTGACAGGTCTTCATACAAATGCATCATTAGTTTGTCAAAGCGTGGGCTCAACCGACGACTAAAATGTCTAAGAATAGCTCAGTTTCTTGTTAGGATAATTAAACGTCAATCTCTAACGTAAAAAGATTTTGAGGTTACTCCCAATCATTTTTTTATGTGCATATAATTTGGTCACAAAGTCATATAAGAACTAAAGCAAGACGTTCAGATGCTATATCGTCCAAGTTATGTGTTGAGAGACTGATTTCAGGAAATTGGCAAATCTGAAAAACGGAACGGACAGCTTGTGTTAGAGAATTCGACTGGAATAATCAGGAATTAATATACCACGATATAAAATAAACAGTAGCTACTGTTTTGTTTCAAAGGAAGTTATTTCAGATAGGATTTAACGGTGTCGATATAATTTAGCATTTTCTGAAATGTGAAATCATTTCTGACATCTGTCAGATACAAAATGTCAGAAATCTCAGAGCTCAACTGGACATACAATGTAACTGTGACGCTTTTTTCCCTTTGGGTGGCAGAGCTTTTATAAAGGCAGTGTTCTTTTATTTCTCTCGGCTTATTCAAATTCATATATTTTTTCACAAATTCAGTCACGATATTTTATGCATTTTTTTTCGTTTTTCTCCTTCCTTCGTTGCCTTTCAATTTTAAGCACACATCTACCTAAATTCAGGCAGCTTAGTTCTAACACTCTTATTTTAATTATATTTTTTGTATGGAATTGCAATACATCAACCTATGTATTTTGGCTGTCCAGAAGCATGTAGTGACATTATCAATTAAAAATGCAACTAAGCTACACATATAGTGTAACTTCTTGCCTGCGTTATCCCCGAAGAGGTCACATGTGGCGATTCGGGACCTATTTATTTTTACAGGTAAGGGGGCCGGCCTCACACCAACCACTTTCAGTGGAAGTGGGGGTTTCCCTGCTCCCGGGGGGGCTGGTTCTCATTTTCTTGTGAAGGCTGAGTAAGCCTTGAGATTGAACCCTTGCTTTCGGCATGGAATGCAAGCATTCAACCAATAATAATAGCTATGAATTATCTACTGACCTGTTGAAAAGGGTCGAAACTATCGTCAAGAGATCCTGTGGGAATCAAACCAGCGTTATTTTATTTTAAACGTGCCTAGTCAATATTACCATCTAGACGAGCTTGGCTATTTCGTTGATATTTATAATATTTTGAACAAAATTCATTAATCACAGTCTTTCCTATCGATCGTCAGAAGCTTATCGATGCTTAAAAATCGTAGATGCATGAAAACGTCAAATAAAGTTTAGACAGTCATATTTCCACGCGTTACAGATATGCTACTGAGCATCAGATATCAGATGAAATATTAAGGTATCTTGTCTTATGTGGAGTGGCCACTCTATTCTCTGACTTTCGGTTGGTCAGTCTCCGACCGCAGGCGTGGCGATATCGAATTTAAAACTGTATCAAAATGTGAAAGCAGCAGTAAAGGCGGCCTGGGACAAACCAGCAATACTGGTTGAATGAGTCAACTTGCATTCGTTCGGTACATTGTGCTGCCCGCAGGTTTTGTACGCGGATATACATTCTCATAATTGCCAGCCGGCAGTTTAAGGAAATTTTGCAAATTTGAATAATCAGTCGGTTTATCCAAGTGGATGTAAATTATGTGACAAATGTGTGCGTTCAATAGTGCGTTAAGAATTTCAAGAAAATTGTGAGTTTAGTAATGATGCTGTTGATGTTTTATTGATGTAGGTAGATAGTGTTTTGATTACTAATTTTCTTTGATAGAGGCACGACAGGGGATTGGTATGTGACGAAGGGCTAGTGTGACAGAGGACTGGTTAGTATGTGACAGATGGCTATTACGTGACAGAGGGCTATTATGTGACAGAGAGCTTTTATGTGGCAGATGGCTGGTATGTGACAGAGGGCTGGTATGTGACGAAGGGCTAGTGTGACAGAGGGCTGGTTAGTATGTGACAGATGGCTATTACATGACAGAGGGCTATTATGTGGCATATGGCTGGTATGTGACGGAGGACTGGTATATCACGAAGGGCTAGTGTGATAGAGGGCTATTATGTGACGAAGGGCTAGTGTGACAGAGGACTGGTTAGTATGTGACAGATGGCTATTACGTGACAGAGGGCTATTATGTGACAGAGAGCTTTTATGTGGCAGATGGCTGGTATGTGACAGAGGGCTGGTATATCACGAAGGGCTAGTGTGATAGAGGGCTGGTATGTGACGAAGGGCTAGTGTGACAGAGGGCTGGTTAGTATGTGACAGATGGCTATTACTTGACAGAGAGCTATTATGTGACAGAGAGCTTTTATGTGGCAGATGGCTGGTATGTGACAGAGGGCTGGTATATCACCAAGGGCTAGTGTGATAGAGAGCTGATATGTGACGAAGGGCTAGTGTGACAGGGGGCTGTGACGAAGGGCTGGTACGTGATAGAGGACTAGTAAGTTACGGAGCGTTGGTATGTATGACAGAGAGTTGGTATTATGAACACTTACAAGCTTCATCTAAAGAATTTTACCATCGACCAACATAAAAAGAGTAATCTTAGATGTAGTATTATTTAAGAGAGCTGTTTTATTATGTCCTTTTTTAAAATTATAGGTAACTACGTGTACTTTCGTTCGGTGTTTAGTGTTTGGCTTTGTTCTTAAAAGCATAATGTTTATTCCCATACGTTTATTCCATAATTATTCCCATAATCTATGCCTCTAAAAATGTTCAACCATATTCCTTCATACAAAATAATCGATTTTGTTATAGAATGCTATAATCAAATGAGACACCACGTAGGCACCAAAAAATTCAAAACCCAAATAAGCACCTTTAAAAATAAAAAAATAAAATAATAAATATGGCTCTAAGTGACTAGAAAATCTTTTTACGTTTTGTAAACTGGTTTAAACACTGTGAGCTGGATTTTGGAAATTAGAAAAAGGCTCTGAACACCACGCACGAAAAACAATAATTTGTGCCAAAATGTGTCCTGTAGATGTGAGCTTTATGAAAAAGATACACCGTTGTTTTTTATACAAAAATCGAATTAATATAATGCTAACCTTCTTAAATAAGTTTCCCTGTTTTTCTCATTTTTACCACTACGGTATTGAGTGTTTTTATTTAATTAACGATTCAAATTATTAAAAAAACTACTAATTTATGAAATAAGGACGGTGCACTGTCTACTTATGTTGTTCACCAGCTCTACAAGGTTCTCTAGCCGATTTCTATTTTTCTTTTTGCGATTATTGTTTATTGAAAGCCATTGAACCAGAGCCAAGTTAGATCGATAATTTTCATAATGATTTCATCACAAATTATACGTCAACGTTGCTGAAATCCTCAAACCAGAGCACTCACCGCACCATTCAAAATTGGTTACCTGTGTTGGTGGCACTGGAAAGTTGAATGTGCGTTTTTGTAAACGAGTGTAAAAAAAATTAGTTGAAATTGATTAGGCAATGACTTGAACGTAAATAATGTTACTCACATCGATTGGTGTGCATAGCATAAGTATTTTAAATCTGTGCAATTTAATGTGAAAATCCATTATTGAATTCAAAATGACTCCCTTTAATGTAACGGATGGAAAAAAAAAATGGTTTATTTGAGAGCTGTTTTTTGTAAGAGTATGGTTTTTATACGAGTCTAATCAATAGATTAGTTGGTAGAATGTTTATGTTCCATGCTACAGGGCTACGGTACAATCTCCACTAAGGATGCCAGAAATGATTTCCCGTTTCGGCATCTATTTCAAGGCCAAAATAAAAAATACCCGCAAGGCATATTAAAGCTTACAAGAAATAAGAACCAGCCCCGTTGGGAGCAGGGCAACTCCCCCTTCAACTGAAATGGTTTGCATAAGACCGCCCTTACATGTGAAATTATTTCTGACTAAGGAAAGGTCCCTACCTACTGAGCAATCGGCTGGACTAAAATTATATATTTTCTGAATATTCTACTAGGTAAGTACTATGTTTTTACTAATTTTTAAACACTTTTTTTTCAGGGTCATTTTCAATGATGAAGCTGCGACCTTGGTTTGCGGTCATAGGATGCATCTTACTTGCAGCAAATTCTTTTGCCGCAAGAACAGCAACGGTGAGTGGCATCTGTACTTACATGGTCTTTTTCTTCTTCGTGATGGCGATTTCCCACGATGAGCTGATGAGCCAGTGTCTTGCTGATTAAAATTAGGGAAAACAAGGGTAGAGGTTAATCAATAAAGAGAGGAAAACATGTTTTCAAACGACTAAGACCCGGTAATTTCATCGTTAGTTTAAGTGCCTTTAAACTAATAAAAAAAACTACCCACACATTAGACATATGTGCGTCCTTTTTAAATTCAGTATAAAGTCGCTATGCTAACGTTGAAAATATCGGGCCTAAGCGACTCTTATCTAATCTAAGTTACAAAGAGATATTACATTTAAGATTCATATTAAATGCAATCCCACAAGCAGACACGTATAAGTTCGCGCTTACACATGCCGCATGTGGACTTACAACATAAAAACCCAAACTCAAATAAACATAAGCCTTGCAACTCTTACCGACTTTCCCTGAAGCAGTTGTGACATTGGAAAAGTGAACCATTTTGTACCATATGGGTGGTCAGCCTCATACCAACCTATAAGTCAAGGAATACAAATAATAAATAACATTTAAGTTTATAAAAACAACAGAACCTTAAAAAGAAATCTTCCAATATTAATATTATTAATTTCTACCTAAGTATTTCGTTAAAAAAAAAAAATGTGACTTATTTATGTTTGTAGAATCACAATAAAAAATAAGTTTATTTTTTAAACAATAAAGGTGAATATTTATAATTCCATTCATGTACAATTTCACAGCACACAATGAAGAAAAGGGTCTGATAGTCATTGCATTTTATAACGTTAGTACTGTACATTAATTTTGTGTGTAATCATAATAAGTTTGATATAATTCGACTCTTTCACGTAAGTTATTTTTAATTGCACGTCACTATTGTTTTACTTACTTTCCATCTCTTCACTTGTCTAATCTACAAAAGTCCAAATAGTGAAATATAACAAAATAGACTCTTGAAAATGACCTGAAACTTGAAGGTCGAAAGTACTCGAGGCAAATAATAATAATTAATTGTATACATTTTATTTTTGACTTTTAGAATTTGTTTCTAAAAAATATACAATATAAATCAAATTGTTTTTTTTTATTTAAATTTATAAAACTTGTTACTTGACTAGTACGTTGGTATCAGGTTGACCCCCCAATGCTGTAAAAACTTGGTTCACTTTTGCCAATGCCACCCCGGTTGAAAAGTTTATGTTTATATGAAGTTTGGTTTATTTTACATGTAGGTACACATGAAGTATGTCTCCCTCGCAGTGCTTGCTTGGCTTATTTACCGTTTGATTTTATAATGACCTTTCAATGAAATTGTCTTAACAATCACATTCTACACAATCTGAGCTAAGAAAAAATCGTCAAACACGATAATGTGAGAGTTATTTTTAATATAAAATTTTCAAAATAAATTCCTGGCATTCATAAGACACATTGGTCCAATACACATACAATATACAAACATTGCTCATGTGAAATTACCTCTGTTGGAGATAAGACAGAGCAGCACTAGGGGATGATGTGTCAGCGAAAACTTACATGTGTGTGCTTGTCGGCATGCATTAAATATGAGCCTTAAATACCAATATACCTTTGCGACGCAGATTACAGAGTACAGATAAAAATGAACGTTCACAAAGTTACTGCCGAAAAATAATAGATTATGTCTAATCTTGATGATATAAATGAAATCCATTACAAAATATTTCTTTTCACCTAAATCCGAGTTGAAAGTTTTGTAAACTTCACCTTGACAGATGACACAATAACTGAAAAACAAAAGGCATTTTTTTGATGGCCGACTAACTGGCGGGTTCATTCATTTCATAACCAATCACATTTTCTCTTATTAAGTAATTAAAATATGTCACGGTGCGCGTTCGCACAATATGAACAAAAAAAAACAAAACGAGCAAAAAAGTTTCATTGGATTTAAAAAAAACGACTTTACAATTGAGTCCTATAGAATCAATAGCGGAAATCTAGGTTTTGTTTAGAAAAATAAATAAATACATGGAAGCACTGAATATCATTTTCCTATCGTTTCTGAATATTTAAATAATTTCCTGAAGAATGCCTAGATTGCTGTTTTTGATTCAATACTACTCAATTTGATTGATTTTTTTTTTGTATTGGTGTTTGATAACACAATTTGTGTAAATTGTGTGTTGCAGTAGGTAATATGTAGGTGAACTAGAGAAAAACTAGTATTTGCAGTGCATTAGGAGGCAAATGAAAGTTTGTAATGAAACAGAAATCGGTATTTTATCATTTTGATCACCGGTGCGTAAAATAACAAGCAGGCTCGGTGGCTTGGCTGTACGGCAGGCATGTCAAACTCTGATGAAATCGCGGACCAAATGATGCATTCTGTACTAAGTTGGGCGCCGCAAAGGATCAGCCAGATTTCAGCCAAAGAAGCATTTCAACCGCTTTCAATCCGTGTTAAATTCAGCAGCAAGGCTCATATTCGGGATATCCAAATTCGCTCACATCACTCCGCTGTTAAAAAAACTACACTGGCTTCGTTTCCCGGAGAGGGTGGTCTACCGTGTTTGTCTGATGGTATATAAAGCCATCAATGGCGTGGCTCCACCTTATCTGACTGACATGATTTCGCCTGTTGAGATGGGTGTGAGGAGGCAGACACTCAGATCTGCGGGCGATGGTGCGATCAATTTGGTTCAGCCGCACCGTCAGATCCGTACAAATTTTGGAGACCGTGCTTTCTGTGTTGCGGGTCCGGTGGAGTGGAACAGACTGCCACCCGGAGTGAAGAACTCCAAATCTATGGGCATATTTCGCGGAGCTCTTAAGACACACCTTTTCAAAAAGTCTTATCCGTGATCGGAGAGGGCCCTTGAGGTGTGACACACACAAAAACGGCGCTCTCTTATCATGTGCAATTAAAAATAAATAAGCCTGATATATATATATATATCAAGGTTCCGTACTTAAACCTCGATCCCTGGAGAACGCTTATTCAAAGCTAATTTAAAATAAAATGACTGAGCACCTTCCCGAGAATTCACCAAGTATCAAGTTGACTTTAGATCCTACATGCTCGCTCATTGATGGACGATCATACAGAGATCCAAGTTACTGACGCTAAAGTAATGCTCAAATTGCGCTCCTGGCTGTTCCTTGGAATATCAATAAATAATTAATTATACCTAACTTGCCAGTGAAAAGAGTCTGATAGCCATTTCGCACTAGATGCATTCTCTCCGGTTTGTCTATGTTTTTTTTTATCTGTCACCGGTTCGGGAGTCAGTAGTGCATGGAGATGTATGAAAGTTTTCACACAGTTTTTCAGATAAATAATCCATAGACATGATAGATTACACGGGCAGAATATTTTTATGATTTAACTTGTGGTTCCTTTAATTAAATTGCGATTAAAATTTATTTCACAAGATTTATTTTTCACAGTTTAAGTTACAACAATGTTGCAACACTCTTCACTCTCTGCCTACAGTCTTTGCGTTACAATGTTCAAAGCGACCTGGCTCTCACACAACCGCTGCCTGTATTCATACGTCTCATACCGTTCTTCTTCTTCTTCAGCCTGTATTGATCGTCCACTCCTGGGCGTAGGCCTCCTCTCGCATTTTCCATTCATTTCTATCCTGAGCGATCTGCATCCAGGCAAGTCCTACACTTTTCTGAACATCGTCACGCCAACGCAACTGTGGGCGCCCAACTCCACGCTCACACCGTTAGTTCTCGCGTATTCGAGAATATGCCACATACTTCCATTATGTATTTTTCGAAACACTTCCAGATTGTTTGACACATTGGCAGCGTGCCTATTCAAGTATTTGAATAAATAATAATGTAATGATTGTTAGTCTTGTCGGGCCGCGTGTTTGGCTTGCCTGGTGTTTGGTGAATACGCGGCAAGTGCAGAACCTGTGATCGTCTGTCCATATAAAGCTCTCGCATCGGAACCAGAGTCCGGTGAATCTGCCAGGCGTGACAGCACGCGCCGCGCTTCATAGGAATCTCCGGAGCCGTGACAGTCAACTTGAAAATATAACCATTGACATTTTGTAGGGGAATGAAAATTATTCGCGATTTGTGATTCGCATAATTATGAAAGTCTTTGAACTCTCTATTGGAATAACTCAAGCGCTTTTTCAAGGCATCCTATAATAAAAATGAATGGACTATTTTCATAAGTGGGGTCAGTTTCTTAAATTAGGCTGATTTATTTGGTGAGCGCTGTTTTTGTGTGTATCACACCTCAAGAGCCCTCTGCAAGCTTGGTCGTCGCTGTAGAAAGCGCCAATTCTCAAGCAAGACCCAGTTGTTGTAAGGCTGGATGGACCTTTTGATGACCGGTCTTTGGTAAAGGTTTATGAATTTTTTATCCCAGCGAAGAGCAAATTTGAAAATATAAATGGTATATTTTCTGTGCTCCGCCGGGATTCGAACCCACGACCTTCCAGTTACGAGTCCAAAGTGTTACCACCTGGACTACGGACCGGTCTTGTAGGTTGTTAACTGACCACACCGAGACTGTAAAAGTTGGTCAACTTTTGCCAATGTCACCCTTGCTTTAGGGAAAGTCGGCAGGAGTTGCTGATATTTTTTTTCAATTTGGGTTAAATTTTGTAAGTCCACATGCAGCATGTATACAAAAAGAAGACAGATATATTATGTCGAGATATCAGTGGCGAAGGGTGCCATACAAGCCGATTCCCATCGGTTTCCCGTTTAAAATGAGGCACAAATGATAATAAAGTAGACTGCATGGTTTCAATGGGGAACAAATAAGTATTGTTTCTTTGGTTTTAAATGCATTTTTAAACTTTGTGCCTATATTTTTAAACTACTTTGTTACATAATTTTAAAAGGGAAGCCGATGGGAACCGGCTTGTATGACACCCTTCGCCACTGCGAGATATATAATGAAATGCTGCAATAATGGTCTTATTCTTATGTACGTTGACTTTTCAATATGATACGGTCAAAAAGAAAAATAATTGCCTGTAAATTTGGTTAATACCTTAATTTTGTATGACTTTCAAAAGTTAATAACCAAGTAAATGGATTATTTTTAACATTTTAGATTAAGTACAATATTAAGTAGGACACTGTTACAATTTTTCCCGACATAAGTATCCAGAACCTCATCAACTTCAAATCGTTTCCAATGACATTACTTTCAATATTTACTTTCTCTATCCATTCAAACACAATGAGAAGACAATCCTTAGCAGGCAACTACCATCCAATAACCTATCAACGCATTCATTTCACTATCGATAAGCGAGATTAGAAATTAAAGCTAATCGATAATTGAGTTCTCGTGAAAACACAGAGCTCTCTTGTAAGAGAAAACTCCTCTGAAGTTTACGGAAAACCACCGACTGTCGCTTTCTTGGACACGTCTGCAAGTTTTCACTGGGAAACTAGGTGAATGAGTTAAAAGTTGTATCGATCTGTAGCTTAGTTTACGTTTTCAACTCAAGCGTAACGTCATTTGGAAACTATAACGCTGTATAGAGGCGTTGTTGAGGTTTTCAAACATTATTCTGCTAACGTTATGGTAGATCTTAAACATGGCGTTTTACACTTTGTGTACTATTGATAACGCACCGAACCCGATACACGAGTCTCTATGTAATTTGCGAAAGCTGTTTGATTATCCGTAGTGATTCGCATTAGGCAGTAAGCATGTGAGAAGCGATATGAAATGTGTGTTACTGGTCGAGCAGACACGCGATAATCTAAGATGGTATCTTAATGAGCACGCTTGGATCGAGAAGCTAAATTAATCATATCGATCAAACTGAATAGGTAGGTTGTTTGGATAGTGGTTGAAAAAGGTAAAAAAGTGATGAAATTGAACAATACGTGGACCGGTCCGTAGTCCGTAGTGGCAACACTTCAGACTCGTAAATGGAAGGTTGTGGATTCGGATCCCGGCGGAGCACAAAATTATACCACTTATATTTAGAATGTGCTCTTCGCTGGGTTGAAAAATTCATAAACATTTACCAATGACCGGTCACCAAAGGTCCATCCAGCCTTACAGCAACTGGGTCTTGCTTGAGTATTGGCGCTTTGTAGCGACGACCAAGCTCGTACACCTCTGCGGCACTACAACAAGTGTCATAGACCCCTAGAGTCTTTAGAATCTAGGGAGTCTCCCGCACAGGATTTCTTAAAAAAAAAAAAAAATACGTGGCGAAGTGAATAAAATGTTTTAAAACAAATAATTATATTTTGAATTGTTTGTGTATTAACACTGTGAAAATTCATATTCAATAATATTTTTTTTATTTAATTGAAAGATTCAAATCAAAACACTGTTTCGTAATTTCAGGATTATATAAACAAATAATTGTAAAATTAAGTTCCTTGACTTATAGGTTTCCTAACTTACATCCTCATATCAAGCTATAAGTAAAAAAATAGTTCTTTGACTTATAGGTTGGTATGAGGCTGACTACTCAAACTGTAAAACAATGGTTCACTTTGCTCATGTCACCCATGTTTCAGGGAAGGTCGGCTAATGTTGCAGGATTTACCTACGTTCATTTGAGGTTGGGGTTTTAAATTGCAAGTACACATGCAGCATTTGTAAGCGCAAATTTACACGTGTCTGTTTGTGGGCATGCTCCCGGGGGGGCTGGTTCTCATTTCTTGTGAAAGTTGAGTAAACCTTTGAGATCGAACCCTTGCTCTCGGCATGGAATGCAAGCATTCTACCAATTGAGCTATCGACCTTTTTATTTTTTCATCATTTTTTTTTATCGACCTTTACCGAATATCGGTAATATTTGTATGAAGACTAATCAGCGGCTCACTTGCGGCCATCTCGGATTGACAGGTCTTCATACAAATATTACCGATATTCGGTAAGTAAGAATTACCGTGGTGATGAGACTTCCAGCCCAGATCAATTAAACTTTTGACCGAAGTTTTATTATTTTTTGTGCATGCCGTGACAAAGTTACGTCATCCGGTGTCACATGTGGACACACACTATGTTTATAATTCCTGGAGGAAATATGGAAAAGCGCGAATCGTGGCGCGGAAGAGGAAGCAGCCGTGGGTGAGTGGTCCACCGAGCCGGGGGGGCCACTCACGCCAGACTTACATAAAATACCTCTTTTTTATCTTGCGTACTAATAGATAAACAACTTATGTAACCGTAATAATGTATTACATGATCGGGTACCGTCCTTCATATATGTATACACTTGTGCAGTAGGAATCTGAATGACTGGGTCCGAAATGACTGGGTTATGAATAAGTGCAGTTATTTTCTTCCATTCCTTGACTTATAGGTTGGTATGAGGCTTACCACTCACACTTTAAAAAATGGTTCACTTTTCCAATGCCACCCCTGTTTCAGGGAAAGTCGGCAAGAGTCGCAGGGCTTATGTTCATTTGAGGTATGGTTTTAATTTGTAAGTACACATTCAGCATTTGTAAGCGCGAACTTACACGTGTCTGTTTGTGGACATGCATTTGATATGAGTTTTGAATATTAATATATATGTATATCTTTGCAACTTAGATTATAGATTATGAGGCAGTGTAAACGTGAAAAGGAGAGTGAAAGTTCTTCTTCTTCTTCTTTTTGTGCCACTTCTAACGAAGATTGGCGATCATCATAGCTATTTTGATTTTAGATGCTGCGGCTCGAAACAGGGACTTGGTGCTTCTGCCAAAACACTGTCGCAGGTTCTGCAGCCACGATGTCCTTCGGCGTCCCTGAGATCTTCTCCCCTCAATCTTACCCTGAATGATAAGATGAAGGAGACGGTACTTCTCATTTCTCATAATGTGACCGAAGTACATAAGCTTTCTCTGCTTTATGGTAGGCAGGAGCTCCTTTGTAGTGCCCAGTGAAAGTTCAAAGGAGTAAAATAGGTGAGCCCGGGCATAGGCCCGACTTCGTGTCTACAAGGGATAACTATCGAGCATTCAGGTGCTTTTGCGCCTCCTACGTGAACTCCGGACTGGATCCCCTCTCAATCAATTGAGGACGTCATCAGCACATCCTTTGTGATTGGCACGAAATAGTAAAAAGCGCATCTTGATGACATTGCATGAGTCAGTAGCTTCGGGTTTTTGCTGTTTTCTCTAGTGGACGAACAGGTAGATCTATTACCACTGCTGGGTTGGGTCACAACCATCGGGCAGGCCTTCTGCCACACAAAAAAAATATAGCATTGCATGAGCATTCTGTGATACGCTTCTCCGGATGGAAGTGCAAAAACGGAACGGGTATGAGGCTGGGGTTTCACAATGACAAAAAGAGTATCCAAATGGCAGGCCCAAAGTAAGCGTGGAAGATGATCAAATGAGCGAGATTCCAAATGACTGGAATGTGTAAATTGAGAAAAAGAGGAAAGCATGCACGAAGAGAGTGATTAGGTAATGCTGGGGAGATAAAATGTGCAAAGACAGAACAAAGTGTAGACCAGTGGCGAAGGGGGCCGTACAAGCCGGTTTCCATCGGTGTCCCGTTTAAAATGAGGCAGAAATGATGATAAAGTAGACTGCATGGTTTCAATGGGAAAAAAATACATATTGTTTCTTTGGTTTTAAATGTATTTTTTTACTTTGTGCCTATATTTTTTAACTACTTTGTTACTCCATTTTAAAAGGGAAGCCGATGGAAACCGGCTTGTATGGCACCCTTCGCCACTGGTGTAGACATATATGCGAAGGCTCTGGCTACCTTAAGCAAAATAGCAGCTGGATACAGCAACAACTATACTTAAATTCAAACTTATTTTTCATCAGCCGAGCCGAGCCCACTGTTGGACATGGATCTAGAATCTAAGTTGCAAAGATACGAGTATATATTAGTATTTAAAATAAAAATTAAATGCATGCCCACAACATGTATATTGTGTAAGTTTACGCTTACAAATGCTGCATGCGTACTTATGTAATATAATAAACAAAACTATCAACTTTAATGATGTACTTTAAATTTTATTATGAGATTTTATATTATTTAGATTAGAGAAAGTGAAATAACATCTTTCCCTTCAAACTTGTAAGTGCTGAACTTAAAAATTACCAGTAGGTACCATATGATGTGGAACCCATAAAATTACAATATTTTAAAATTACTCAATTTCAGAGGAAGGAAGTACTTTCTCATAAATTTTATTAATAATCAAATTATTTTGTAATACTTTCAAATTCGATAAATATTTTATTGTCTACTAAATGTACAATATATAAAAGTCAAATAACTCATTATTTAAAGAATATTTCGACAATTTTTACTGAAATCTTAAAATTTTTAGAATTGGCAATGAGAACTATATTTTCCCACATGTTTTTTTCTAGTCAAATACATTTCCAAAAACTCACGCAAAATGCATTAGTTCTAATTAAAAAAATATAGATTATGAAGAATCTAGAATACCTATTTTAAATTGAGGTCCGAACATTTAAAATATCACTAGGTTATGTGACGCCACCTATAGTAACTCAAGCTAACAGCATTTAGCAGTCGAAGTATACACTTTATTTTTTTTTTTCATAAAATATCACTAAAAATACACACAAATGCATACATATGAATAGGTACTAATATTAGTTGTATAACATATTTATGTTTGTGAAATTTCTACGTGAAATAACTTTTAAAGCTGCAGTTCTTGCATATTAAGATGTACTCGGGAATATTTTAAACTAAAATCGGTCATATCATCTTTCTCAAAAATATTTTTATTTTTATGTAACCCAAGCAAAATTGTATATATTTTTTTAATTATTTCGCAGATTTAATATATTTTTTTTTATTCTCGCTTATCGTGTTTACAACTTGCAATAAGTGTGCTTAAGATTTGTAAAGGTTATTCTCTATTATATATCTAGTTAGTTTTATCTTACGACAGTCCTTATCCAGAAAAAAATTATTCCTCACACGGGTTCATACGTTTTTTTTTTAATTTCACCAATTTATGAAATAATACAAACACTTTATACATATAACTTCTTCTTTAATTGAACTTATATTTTTTTACAAACACACACACATATAATTATTTTGTCAATTTCTCTCCCTCTTACTTTCTCCGCCCTTCTTTTCAACTCCCTTTTCTGTTTTTTTTTTTAAATTCAAATTCAAATTTTTACGTGTTCCATTCTACCTACATAACCAATTCTTCTCGTTACAGATTTAACCTTCAAAATATTTGACAAATTAAATTTTTGGATGTATGAGTAGCTAGCGCCTCTACGGTTCAGATTCCGGCCGAATGACGAGGTTAATTTTATGCGCCCTTTCAATGCTCTCACCTCTATGCATGAAAATGCGGATGCAAAAGCGCCGTTAAACTTTTTCATTTAAAAATATTGAATACTGTTTTAAAAGGCAGAATTTTTTAACATTGATTTCATTCTGTATTATATGAGTTATTTTTATTTCCCTTCGTTTTCGCATTTGGAAACGTTTAACCATTTGAATGTATGATTTAATTATCAAGTATTAATATATTTTGCACATAATATTTGCATGGCTTCCCACGTAGCGGAACTAAATGTACATATATCGGAATAATAACAACTTGCATTTTAATCTGTACGAGAGAGGTTTTTGACTCATTGCAACTTTTACCTTCGTTACCACACTACGGCGGATTACCATAAACTACACGCTAACCGAAATGAAAAAGCAGAGCTGTCTTGCTTTAATTCTATCTTAATCAGCGGTAGTCCAGGTGAGACCATGCTGGAAAATTTAAGTCGCTAACCAATTTTAACAGTAACCATAAATCTTTCCCCATTCCGCTAAACGTGGCCAGAGCCTCTGCAGAGTTGCCTTAACCTCTTCCTATCTGCGTAGACGTCTATCAATTTATGTATATATATTTCGTACATATTATTTCATGTCTATATATTTCATACATATACCATGTTTTTCATACACTTTCGTCTTATTTAGTTTTTTTTTTTACTTTATAGCAGTCCGAAGGAACTATTATAAAGTATTGTATTCGTCCGAAAAAAAAATTCGAGGTTTCAACGGAAATGAGTTGTCCTGCACCAGGACATGCAAAAAAACCTAATTTGTCGCACCTGTCCGTCCGTCCGTCCGTCCGTCCGTCCGTCCGTCCGTCCGTATGGATGTATGTATGTCCCAGCCGGAACTACTGATCGCAGAGACACCAATTTTTGGATTTAGAGAATTGACCACCACAGATTTTGATGAGCCGACTGGCATTGCACCAACCTGAAAATTCAAGATGGCTGCCATACAAAAAAAACATAAAATTGCACTTTTCTCAAAAACGGCTCTAACGATTTTCTTTAAAATTTCAGTGTGGTCGTTGCTTAAGTTTTTACTAAGAAAATTAGGTATGGCAATACTCTTCCTAATCTGCGTCTATGAGTTGCCATATGAAAGAAAAAAACGATTGTGATTATCTCGGAAATGGCTGGGTTGACAAAAAAAATATGTTCTACAATATTACGCGCAATATTAATTTCTACAAAACTTAAAGAATACTTTAAATTTTTTTTTACTTAAAGTACCGTTTAGACGATCTCAAAATTTTCATCGAAAATATTAAAAAGACCCATAAAAACGCAATTTTGTAAAACTTTTTTTAGGTTCACAAGAAAGAAAAACTTATAAACTTTTTTGCACCATAATTTGTTTTTCACTATTTTGAGAATTCAAGATGGCTTCCAAAGAGGAGAAAACTTCAATTGCGATTTTCTCAAAAACGGCTCTAACGATTTTTTTTAAATTTTCAGTAAAGTAGTTGCTTGATACATTCTTACTAAATTCAGTTATGGCAACATTTTTGCTAATCTGCGTCTATGAGTTGCCATATGAAAAAAATAAACAATTGTGAGTTTCTCAGAAGTGAAAGCGTTGACAAAAAAAATATGTTCTACAATATTATACGTAACATCAAATTTTATATAAAAGTTAAATAAAATTTTTGAAAATAAAAACATAAAGTGCCGTTTACATGATATCAAAAATTGAAATTTAAAGGCTACAAAAACCCATCAGAACGCAAAAAACTTTTATGTTTCTTAACTTTATCAGAAAAAACTTTGTTATCACTATAATTCATACTGAAACACTTTTCAAATTTTAGAAAATTCAAGATGGCTTCCGAACAGCTGAAAGTTTCAAATGAGATTTTCTCAAAAACGGCTCCTACGATTTTCTTTATTTTTTCTGCATAATCGTCATTATAATACTGCTATGAAACAACAATAACCATTGCCTCATTATTTTCTTTGTTTTGGGGGCTACCATACAAGAGAAAAAAATAATTTAAAATTTCTCGGCAGAGAAAGGGTTAACTAAAAAGTAATGTTCTACAATTGAAAAGCTTTTATTTATACCTACATACATGAATCATTACTTTTTTTTAAAAAATATTATAAAGTATAGCCACCATACAAAGTGACAAATTTCCATACAAAAAATTATTGTAATATTTTTGGTAGCAAAACGTCTAATACCCATTAATAAACCTACATAACAATTCGCTCAATCAATTGCTATAAAACAACAATAAGCATTGCCTCTTAATACTCTTTGTTTTGGGGGTTGCCATACAAGAGAAAACAATATTTTAAATTTTCCCGGCAGAGAACGGGTTAACTAAAAAATAATTTTCTACAATTGAAAAGCTCTTATACCTTCATACATTAATCATTACTTTTTTGAAATAAATATTATAAGGTGTAGCCACCATACAAAGTGACAAATTTTAATACAAAAATAATTGTAATATTCTTGGTACTAAAACACCTAATATAAAATACTAGGCTACGAGTCTTACAATCTAGTAAGTAGTACCCATATAAACATCAATCATAACTTTCAAAAATATCAATGAAAAGTATAGGTACCCACCAAACAAAGTGTTAGTTTTGATACAAACGGGATCAATGATAATACTGCAAAAAGACGATTGCTTAAAAAGTTTAGCTTCATTACTTACACACAACTAAATGTTTTGTTATAAAAATTGGCTATGACCTAAACAGGACCGTATTTTGTGCTATAAAGTCATGTGCAGTCCACTGTACAATTTATTTTATCTTATTACAGTTATGTATTTGTATTTTGTTAACTTATTTGTAAATTTGTGTTTCTTGAGATTCGTATGCGGCTGACCCCCCATACCACAAAACAGTTTACTATTTGCCAATGTAACCCCTGCTTCGGGAGAGGTCGGGAAGAGTTAGAGGGCTATGTTCATTTGAGGATTGGATTTCAATTTGTAAGTACACATGCAGCATTTTTAAGCGCGATTTTAGATGTGTCTGTTTGTGTGCATGCATTCAATATGATTTTTTAATGTTAATATATATTTGCAACTTAGATTATAGACTTTATAATCATTTGCTTTTGACAAGGAAACTGCATCAAGCTACATAATGGGAAAATTAATAGACCAAACATTCCATTGGAAGTTTTAAATTTGTAGTCTGCTGGTTTACAGGAGTTGGCAATGTGTGATCTACATTATGTAAATAGCTAACAACTAATATTGCGCAGACAACCAGTTATCATTCAACAGTTTTGTGGGCATATTTTCCCGTTTCGGTGTGTATTTCAAACCCCAAAATGAACACCGGTAAAAATTACTCAGCCTTCAAAATAAATCAGTACCAGGAAACTCCCACATCAACTGAAGTGGTTGGTGTAAGGCCGGCCCTTTACCTGTAAAAATAAATAGGTTCCACTTGCGACATGCGAAACTCTTCGGGGATAACGCGTCAAGAAGTTACACTATATGTGTAGCCTACTTGCGTTTGCGTTGCGTAGCACTAAAAAGGAAGAACAAAAATGTAGAGATTGATTTTCAGATAAATGTTCTATTGATCTATCGAAGATGGAGCTTTTGGACGTTTTGCCTACGTGACCAATCTAATCATATTTAAGTGGCAAAGATTGCAACGCAACGCAACTAAGCTACACATATAGTGAAACTTCTTGCCGCGTTATCCCCGAAGGGGTCGCATGTGGCGAGTTGAACCTATTTATTTTTACAGGTAAGGGGGTCGGCCTTACGCCAACCACTTCAGTTGAAGTGGAAGTGTCCCAGCTCTCGAGAGTGCTGGTACTCATTTCTTGTAAAGGCTGAGTAAACCTTGCCGGTATTTTATTTTGGGGTTTGAAATAAACACCGAAACGGGAAATCATTTCTGACACCCTCGGTGGGATTCGAACCCGAGCTTTCGGCATGGAATGCAAGCACTCTACCACCTGAGCTATCGACCGGACCAATATTGGGAATTCAAATTACATGCATTCTCACAAGCAGACACGTACAAGTTCGGGCTTGCGCATGCCGCATGCGAACCTTTAACTTAAAAATAAACAAATCTCAAAAGTACATACACCCTGCAATATTTGCCGACCTTCCCTGAAACAGGGGTGACATTGGTAAAGTGGACCATTTTCAACAGCATGGGTGGTCAGCCGCATACCAACCTATAAGTCAAGGAACATACATAGGAAGGAACTGACGGAAAGAACTAAAGGACGGTGATGAAAATTTTATGATATATATGTACATATCACAATATCACCACGTTGAAGAAGCTCATTATAGACATAGGCGAAACGTCCTGAAGCTCCATCTTCGAACAATCTCGGCAACAGATCTCGGAAAGAATCTCCCCAGTGTCAACCGCCAGCTGCGTAAACCTAAAACTCCTATTCAAATAAGAATGTTGAATGCCGAGAGAACATCTGTGGGAGGCAATAATGGAGTAGGTAATGGCTGATCATCAGTGATCGGTTGGCGTAAGTAACAGGATCCCATTTGACAGATTGGCCATTACGGCGCAGCATTACGTGATCTCTGCTATTGACCGCACGATCATTGGCTTACAGTCTTACACCAACTCTGCACAATTGTTATTCAAGCGAAAACAAAGAGAGTCGTGAGCATGAGCGTAAACAGCTCTTTACCCCAAGTAAACATACAACATTGTTTACCGGATATTTTATTGAAACTGTAATAGCGCCTGTAGTGAGCGTTTTTGTTTTCATACAGCTTTTTTTGAGTTGAAACGTAAATTTAAATACTCGGTGTACTTGGTGAGAATTTTAATTTACTGGATCAGAATGATTCACGAATAATGGAGAAAGAAGTGATTGATTTGATTTGAATCCCTTTCATTTGATTTACATTTAAAAGTAAATATGAGTCGTTTAGTACTTTAGCTCAGTTGGTAGGGTGCTTGCATTCCATGCCCAGAGCTCGCGTTCGAATCCCGCCGAGGGTGTCAGAAATGATTTCCCGTTTGGGTGTTTATTTCAAAAACCCAAAATAAAATACCGGCAAGGTTTACTCAGCTTTCCACTGTACCTACCGTACTTATCTCAAGATAGAATGGAATAAAACATGACACTGCCTGAACAGCTGATCGCTGTTTTATATAATCTGGATCAGCAGTTGATACGTCACTATTTTATCCTCCATCCTATCTTTAAATACTTAGACACGGTAAGATCTACCAAGGTCGTCGAGACTTCCACCCCTTAACCTTTCAATGAGATCTTCGATGACATGTAACTTCACTATTGCAGTATCATTTGAAATTTTGAATAAATATACTTAAAGTTAAATAGTAACTAAATACGTAACAGACAAATTATTTTCTTTTTTTGGGTTTTACAAGGCCAGTATTTTTTATCAAAAAGGCCACATAATATTCAATCCAGTTTCTCGTTAATCATGATACAGCCAATGTTTGCGAAACACCGAAAACCGTGTCTGATTGCTAATCATTGGAGTTTTGTTCGCAAAAAGCGATCTACTAAATTATCACACTTTTAGAACAATCGTTTTCAAACTTGAACGAAAATAAACACAATAGAAAATACCAACGAGAAAAAAACTGTTTTACAGAATTTATATTTTTTATTAAAAAAATGTTAATTACTCTTTTCATACATTTGCATGAAATTCACCGGAAAATTGTGTGACTTTTAATATAATGATAATATTAGTATGCTTTATTTGGTCAGTGCAGTTTTTGCGTGAATCCCACCTCAAGAACCGTCTGTGAGCTTGGTCGTCGCTATTGAAAGCCCCAATATTCAAGCAAGACCCAGTTCCTGTACGGTTGGATGGGCCTTTGGTGAAGGTATATCAAATTTTCAATCCAGCGAAATAGAAATCCAATTTTTTCCCATGTAAAAATTATTAACTCTATGCTTTCTACAGATAAAAAAAAAAAACAAAGCAAAATCTCCCTGGATTCATAAACCTACGCAAAATGTTTGAAATTGTGAATATACCAATCTCCTAGTTGGCACGTTCATGATAAAAAACCGTAGAGTTAATCATGTACAGCATCCATTAGGCACAGCTCCATCTTTATAGAAATGCAGTGAATGCATCCACATGAATCAACATCACTTTAATGTGCACTCGTAAACGCAAAACTGCATCGAGATTTGCATGTTGAATAAACTTAATGCCAATACTTGAATGCGTCTCACGTTTTGCTGCAATTGTTCGCAACTTGATGCGATGATCTTTGTCAGGATATCGTCTTGTTCAAAATCACATCAGACTTTGATTATTGTATAATGTTACGCAGGGGCGTGCATCCCATACAGGCAAATGTGCCTAGTACAATGGTTTCCAAACTTTATGCTACCATGCCTCCTCAAAGCGCGCCCCCCAGTTTGTAAAATCAATCAATATGAATTTTTACAGTGTTGGATCGGCCATGTAATACGACAAGAAGGTCTCTTGCATGCCATAATGGAGGGGATGACCGAGGGGACCAACTCTAGGGGACGCCCACGCCAAGAATACCTGTTGGTGGACGTGCGCTGCTCATCATATGCAGACCTTAAAAGAGCCGCACAAGACAGGGAAGAATGGAGGAGAAGAGTGAAAGAAATTGCTGCAAGCCAATCCCAGGATTGAAACAAGAGAAGAAAGAATACACAAACCATAAAAAATACATGAAAATACTGTAACTGTAACTGTAACTCTGTCGCCATTCCGCTAGGGGTGGCCAGAGCCTCTGCAGAGTTGCCTCCATTTTTTTCTATCCTGACATACCTCTTTCAATTCCTTCATATCCATCACCTTTTTCATGCATTTTCTTCTTTTACGCTCACTTTGTATATCCCATTCCTTCACAATCTCCTCAATCTGATCACTCCATACTTTTCTCGGTCGTCCCTTCCCTCTTTTTCCTTTCACACTTTCTTTGTATACATACTTTGTCAGTCTATCATCTTTCATTCTTTCCACATGCCCAAACCATCTCATCACATTCTTTTGTACTTTAGCTTTCACATCCTCTTTCAAATTACATTCTTTTTTTACCCATTCATTCCTAACTCTATCCCTCAAAGTTTTTCCTGTCATACTTCTCAAATGCTTCATTTCCACCGTACATACTTTACTCATTTCGCTATCGTTCACTGTCCATGCTTCACTTCCATACATCAAAGTCGGTAACAATATGCCATTGTGTACCGCCATTCTCAGATCCATCGTCAATCGCTTGTTCTTTGCTATTCTTCCTATTGCACCGACCACTTGCTTTCCCTTGCACACCCTATTCTCAAGTTCTCTTGTCATCTTTCCATTCTTTTCAAACATACTTCCCAAGTATCTAAATTCATCCACAATTTCAACTTTCGTACCATTCAACATGAAAGTGCATTCTTCAGTTTCATCCCTTCTGTCAAAAATCAGTACTTTCGTCTTACTTGCATTAATTTTCAACTTGCTTGCACACAGAGCATGGTTCAGACTAGAGAGCATTGCCTGAAGTTCTGCTGCTGAATCAGCAATTAATACTGCATCATCAGCATAAAGCAGAACTCCGACTTTTCTCTCTCCAATCTGTATGCCATGCCCTTCCAGATTCGCTTGTTTAACACAATGATCCATAATTATATTGAATAACCATGGGCTCATTATGCAACCCTGTCTCACACCCTTGTACACATTAAAATACTCGCTGTATTCTCCATCCACCCTGACACACGCCCTGCTATTTAGATAGATGGCGCGTATCGCGTTCAGAAGTGCTTTGTTCACACCATACCTCTCAAGCACACACCACATCATACTTCTATCCACCGAGTCGAAGGCTTTCTCAAGATCTACGAAAGCTGCGTAGACCTTTTTATTTACGGCCAGCTGTTTTTCGACTATCTGTCGAAGCGCGAATATCTGGTCTACGCAACCTCTTTCCGGCATAAAGCCAGATTGTATATCTGAGACCTTCTCCTGGGTGGATAATCTTACCCTATGGATAAGAATCTTGCATAGCACTTTACCTGGCACACTAAGAAGGCTAATCGGTCTGAAGTTACGGCAGTCTTTTTTGTCACCTTTACCTTTGTAAATTGGCACAATGACCGCCTCTCTCCAGTCCGATGGAACCTCCTTGACACTAACACACAATTCGCAGAGCTCTTTCATCCATTCAATCACACATTCTCCTCCCGCTTTCATCATCTCAGGTCTCACACCATCCACACTTGCAGCTTTCCCATTTTTTAATTCCTTTATGACCTTTCTTACTTCTTCTTTCGATATTTTCAAAACATTACCCTCATCATAATCTCCTTTCACAGTTAAATCACATTCTTCTTCACCAAAAACCTCATTAAAATATTCTTTCCATCTCTTTTTTACATCGTCTTTATTCCACAGAATGTCTCCGCTGACATTTTTGATTCCTGGAGTTGTGGACCTACAACTGTCGTTGTTTTGTCTCACCCAGCTCCAGAACATCTTTTTATTGTCAGAGAAGTCATTCTGTGCTCTTTCACTCAAATTTTCTTCCATTCTTCTCTTACTCATTTGAACTTCATTCTTCGCTAGCCATTTTTTCGCCTTGTATTCAGTCTCTAACACTTTATTCTTTCTGTCATTAATCCATTTTAAATAACTCTCTTTCTTCTCTTTCACTGCTTGTTTAACCCTATCATTCCACCATTCATTGCCTTTTCTATGCCCAATCGTAACTTCACCGCATATTTTCTTTGCGCTTTCAACCAAACATGTTTTAAATGTTTTCCACATTTTTTCTACACATGCATTCTTCACAAGTTCCTTGCATTCATCCGATTTCAAAATCTGGCTTATTTCAGCTTCAAAATCATTCCTGACATTTTCATCATCTAATTTTTCCACTTTCACTCTTTTCATCTTAATCACTTTCGTTCTTTTCCTATCTTTTACTTCGCCTATCATTACTTTTGCACACAAGAGATGATGGTCTGAGCCCACGGATATACCTTGGTAGACTCTGACATCTCTTATGGCACCTCTCATACATTCTTCCATACATATGTAGTCAATGACAGTGCGAGTATTTGGCCCATACCACGTGTATGTGTGCACGTCTTTATGCTTATACCAAGTATTTGATATAAACAAATCATGCTCCACACACATGTCAACAAGCCGTCTCCCACTGCCATTCATGACACCCCTTCCGTTTGGTCCTATAACCCTTTCATACTCTTCCTTTCTTCTACCCACCCATCCGTTCATGTCACCAAGCAGAATCACCTTTTCTTCTTTGTCTTTCATTCTGATTTTATCGTCAAGCATATCCCAGAATTCATTCTTAATCTCCATACATTCTGAATCTACTGGCGCATAGCATGCTATCAGTAGAAAATTCGTTCTATCGTACTTGATCCTTACTAGGAGAATCCTAGGGGAGATCCATTCATAATTCCTGATATAACTCTTCACACATTCACTAACAATTACACCAACACCCTGTCTAGGACATCCATCTTTCACACCTGAGTAAATGAACAAATTTCCATTACTCAGAACTTTCTCTCCTTCACCTTTCATTTTAGTTTCGGTCACACATAAAATCTTAATTTTTCTCTCATTCATCTCTTTCAATAGTTCTTCTTCCTTATTTTTCATACCTCTTACATTCAAAGTAGCAATATTCCATTCTTCTCCTTTCTTACGTCTGCTTTTACCAGGCCACAGTGGTTTCCCACTGTACCTGGCAAAGCTTTTGGCAACCCTGCAGGGGCCATCTGACACTCCTCCAACAGTATGGCGACTGGGATTGTCAGCCCCAGTGCGCCTTCGCATGACTATCTCATCGTTTGCCCACAGGAGCCCACATCACAGCACAGTGAACTAATGCCATACTGACACAAGTTTGCACACAACTAAAAAATAAATAACCTGGTTGTCAGTCAGGTGAAAGAAAACACGTGGTCAAAAAGTAAACAAAAGGCCACGAGACAAGAAATCAACAATGAAGTTAAAAAGAGAACAAAAAAGGAATAAAATAATACTAATGAATTTCAATAAGCAGCAAAAATAAAAATAAATGACGCACAATACTTAACGAATATTGAGGTTAGGTTACCACGTGGCTATTTCCAATGAAGAAAAAAAGCCTAAAAAACAACAAAAAACAATGAATTATTACAAATTCTCTTGTTATAAAGGTTAAAACTAAAACGCGGAACCAAATAGATATTAAAGTTAACGTTAAACACGATAGAAGCGAGAAAAAATAGAAATTACAAATTAGATAACCACGTGTTCACACCACGTGGTTATTTCTGAAGAAAAAAAACGCGTAAATACAACAAAAACAGTGAATTATTTAAAATTCTCTTGTTTTATAACACGGACACTAAACACGCGGAACAAATTAAGGTACTTCAATCGCAAAGTAATGCCTTTAAGTAATTTAAATTAATAAAAAACACAGAGCAGCGTTGGACATGTCCGCACGCCACGGCAGCTGGATGAGAAGCTGGATGAAAATAATTTCAATATCACACAATTTAATCGGCATTAATCTTTAGGTACAGGATTACTTTACATCTCTCGTGAAAATTTTATCAAAATCTTTTAAATAGCTTAGCCAGTTAAAAGGATCATGGATTTCATATATTTTTTGATCATTTTTGTCTGAACCATCATCAGAGACTTTTTTGTCTATTTTTGTTTGAACAATAGTTGCAGGATGTAAGAAATAATATTTTAATTAAATAGCGATTTTAATCTTTATAGTTAATTCTTTGTATATAATTCATATTAAACCTGATTTAAACTGCCATTGTATTAAAACGAAGTGAGTGGGCAGTTTTTGTTGTGGACTTTAGATGATGGATATTTCAGGTTTATATCAAGGCTCATATATCGCTTGACATTTTCCAAAACGACGCCTAACATTTGAATAATCATCTACACGAAATAACAAACCGACACATCCATAAATTTTAATCCCAGTGAACTTATTTTGGAAATATCAACAACTTTTTCTGTGGTCACATTTTCAATTTGGTGTCGGCGATTAGACCTCGCACAAGAGGTTGTCCTTGCTAAAGAAAAATCTACATGCGCCAAAATTAATTTAAGCATGTTTTTTTGGACCCACTCATGTGCATATACTAAAGAATGATATGTAATTTTCTCGATGCTTCGAATTGTAATTTTGTAACTGAGAATTACAATAATTAAGGAGTGTGATTATTGCATGCTGTATTATCAACGAGTACACTTTTTTATGCTCTATATGATAGCAATGTGGAAAATATTGATTAAAACTTGTTAAACAAGGTTTTGATTGAGTAGAAAATATAAATATATGTACTTGGCAAGCAAATGAAATTTTACCTTTAAAACTATGTAGAATTTTTCAAAGCATAATAATGTGACATACAATTTCGTTTTTTGAATCGGAACGTGTTTGGCATTTTGTTCCAAATTTGATTTATTCACGGCTGGCAAACGTTACAGTTCTGTGGACAGGTAACTAGAGCAATCAGAAACTAATAACAAAATATAATTTTTCCTTTTCCCTAGCAATCCAGCCGCGTGACGTCAGAACAATTAACTATCCTGAATTTAAGACATTGCGTAAATTCCCCTCGATCGCTTAAATAGAAAATTGTAAAGCATATATAACAGCACCCTTCGTGGATCATTTAATTTACATTGTTTCTATTTACGCGATTGTGGGTAATTTTACGATTTGTTATACGAGGGGTAAAAGTCTTTTTTTTTGCACATTCGGATTATTAAAGAAACGAGTTTTCTTTGCATATCATTATTTTTTTTGTATTTATTAATTTGCTTTTATAACCAATATTGTTTTTTTTCCTCGCATTATTTTTTAGTCGATGCAGTTGCAATAGAAGGATTCTCCTTGGCATTTCCACTAATGGGATATTTTATTTATTGAGAGATCATCAAGCAATCACCACCGAAATATTATTGCAACTTTATTGTGAAACCCATCAATTAAAATAAATAATTTGCTCCCATTGTTAATAGTTCATTGCAATAACAATCATTATGTTTTTGTTGTTTGTTATCAATTTTTTTTTAACGAAAATTAAATTTGTTGTACAGGAATGAAGAAAGAATTTTACTAAATGGAACTATTGACTGTTAACATTGGACTAATATCATTGTAGTCTGAAAAAATCGAAATATTGAAAAAACTTTATTGGTTCACTTTGGCAATGTCATATCTGTTTCAGAAAAGGTTGGCGAAAGTTGTATGTTTTACATATTATGTTCATTTGAGGATCTGATTTTAATTTGTAAGTACACATGCAGCATTTGTAAGTGCGAACTAACACGTGTCTCTTTGTGGGCATGCACTTAATATGAATCTTAAATGTTAACATATCTTTGCAACTTAGATTATAGATAAAGTGTAAATTTTGAAACAGAAAATCTATAATTTTCATTTTAATACATAATATTCCACTTGGTCCCAAAGCGCCATATGCGACCCCTTCGGAGATAACGTAGGCAATCGCTCCTATTATAAACCAGCTCGTGCATTTTGCAATTTTTAGCAAACCACTCTCACCAACGTTATTTATATATTTACATACCCATCAATATTCGCTACTACGGCTAATTTTGGATGTTTAAGTGAGGTGGGTAGAAAGTAGTAATGAGGACATCCAAAATTATAAAAAAAGGAAATAAAATTATTTATTTACGCTACAGAATTAAAGATCAATCACAGACAATAAGTAAGAATCCAGTCTGTGATTGATCTTTAATTCTGTAGCGTAAATAAATAATTTTATTTCCTTTTTTTATAATTTTGGATGTCCTCATTACTACTTTCTACCCACCTCACTTAAACATCCAAAATTAGCCGTAGTAGCGAATATTGATGGGTATGTAAATATATAAATAACGTTGGTGAGAGTGGTTTGCTAAAAATTGCAAAATGCACGAGCTGGTTTATAATAGGAGCGTGCAGATAAATCAATGTTTATTATACCTACCAACAATGTGTGCATTTTATTAGACGCTTAAATGATGAGCTTAGTATTCGTATCGCAGAAAGAACTAACTCCAAATTGTACAAAAAAACTAACTCCAATTTATGCTGGAGAGATGTTTTCCGGGATCCGATGCCGTGGTCTGTGGGAGCTAGAGCTTCCGGAAGTTTGCCCGTGTCTACGATGGACTTCTTCATCATCGCACTTAAAAGCTTGAAAAGCCCATGGTAGACATGGGCTAAACGTCCGAAAGCTCCAGCTTCCACAGACCACGGCAACAGATCTCGGAAAATATCTCTCCAGCATCATCTGCCGGCCATGTAAGCCTATAACTCTAACTCCAATTTGATGACATTTGATATTGTAGAAGCAATTGTCTTTGCATCAATGACGCGAGGTGCACAACTATCCATTAAAATACCCTTTTTCCCTGTTGTATTTTATCATTTATGAGTCCGAAGTAGAAATAGAGAGATATAGAAAAGTAGAAATATTCCGAATAGAGAAAATACATGCATACATGGGCCGCTCCAATTCTCTTACAAGTGTCATACACCTTACAAAATATGACAACTTGAGGGTCTTTTTAAAAAAAAAAAGATTTGCAGAATATCGTAGACGTACGTGTGCTAACTTTTGATACCAGGCCGCGTATATTGTAAACAATTTAATGTAGATTTGCATGAGATCGCCTCACTTTCGATAATAAAGTATGTTATGTCGGCGGCCACAGGCACACCACTTGCTCTTGTAAAATGAAACGTAGACGAATTCCATCAGGTGAAACTAACGGCGCGGCAAAAAGCAACGAACTGAGAGCGGTTTCATCGATCGCCATAAAATTCACCAAAGAAAATCTCCCACAAAACCGACAAAGAAACACAAAATCTTGACGGATTAAATTTTACGCTCAATTTGTGAATGAAATTAAACAATTTATTTTTGGAAATTCGCCTCATTTTGCCCAGCAAAGTGAGACGAGCCGAGGTACTTATGTAAAGACGGATTACGGTAAAGCATAACGTTAAATTTATGCATTTTCGTTTGTTTGTATTGATTTTTCCCTTAATCAAATCCTATTTGTTTTGAACATAGAAGCGTGAAATTTATTTTAATTCACACATTAAAGGTGATTCGCTACCTATCTTATTTGGATCTTATCTAAGTTGCGTAGATGTAAAAAAAATCTCGACTCACGAAATAAAATAGAAATTTGTTAACCAATTCGAATGTCCAAAGAATTAAACACCCTTGTTGTGCAAAGATCAGTTCATCCTTGATCTCCGTACAACAGCGGTGTATTCTAAGGACGTTGGCTATGATACCAATATTTTTTTTTTTTTCTTAATTTCGAAAAAATCGTAGATCACCACTAAACACAAAATCTACAGATTTTGCCACGTGTCCATGATTAAAGGAAAATATAATGTTACAAAAAAAAACAAATATTTTATTTATTAGATTTACCTACCGTTTGTCAGTCATATCATAAAAATTGGTTCATTTTATCTATGTCACCTCTGTTTGAGGAAAGGGCTATAAGAGTTGCAGAATTGCAATCATTTTTACATTTTAAGTGATCTGCAACATACGATTCTATTTTAGCACACATATTGTGTTTATAAATAATATTCAGGTTTGTTTACCCGTCTTTTTTGCAAGTTAAACGAGTGTTGATATTACTAAACACATGCAATACTAGCTATGGCGGGGCGTATTGTATGTTTTGAGTTATTGATGAAACATTTATTGCATTATTCGCTAATTGCAAATATTTCCAATGACGACACGCCATTAAATTCATTCTAAGTTATCCACGCACGAGATCGGGAGCAAGTTTAGCTTTTGATAACGAATTGTATGAAAGAAATACCGCATTTTGTATTGTTAAATGTATCAATCTCCCTTACCTACAAAAAAATTAAACAATAATAAAAAAATAAAATTCCTTTATTGTAAGGTCTATGACCAGCTAAATCAATAATAATTTATGAAAAATAATAAAGCGTTCTTCTTGAACTATTTTTCTCAATTTATTTAATTTTTATTTTATTTTATTAAGCAGAAAAAACAGATACAGACACAATAACAAAGACAAGAAAAATGTAAACATAAACAGTAGAGTGCCTTAATCGTAAAGAATTCCCACAAATATGCAAAAAAATTAAAGTAGCTGACAAAAAATAAAAAAAATGTGGATAGATCAGTTGGCAGAGTGCTTGCATTCCATACCGAGAGTAAGGGTTCGATCCTCACCAAGGGTGTCAGAAATGATTTCTCGTTTTGGTGTTTATTTCAAACCCACCAGCAAGTGTTACTCAGCCTTCACAAGAAATGAGTACCAACCCCTGGAGAGCTGGAGAACCCCCACTTCAACTGAAGTGGTTGGCGTAAGGCCGGCTCCCTTACCTGTAATTATAATACGCGATCCCTACGGGGAGAACGCAGCGAGTATGTATCTACCCGCATGGATACAATAATCGGTGATAGAAAAAATGCTCTGATTTTTGAAGGCCCGAAATAGCACGATATGATTTGATTGTTCTAATGCTATCAGTCTAAGCTTTATCACAATGCTACAAATGCGTGAAAGTTTATCACAGACAAGGTTAGCCGGATTTGTGTCTCGCTAATGGAATAATTCCGTACTGACTAATGACTATTGTATTTTATTTTACCGAATTCAGTCTAGCTTAGTCGCGGCAGGGCTGTGTTGTCGGAATCGAAGATCGAATCGACGTTGAGAGAAACTACAACCAGTTTTTATTAAAAATCGATCTATCATCTTGGCATGCAATATTTTTAATAGAGTGAAACCATCATCTCTAAATATTATATTAGTAAAAGCTTTCCTATGTTTTTTTAATTGTCTGTTTCATATTATTTCATGCTTTTGACATTAATATTTACATATTACGATTACATCAATTTAGAATCAGTGCGAAAATCCCCATTCTCTGTCTTCTTGAAGTTGCTTACAATCTTCTTCTTAATCTTATTTCTCGTTGCTGAGGGTTGTGAAAGCTTGTAAAAAGCGACCACTCTTCTCCAGTTCTCTCTTGACTGTGTTGCCCGTAGCGTTCCAACCTCCGAGGTGCCTGCTGCTGTGTTTACATACTCAGTACATTGTACAGAGGATCTTCCTCATCCTCTCTCTTTCCCCCCAGTCCACCGATCACAACACTTGTTACAGGCTATCCTCATTGCCACAACCAACGTGTCCGAAAAACTGAAGAATACGCGTGTATATATACTGGCCAGAGTAAAGCCATCCAAACGTAGTTCCCAATAAATAGACTCGTTGGTAGGACTAGCCGTCCATGGGATTCAAAGCATGCGCCTCCAGCACTATATTTCAAAATCGCAATTTTTCCTCCTTTCTGCTTCTTTTATGATCCATGTTTCAGCAGCATAGAGAAACATTCTGTGGACCAGACTCCTGATAAGCATTATCTTGGTGTTGTTAATCACACCCCTGTTTTTCCACATTCTATCCAGCTAAGACGTGGATCTTTTGGCAATGGCAATACGTTTGCAATGTAGGAACCAAGAACGACAAATTTGATAAAAGCGGAATCTGAAAGCTCTGCATGGAATCATAAAGCCTTGCTCATTAAATTTCTTAACCAAAATTAGGTTCACATCTACTTTTTTTTTAATGAAAAAAAACGGATTAAAAATTAAAACTTTATTTTAATAGGGAGAATGGCTCTCAACCCTATTTTAGACGTATATGTATCTTGATTTCTTGTTATAAAGCCTGCCTTGATTTCTTGTTATAAAACCTACAGATTACGTGCCAATGCTATCAAAAAAATCTTGTTACCAAAGCTTATCATTTATCATATCCGTATTGTCTATATATATTTTTTTACGAAGCAATCATCCAATCAAATAAACCCACAATTTGCAGGAACGTGGTTTTGTTAAATAAATAAACTGTTATTAGATTTAAGTTACATAATACATTTTGCTGGAAATATTTCCATTTTGTATTCATTAAGCTGTTCAATTGCTTAGTTTAATAATCTAGAAGTATTAAGTAAGGAAAAGTCAATTAAATGTAAATCTTAAATAATTAATTCAAATGATGCTAATTAATATTTATACCCTAACAGTGCTATTTTTAGACATTTTAGTCGTCCGTTGAGCCCACGCTTTGACAAAATAATGATGCTTGGGTTGGAAGTTTCATCACCACGGTCATTCTTACCTACCGAATTTTGGTAATATTGGTAGGAAGACTAATCAGCTTTTCACTTGCGGTCATCTTGGATTGACAGGTATTCATACAAATGCATCATTAATTTGTCAAAGCGTGGGCTCAACGGATGACTACAATGTCTAAGAATAGCACCGTTAGAGTTTTCTACGGTAATAATATAAAACCATAACAAAAGAATAAGGGTTGTGAATTTTATTAATTAATTTTGTCTGAAAATGTTTTTATACTACGAGTAGAATGGAATAAGAAAAAAAGGCGCTCCTTGAAGTATTTAACACATTGAAGAACATAATATGTTCTAGAAGAGAAAATATTTTGATTTGCAGACACATATTCATTTCTATTGATAATCAAAGTCAGTTTTACCATGCAAAAAATAGGTTTTAGTCTAATTCTTGGTTTTATAAATCAAATGAATTTGGCCAACCAAAATAAATATTTTTTTAATTTTCATCTTCCATACTATACTTTATTATCTTCTTCTCTTTCATAATAAATCTTTAATCTAAGTTGCAAAATGTATCAACAATGGAGAAAACGCTTCAAAAATTTACTCAAAACATATGCTCTAAATTTTCAACAAATGCTCTAAAATCAATGAGAATTAATTGAATTAAGAGTACACCACAAATCATGTTCTACAAGAGTACTAAATTTAATTTATATTTAGCGGGTAGATGTCGAAGGTGTTGGTGACTACGATCCAACCAATTATAAAATATTGACCAGTACCCTTAGTACGAGTTGCAAAACTTGAGAAAAGTAAAGTTTACAGAAAATATTGAAGAGTGATTTCTCCCAAAATCTGCTGTTTTTGTTTCTTACACTTTATGATCTTATCAAAAGAGTTACAGTGATGAAGAAAATCAAGTTCAAACAAACAAAAACGGAAGATTTTGGGGGAAATCACTCACTAGTAATTGCCGTAAACTTTACATTACACTAGTTTTGCAACTCGTACTAAGGATACAGGTGTCGCACCAATTTTTCTCCGTCTTATTTGTACCTACTCCATCTCGTAAAAGTTTTTTTTAACAAAAAAACCTTGATCATGATTTACTCCAACACGGTTACTTGCTTGTTAAATTGTATCAATGCAGCTGTACAAAAGTGAGTTGTATATTTTAATAAATAATAATATACACACGTACATTATACAATATGAATATTACAGAACGGTTGCAGTCGGCCATTATTTGCAAAAAGCGAAAGTTGCTTTGGTTTTTATCGCGCTCGGCGTTAAAGTGGACCCCAGCTGATCTTATGGGTCAGACCAAGGTGATACAGAAATACGGCTCATGTCAGGTATCGACTGAGTGGAAGTTGTGGCCTTACAATGCATCATGATCTGTCATTTAAATGCCCGCAGATACATGCATGAAAGACAGCGTAGAAAGGAAAGGACTAAAAGGTTGCTTACAACTTTTTAAAATTAAAAACCCCTTGATTAGTGCCAGTAATGAAATAAAAATATCTGTCATCAACGGTTTTTAGTAATGCTGGAGATATGTTTTCCAGGATTTGAAGCCGTGGTCTGTGGAAGCTGGAGCTTCCGGACGTTTTGTCCTACGATGGGCTTCATCAGCGTGAAAGTGTTACTAGTACTTCTGTTATTCCAGATTTGAGAATATTTTTTTCAATACGTTTTTTCAGCAGCATTTTAGGTGCTTTTCAGATAAAAATATAGTACTTTTGGGATTCTTACAACTTTTTACAATAAATAAAAAAAAGATAACTACCTTCACTATTATCTAATGAACATAGTCCCTTCCGACCTTCCCTGAAACAGGGGTGACATTGGCACAGTCACCATAAATTTGTCCTCACTTTTAAGTTTGAAGTCGCTAAATTATCGTTGAAATTGCTGGCTATTTTTTTTTAATGATTCAAGGCCAAATATTAACCTAATTTTAGCTAATCATCTCAAGAGAGAAGAACCGTTGGCCATTTTTAATTGGCAAGTCTATCTGCCGACAAATCAGTTGAATCCATATCAAGGATGCGAAACACAATCTAATTAATAAATAATTGATATGGAAGATGGTTTAAGACATTAGAATGCCGGTGCATTTAATTGCCAGTGCAATAAATGTTATAGAAATCGATGTGCAAATGATGCCAGGTCACGATCTCACACGCAACATCATAAAAAGCTTCAGGTAAGTAATTTAATATCGAAACATCTAGAAGAGCGGTTATTAATTGAGAAAAAAATCCATATTTTAAATTGATGACTTCGCTCTACATTTATTCCAGTGTTATTTTGTTTTTTGTTCGTGCACTTTATTTTATTTACAGATTTGTTTATTTATCATACGTGTGCGAGGACTGAAAAAATTGGCGGTTACTCTGCAATTTCAACAGCTAATGTGCAAATGTGTTTTTTTGTATTATATTGTTTGTAATACATTTTTAAATTTAATTTATTATTTCCATAATTTTCATTGTATTTGCTTATTCTTGTTCCTTGACTTAAGTGTATGACGGTGTAAGTCTGACCTCTTATATTGTAAAAAAAGTTTACTTTGCAAATGTAACCCTTATTTCAGGGCAGAAGAGTAAGAGTTGAAGAGTTTATGTAAATTTGAGAGTTTTTGTTTTAAAATAACACATACAACATGCGTAAGCGCAAACATAGACGTGTCTGCATGTGGGCATGCAATCAATACAAATCTTTTGTGCTTATAAATTTTTGCAACTAAGACTTAAGCCAACTGCTCTGTAGAACTTTTCTGTAGAAGCTCAACTATGCTCAGTAGAAAACTAAAATAAAGTTAGACTAAGGAAAAGAAAATTCGTTCAGTTCAATTTAATCTAGAATAAAAATATGGAATTAATGGATATACCATAAGGCAGCATTATTTGAAGTTGTGTGTGTCCACTCCTTCACATCAGTGTTCAGTTGTCAATGCATTATTTGGAACACATAAGTCGGTGTGATTTACGACAAGGCTTGGGGCCAACTTTATAAATATCAACGAAAAACAGGTTTCTAACTTATGTAAGGCAAATTTGATATTTAAAAAAATATGTTAGGTAACTATTTCCTGCTAAAAATATAAATACTAAAATAAAAATAAATGAAGAATTACATATTAGCATACAACCTACATTTATACAAAGCTTTTTTATATTATTGCTCCGATTGTTTGTTTTTTTTTAAACTTAGATTATATTGTAAACGGTTATTTTTATTAAAAATATAATTTGCCTTTCGTAAGCTGAGAAAGTGGGAAAAGTTTATGCTTTTTGAAATTTTACACTTAACTTTATACCAGAGTTTTCCAACCTATATTAGCTCATCGCCCTTTATGCGTTATAGATAAACCCATCGCCTCATTATCCCTAAATTATAATTGTCAACGGACAGGGGGTAGATTTCCGGGGCGATTCGGGCTAGGAACCACTGGTTTATACTTTATTTTATTCTGTACTTTGGCAGAATTTATTTTACATGGTGAGATTAAAAAAATGGTGCTCTAAAAACTATGCTTTTATTTTTGCAATTATTTTCTTTAGCTTACTTCGATTCCTTGATTTATCCTCACCCATGCTATTCTCTCACTATTTTGTACTTTTGTAGACAAATATAATTTTTTATTTTATGTTAAAAAACAATTTCTGTAGAACCTGTAGAATCTGTAAAACCTAGTGTCAATCTAATATTTGTTACAAAAATGAGATGTTGCCATCGTTACCATGTATTTAAATCATCATAAAAATAATCCTTGATTTCCACACGACTCATTTTACGTCCGTATTCAAAAATAGAATAAAGACGTAAAAAGCACGATGAAAAATAGCGGCAGCCTAGTTTATTCGAATAACATCAATCACCACCGAGTAACAAGCAAAATTGCCAAATAATCCGAAAGCAAAAAAACATGTTCTCAAGAAGTCTTCATCCAAATCTCACAGCAAAAAGTGCAGACTTCAAAATGACGTAAAGAAAAGTAAACAAAACATTGTTCCTCTTCTGCAGCCACCTTCCGGGTACATTCTGTTTTTTGAAAGTAATTCAAATTAAAAACGAAATGCTACTCTTGAATACATCACCTTTCATTGAAGCATTTAAAAGTAAAAAAAATGTAATTATAATAATTATGCAAAAAAAAAAACAATCTAATGATTTTTTGTTTGTTGATTGGTCTGTTATCCAAATTTACGTTTTGAAAACAAAAAAAACAATCTTCGTAGTTCAAAGTCAGTGCGAGAAAATTCCCACACTCTGCAAACAATGAGATGATATTTTGTTAAGTAATTACTTCAGAATCTTCAAATCTCGCTTGCAATTAAAATCCGACTGTTTTATTTCTGTTACAAGTCTATTCAGACAAATACGCAACAGTGAGTGTGTGCATTTCATTTTTTTGTTGTTGTTGTATATTCTAAATATACTAAGATTCACTTTTTAAAATTGCATTTTTTGTTTGTATAAGTCAGCCATAAAAAAGAAAGTAAATATAGTGTTTTAAGAAGAACGAAAAGAAGAACTGCAATAAATTTACATATTTTTGTATTTCGCTCAAAAAAACGTGGTTTAATAATTTTAAAACTACGTGATCTCCACGTATGTTTTTGTCTTTATCATACATTCCTTGACTAGTTATGTTTGGTATGAGGTTGATCCCCCATGCTGTAAAATTACAGTCAAGACATTTGCGAAGCATGACAGGAAAAACTCTGAAGGATAGAGATAGGAATGAATGGTTAAGATACAAAAGAATGTGATGAGATGGTTTGGGCATGTGGAAAGAATGAAAGATGATAGACTGACAAAGTATGTATACAAAGAAAGTGTGAAAGGAAAAAGAGGTAGGTAAGGGACGACCGAGAAAAGTATGGAGTGATCAGATTGAGGAGATTGTGAAAGAATGGGATGTACAAAGCGAGCGCAAAAGAAGAAAATGCATGAAAAAGGTGATGGATATGAATGAATTGAAAGAGGTATGTAAAGATAGGAAGAAATGGAGGCAGATCTGCAGAGGATCTGGCCACCCCTAGCGGAATGACGACAGAGTTCCAGTTACAGTTACAGTGGCAGGAGTTGAAAAGCTGTGTTCATGTGAGATTTGCTTTATTTCGTAAGCGCACATGCATCATGTGTATACGCGAACTCACGTGTCTGTTTGTGGGCGTAAATTAAATATGAGTCTGAAACGTGACTTTATTTTTAAAAGAATATGTAGATATTACATATATAGATAAATATACCCTCATATATAAATGTGTCACTAGGAAATCTTCTATTTATTATTTTTAATTATGTCACATCCGATTATGGATATAAAGAAAATGCACAAGAGAAAACGGGTTTCTAGATGTTTTATAGAAATTCATTCTACATTACATTTGCTGTATTCTGAAAGTTGCATTCACATTCATATCACAAAGGTGTTTTTTGAATTGAGTTTCATTAATCAATGCTACAGAAACCTGTACCTACATAATGTCTACCATCATCAAGGGCTTTCGTAATATATAATAAACCATTATATAGAACTTGTATAGCATATGTAAATTAGTGACATTATAAAGGTACATACGTAGTAAATGACTCACAGTGCAATTCAGAACAGTCGTACACTAAGCTCTCTCTCTTTTTGAGTTCAACTTTGAATTCCAACGATAGACAAAAATTACCATATATATTTTTTGGTATTCTTTCCATGTAGAACCATGTTTTATTTGCAGATTTTTTATCTACTAATGTTTTGCCTCTATAATCTAAAATCTAAGTTGCAAAGATATATTAACTTAATCTCGAACAAATACAAATCATTATTAGAAACTTACCTAAGCATCTACTTTTTTTTAGAGATTTCAGACTTTGTAGTAAACTAACAAACAAAACTACTAATATCTTGCATATTTATAACAAGATGATGATTGACCCATTAAATCCGATTGCTTTCTGGTAAGGACGTCGGTTAAATATTTCTCGGAAATGGGTAAAAATATGATAAAATTTGAACAGGAAAGATGATGTACATAAACTGATTTCCATATGAGCAACCAAATTTTTTATTTGATGGGAGAAATCACACTTAATTTTGATTTTTGTCTCATTGGAGTATGGTGCAACAGGCCCTTACTATATTTGACAGGTGATGATAATGATGAGGGATAATTTATTTCCGGTGGCCGTTTAATGATCACATACCCTCTCAAGGGCGCCGTGGCTCTTCGAAAACAGCATGTTCTTAAGTCCTCTTCTGAAGGCGATGGTGGGCTGGTCAGAGCGAAGGTCGACAGGCAGCTTGTTCCAGGCAACTGGCCCAGCTATTCCAAAAGCTCCTGTCCGCAAAATTAGAAAGGTGACTCCTTATGCAGGGAACAGTTTATACTGCGCATGATCCACTCTGTCTCTTTGCATATTATAAGATAAGCTAACAGTTTAAACTGAGATGGTGGATATTACATGATTCCCAGTTTTATGAGCCGCTGCTCGAGATAGAAAACTGGTCCGAACTACTTTCTCCGTTCCGAGCAAGCCTGCCGCCAACTCTGAGAAATCTTAATAAATCTCCGACGTTTCGTCGCCCAAATTGTGGTGGAGTCTAAAAAGCGAAATGTAAAAAAAAACAGTGACGGGGTAGAACGGTACCGTGACAAAACGGCACAGTGACAAAACGATACATGACATAACGACATATGACAGAACGACACAGTGATAAAACGACACATAACACAACGACACATGACAGAACATCGCATGATAAAACATCACCATGACAAAACAACGCATAAAATAAAACACTACGACAAAACAATACAAGGACAAAACATCACATGGCAAAACATAACATACCGAAAACAGAACATACCATAAACGGTACATGAAAACAACATCTCACGACAGAACGATTTTCTTGTGATGTTTTGTCATGGTGATGTTCTGTTATGTGTCGCTCTGTCATGTGTCGTTATGTCACTGTGTCGTTCTGTCTGTTGTTCTTCTGTCATGTTTCGTTCTGTCAGTGTGGCATTATGTCATGGGTCGTTCTGCCATGTGTCCTTCTGTCATGTGTCGTTCTGTCATGTGCCGTTATGCCATGTATCGTTTTGTCAGTGTGTCGTTATGTCATGTGTCGTTCAGTCATGTGTCGTTCTGTCAGGTGTCTTTCTGTCACATGTCGTTCTGTCATGTGTCGTTCTGTCATGTTTTGTTCTGCCATGTGTCGCTATGTCATGTGTCGTTTTGTCACTGTATCGTTTTGTTATGTATCGTTGTGTCACTGCATCGTTCTGTCATGTGTCGTTCTATTATGTGTCCTTATGTAATATGTCGTTCTGTTATGTGCCGTTATGCCATGTGTCGTTTTGTCACTGTGTCGTTCTATCATGGAACCAAAAAAAAAACATTGAAGGCGGTCAGCGGCTTTATGAGAAGCATGAAAGTAAAACGGACGCATAGAGTGACTGTGAATGGGAAACGATGTGTTTACATCGACAGTCAATGGACCAACAAAAGGCAAAGATTCGGACGGAATGAATTATTTTTTTGACACGACTGCAGTACAGTCACAATGACGTGCTTTTCAATTACTTAAAAAGATTTTTTGTGAAGCGGAAATTTGACATCAATCAATTTTAAAATCGATTAGCATTGAACTTGTCAAAGCGCTTTCGGATTTAGTTTACATTGTCGTTAAAATAAACAAAAAAATGTTTTTGTTTTTGTTTTTCCGTTTTTTCCATATCTTTCCATTCATTCTCAAAAACAGTTAGACCTAATCTAATCTAATCTAATCTAAGCTGCAAAGATATATATCATTTAAGATTTATATTAAATGCATTCCCACAAGCAGACATGTATAATTTCGCGCTAACACATGCCGCATGTGGACCTACAATATAAAAACCCAATCTCAAATGAACATAAGCCTTGCAACTCTTGCCGCCCTTCCCTGAAACAGGGGTGACATTGGCAAAGTGAACCAATTTTTTACAGTATGGGTGGTCAGCCACATAACAACCTATAAGTCAAGGACCTACCAAACTTTATAATCAATTTCTGTACGAATTTAAAAATAAACGAAAACTTAGTAATCGTAACAGAAATGGTGGGTGTTTTTGAATTATAAAAACATACAATAGAGACAAAACATTTTTGACACAGATTTTTTTAAATTTATTTTTCTCGGCGGTCAAACGTCACTCGTCTATGTACTAGTAAGTAGGGTCCTTATTTTACAATCGCAAAGATATATCAACATTTAAAATTCATATTAAATTCATTTCCATTAGCAGACACGTATAAATTCGCGCTTACACATGCCGCAGGTAGGACCTATAATCTATAATCTATAATCTAAGTTGCAAGGATATATTCATTTAAAGCTCTCAGATGTATGCCCACAAACCAACAAGTGTAGTTCGCGCTTACAAATGCTGAATGTGTACTTACAAATAAAATCCAAACCTCAAATGAACATAAGCCCCACAACTTTTGCCGACCTTCCCTGAAACAGGGGTGACATTGGCAAAGTGAACCATTTTTTACAGTATGGGTGGTCAGCCTCATACCAACCTATAAGTCAAGGAATATGAATAATAAATTACATTTAAATATAAAAAAGAACAAAACCTTACAAAGAAATCTATACAAAAAAAAAAAAGTCGGATTTTAAAATTTAAAGAAATGCATCCAGACATACCTTTGCCACCAGAACCTACAATATAAAAATCCTAATCTCAAATGAACACAAACTCTCCAACTTTTTCCGATCTTCCCTGAAGCAGAGGTGACATTGGCAAAGTGAACCATATTTTTCACAGTATGGGTGGTCAACCTCATACCAAACTATAAGTCAAGGAAAACCTTAGTACCTAATTTAAAAAAATGTTAGCCTCCGCCCTAGTTTTGTCTATGTAAAGTGTGTGGAGCTCATTGGATTAGCAAAAACGTGTCACATTCGAAGCAAGACAATACGATTGTCTAACATGATGATTGTCGTTACACCTGGGTTGCGTTTTGCATGAGATAGATTACCTGTTCGTGGCCCGGGGCGAGGCAAGGTAACGTCTTCAAGATTCGCACGAATCTGCCATTAGGGGCCAATCAAAGTTGCCAGAAGAGAATCAGCGTATTAAATCCATCTAATATTCTACACGTACTTAACTAGTTATGTGTGCCAGTGTAAGAAGTAAAGCTTACATATGATATAAGTCAAGAGATAGGAACTAGAACAGTATACATAGATTAATTTTGTAATAAATAATAAGTAAAAGGTTTTGACGCATCTTTTTATACAGAATAAATACGGAGATTTTAAATGACTTTTAAAGTAAAGCTCTTGCATTGATTTGACTATTGATTTCGTGAACAAAATCTAATGTTTTGATGAAAAAAAAATTGACAAAAAGAGGGTATCTAATCTAATCTAATCTAATCTAAGTTGCAAAGATATGTTACATTGGAGATTCACATTACATGCATTCTCACAACCAGACACGTACAAGTTCGCGCTTGCACATGCCTCATGTGAACCTACAACATAAAAAACCAAATCTCAAATGGACATACACCCTGCAACTCTTGCCGTCCTTACCTGAGACAGGGGTGACATTGGCAAAGTGAACCATTTTTACAGCATGGGTGGTCAGCCGCATACCAACCTATAAGTCAAGGAACACACACACACGACAAATTACATTTTATACATCACCAAACAACAATATCCAAATACAAAACATCCATTTACAAATAAAAACAAATTCCAATTTAATAAACCCTAGCCGCCAACATTACAGATCAACCGCCATTTCTTTCTGTCCTTACATACTTCTTTCATTTCCTCCAGAGTCATAATTTTCTTCATACAGGCTCTTCTTTTATTATGACTCTGGATATTCCATTCATTCGCAATTTCGGATATTTGGTCCATCCATACCTTTCTCGGTCTTCCTCTACCACGACATCCATCTATTCTACCAACATATACTTTCTTCGTCAGTCTTTCCTCATTCATTCTCTCCATATGCCCAAACCATCTTAACAAACTTCTTTTAATCTTCACTTTCACACTTTCTCTTGCACCACATTCTTCTCTTACAAAATCATTCCTCACCCTGTCACTCCGTTTTTTCCCAATCATACTTCTTAGAAAGTCCATTTCAACAGTATGGACTTTACTAATTTCACTTTCATTCACCGTCCAGGCCTCGCTTCCATACATCAAGGTGGGTAAAAGTATGCCACTGCGTACCGCCAATCGAGCATTTTTAGACATGTTTTGATTTTTGGCGATACAAGCTGTGGCACCCAGTACACACCTGCCCTTCATTACTCTTCTTTCAAATTCACCGGTCATTCTTCCATCTTTTTCAAACTTACTTCCCAGGTATACAAACTCATTTACGACATCAGCATTCATTCCATTAATTTTAAATTCATAGGGTATCCTTTAGAGTTTAGAGTTACTGATATTTTTCGGCATTAGGTTTTTAATTTTTACTTTATTGCAGACCGGAATGGCCAAAAAGAAAATAATGCTTGTAACTGTGACTCTTTCACCATTCCGCTAGAGGCGGCCAGAGCCTCTGCAGATTTGCTTCCATTTTTTCCTATCCTTGCATACCCATCACCCTTTTCATAAGTACAATTCCTTCTTTTACGCTCACTTTGTATATCCCATTCTTTAACAGTTTCATCTCTCTGATCCAACCATACTTTTCTTGGTCTTCCATTTCCTCTTTTTCCTTCACATTTTCTTTGTATATACACCTTGTAAGTCTTTCATCATACATTCTTTCTACATGTCCAAACTATCTCATCACATTATTTTGTACCTTTACTTTCACACCGAATTTCAAATTGCATTTGCCTTTCACCCGTTCATTCTTAACTCTATCCCTTAGACTCTTTACTCTATATCTTTGTTCATCCTCAGTCGTCATGCAAAGAGGGTGTCTCCTGAAGACGTTAGCTACGTCACTAACGATATGTTGAGAATAATGTAAGTTCTCTTATAACGGTTCGTTAAATATCCGAATAAAAATTGTACAGTTATAATGATTAAAAATAAGTCAAACGACCGTAATTCAACTTAAGCCTTACAATCTATCTTTTAGAGTTTTTCCATTCTTAAAGTTTTTCCTGTCATTTTCTGGATTAATTAAATAAAAAATACACAGATTTTATATTTTTTATGTTTGACGTAAAATGCCAACAGGTTCAAAGAAATATATCACAGGTGATATGGTGAAATCGAGATGATAATGTGTACACTGAGTGATTTAACGGCGCATTAAAAAGATGAGATGGTAGACAAGGTAACCATGATTCTGTTGACTCCCACATCTGAGTGTTATTTTATTAATATAGTCTGTCAAAATACAGCAATTTTATGGCCGCATGCAAATTAGATTTCGGATATCGTGAGAAAAAGACACTCAAAATTTATTATCCCAATTCTAAATCAATAATGACTTTCGAAGTACCATCCTTCCGAAAATCATTCCCAATTTTTTTTTTTAAGTTGAGACACGCAGTTTAAATAATTGACGATCATTTTTCGATGTCACCTTATTTTAAAATATAAAAAAAGCCTGTACGCATATTTCTGGCGCATATTTTAACCTACATATGTATGAAAATATTAAAAAAAAGGCGATTTATTTGATTTTTATTAATAATCATAAATTTACCAATCTAAGAAAAAAAATAATAATATGTAAGTGGCATAATATGTAAGTGGCATGGGGGTCAGCCTCATACCAATCTAATAGTCAAGGAGGTCAAGTCTCTCCTACTTCTCTTCTCCAGAAGCTTCACTGGCTCCGTATCCCGGGGCGCATCGAGTTTAAAGTGTGCACGATGGCCCACAAAGCTCTACTTGGAAAAACACCCAAATATCTCGCTGATTTAATTAAACCAGTCACCCTCGGCAAAAAAAAAACCTAACACTGCGCTCGGCTGAAACTGGAGCCAAATCAAAGATTGAAGAACCGATAAGAAGAGTTAACACAATGTTTGGAGAGCGTGCATTTGCAGTTGCTAGTCTTTTGGCCTGGAACAACCTGCCACATCATGTGAGAGAGCTAGAGTACCATGGAATGTTTCACAATGCACTGAAGACGAGCAAATTTTTGGCATCATTTGCACAAGCGCCCTTGGAGTTATCACGAAACGGCGCTATAAAGAAATCATCAACTCATCATCATCATCATCAAGTCAATAATGATGATTTTTTTGATACACCATATTTGTGATTGTTAACGTAAATTTATTAAAATGTATTCGTTATCACTTACAAATCCATTTGTAAAAACAACAAATGATGTTCTTCCAGTATGATTTTGGAAGCATTACAAAGAACAAGTAGTTGATGGTTTATTTTGAACAATACAGGTACCTCATTTGCAAATTGATTTATCATTTAGTTTGTATCCGGTTGTATACACATAAAGAACGCGTTATTGTTTTTAAAGACCATCAATCATAAAGATAACATCAGAATGCACGAGAACTAAATGGCTCTGTAAGTGAATAATAAATGCTGCAGATCTTGTCATCTTGTATGACATTATAATTTGGCAAAAACGATCTGTACTTTCCATACATAATAAATATGTTAATAATACAGATGTAAATACCACAGCAAATATTTAAATGATATAAAAATAAATACTACGGTAAGATGTAAAGGTCATTTGTATTTTTGGACGAAATATTCAATGTGAACATAAATGTTTTTTTAATTATAATTTTTAAGGCATAAAATTTAATTTGAAGCCTTGCTATTTTAGTTTACTAATATATAATTTAGTAAGTTGATTTATTCGATTTTGCTACTGGTAGAAACATAGCATGGAAGATTATTTTAGTAAAACTGATTTCTTATTTATAGGTTAATCACCCATACTGTAAAAAACGATTCACTTTACCAATCACACCCTTGTTTCAGGGAAAGTCGGAAAAAGTTGCAGCGTTTATGTTCATTTAAGATGTAACCTACACATGCAGCGTTTGTAAGCGCGAATTTACATGTGTTGGTTTGTGGGCATGTATTTAATATGAATTTAAAATTTTAGTACACGTATTTCTTTGAAACTTTGATAATAGATTATAGATCATCATATGACAATGAGAACTTATGATAGCTTAGTAAAGAGCGCTTTCAATTCAATGCCGGAGAGTTAGGGTTCGATACTCATCAAAGGTATCAAAAATGATTTCCCTTTCGGAGTTTATTTCAAATCCTAAATTGAAATTCCGGCAAGGTGTACTCAGCCTTGACAAAAAAATGAAAACCGTCTGGAGAAGGAAAGCGCAACTTCAAGAGAAGTGATTGGTGCAAGACATTTGCAGACATTTGCAAGATTGGTGCAAATGAGGTACTTGTAAAAATAAATTGGTTTCTCTAGCCACATATGTTCTTGTTCAGAAGTTGCACTTTATTCGTATGTGCAGCTAAGTTGCGTTGTTTTACATTGGATTTTTGAAAAACATTTGATAGATGGTAGCCGGTAGGTTCTTCTTACATCAGATTGTAGAACTAAATTTCTGGACCCCGAGTACGAGTTTTTTCACTTTACTCGAAGCATTGATTATTCGAGAAAAATGTATGTGAACTTGTAAAGCACCTCTGGCAAAACAAGTTTCGAAACTTTTTTTGCCAGGGGTGCTTTACAAGTTCAAATACATTTTTCTAGAATACACAATACTTCGAGTTAAGTGAAAAAACTGGTAATCAGGTTGATTCCACCATTATGAAAGTTTATTTTTTAAAATTGTATAAAAAAGAAATCAGGTGAAACGATGCAATTTCTATCCATTATTGACATAAAAGTGTTTGAAATAATTTCATCGAATGCAAGCGCACTTTGCAGAAATGCAGTTTTGAGGTTTCGTGCTGGCTAAAAGAGTTCAACGCTTCCAATACCAGCAATACTAATTATAAACCTGCAAGTTGCGACTAACCTCAGTGTGCAACTATGCATGATATTGTTACAAACATAAAATAAAGTCCTCAATAAAATACTAGGGCAAACAATATACTCATACTCACAAGCCTATATTCAAACCAGATCAGTAGCTGGTAATATAAATATTTCACTTACAATTCGTATCTACGCAATTGAGGCTTGCGAAAATCCACAAATAAGATTATTTTTTATACACTCCGTGCATTTAAAGTAAGGATGAAAATGCCGGGCTAGTGGCAGGACAGACAGTCATATCCTCAATAAGAGTTTTAGGCTGACACGGCCGATTTTTTTTAAGGAATTCTGTGCGGGAGGCTCCCCAATTCTTGAAAGTCTTGGGGGTCTATGTCAGCCTGGAAAGGTGCCGCAGAGGTGTTGCTTGTGTTGTTGCTTCTGTCGTGAGGCGTTGCAAGGAAGTGGCGATTGATGTTGGTTTTGAATAAAACCGGATTAAATTGATGATGCTGGAAAGATGTTTTCCGGGATCTGTTGCCGTGGTCTGTGGGAGCTGGAGCTTCCAGATGTTTCGCCCTTACCTACGATAGGCTTCTTAAGCGTAAAATTGAAATGATGATGATTCATCAAGATATTTTGTTTCTTTGAAATAAATTCCTATCACATTTTGTTCTCTTAAATCTATTACATTGTTGATTAAATTGTTGTTACGCTATACCTCTCCGAAAAGAGACTAAGCTCTTGTGTGTGGTGAGTTGATGATTTCTTTAGAGCGCAGTTCTGTGGTGTCACTCCAAGGGTGCTTTAAAAATGATGCTCAAAATTTGCTTGTCTTCAGTGCATTTCGGAACTTTCCATAGTCCTCTAGCTCTCTCATAGCCTCAAATGTAAATGTATTTTAGTATCTTAGCCTCAAATGTAAATGTATATATTTGCGACTTAGATTATAGAGATTGTATGGTACTTACATCCAGATCAGACTCGTACTTTGAATACGTACATAATAAGTGTATATAGATTAGACATCTCTGACGTTTTACAAGCTCATATCAAATAGTTGTGAAATATTGATGAGCACTCACGAAGGTTAAAGAATCACCAGGTATACAGTATCCCATTACATTCAAACTAAACCGTTTTAACAAAAGGGCACGTAAACTAAAGCATCGCCTCTCATGAGCGTTTTACTTTCTATACGTTTTTGTAAAAAGATATGGGTAGAGTTTAAATGATACTAGGAGTAGTGTATCGTGCATTACGCACAAGTTCTTTACTTTCACACGTTTTTTTTTTTTTTTTTATATAGGTATGCAGTCGTCATATTGAATGGATAAAAGTGCGTGTTCCATGATACAATCCGAGTTGCAGAGATGGATTAAGATTTGAAGTTTATTTAACATGCACTTAACTTGTGCAGACATAACACGAGTAAAATCTATTTATACTCTAAGATGCAAAGATATATATAAATATATATATCGACGGTTAAAAGGCAGTTAAGCGATATTTTGGTCAAAAATGAGTTATGAATGCTATCCTACTTGAAATTTTCCGCTCTTTCTAATGCGCTAACTGCCATAGCTCTACGATGATTTTTTGGTTGTTTATGCCCAAGCAAACAACTGCGTTTTCGAAGTATAGTTTTGGTGTGATCGACAAGATTTTGGCCTTTTTTGTCCTAAAGGCGCATGTGACATAAAAAAAATCGTAGAACATCGTAAAACCACATTAATAGGAATGCCAATAATTCCCTTTATTTTTTAAAATTTTAGAGCTGTTTTGATTTTAACAATATGATAACAAATAAAAAAGTGATGCCATTTTTTTGCAATCTCAAACTTTAAACTGCTCTTTTGAACAATTTAGTTTATGTCGCTTAAGCTCTACTGCTTTCTGCTTTCTATCCATAATCTATAATCTAAGCTGCAAGGATATGTTTACATTTAAGGCTCTTATGAAATGCATGCCTACAGACAGGCACATGTAGGTTCGTACCTACACATTCTGCATGTGTGCATACAAATAAAGAAAACCTCACATGGACATAAACCTTGCAACTCCTGCCACCGTTCCCTGAACCGGGGGGGCATTGGCAAAAGTGAACCGATTTTTACAGCACGGGTGGTCAGCCTCGTACCAACCTATCAGTCAAGGAGCACAAAAAAATATAAATGATTTACAGAAATTCATAATGAGACACATTACAAATTAAAGTAAAATAAATAAAGTAAAATAAAAATTAAACTTAATATTACACTTAGAATTAATGCCCTAGCCGCCATTGTTGCAAATCAACCGCCATTCCTTTCGGTCCTTACATACTTCTTTCATTTCATTCAGAGTCATAATCTTTTTCATGCACTATCTCCTTTTGTTATGACGTGTTCTGTGGTTATGACTCTGAATATCCCATTCATTCGCTATTTCGGAAATTTGATCCATCCATACTTTTCTCGGTCTTCCCCTACCACGGCTTCCATTCATTTATTTCATTCGATATATATATTAAATGTATGATCACAATCAGATATTAGTTTGTCCGTTCTTACATATGCTGCATCTGTAAATTAAATCTCAAGTGAAGATTCACTCTTCACTTTTTATTTCCTTTCCCTGAAACTGGGGTGATATTGGTAAAAATAACCAATTTTACAGTTTCGGTGTTCAATTTCATGCCAGCCTATAAGTCACCGACCAAAAAAAACATTTTTTTACGGTCTTTGCATACTTGCTTCATTACATGCAGAATACTGATCTTAATCACGTTGAAATATGATAAACGTGAACACACTTTCTACAATACTTGTTGTTTTTGTTTATTAAGAGGGATGAGAGGGTGACAAAACATATCTATAATATAATCTATCAGTATGAGTGGTCAGCCTCATACCAACCTATAAGACAAGGAAATAAGTAAATATTAATCTTGTATTTCCCTAAATAAAGTTTCATCATCAGTTAAAAATTGACAACACACTTGCTTTATTTGTAAAGTGGCTTTCGAATACAACATTGATAACTGAAATCCAGTTTGAAAGTTTCCACTTTCAGAAATAAACATTTTAAATTGCTATAACGGACAGATTGTAAAACTGCCACATGCATTTTATTGGTCAATTCATTACTAACACATCTCGGAGAAAATATTTTAAATGTACTTTCGATTGATTTATTTTAAGATCCATTAAATGGATCTGGTTATTCAATGTATAATTTATAATTCTCTATTTTGTAACGATCACTATTCCACCAATCTCTTTTCTAATTTTGTTGTGCTCCGCCGGGAATCGATGCCTAAACCACGAACTTCTGAGTGCGAGTGCGTAGTTTATTAGCTTTAACCACTATATTCCGTCATCTGGCCTAGTTTTTCCCATCATTTGCCTAATGGTTGAGAATCTTTTATAACCTGCTTCCTCTAGAGTCTAGGGTGTAGGTTCTCGGACTATTCTCTACTATCGACCCTATATGTGACGTATACAAGATGAGTTATCGATACACTTATCTGCAACCTTCAAAGCCATCGGTCATCACAATCTAATTTACAGGTCTAATTACGAGTATGTCTATTAATGTCTCTATGTGCAATGTTTATTTGGAACTATAGGATTCGTTTATGATACAATTTGAACACACGATCGACTGACCCACAAACATCGAGGCTTGTTGTTATTTGATCCTTCTTCTGCTTTTTCTTCCTTAAACTTTCGCAGTCTACTCCTGAACATAAATCTCCTCCAATCTTCTCCATGACATCTTGCAAGATTCAGTTTTTTAATTCGACACTTTTAAAAACTTCTAACCACATGTGCCAGACGTGTATGTGATTTAGGAATTTTGGTTGATTGGGAGGGAGTTAGTTATTTGATTATCTTAATTAGATCGCCCATTCACTCCATTGAATTGCTTCCGTTTTCGGATCAATAGTTAGATTGTTGGGAGATCAGTTTCCTTATGACAAACATACCAACGAATCCAAACTAAATACAAGCACTGTTTTTATTTCCCATGACAGCATCCAATTGCAGACAGCGACAGTTAATGGATAATTAACCGATTTGGTCTACTTGATGGTTGTGTATGCTTTCGCCACCGATGTGGAACAGTGTGGCAGACGACAGTGAACGTTTCCCCAGCTGACCGCTGCTCTCAGTTTCTACACGGCTTTTCACTCATGTTTTCTCACTTGTAACTTTCTGTTCCTCAACGGCTTTATTTATTGCATTTGTTAAATCTAACACCAGGTGTAACCGACTTTGTATGTTAAAATTGACTTTACCATGGTTTAAGAATGTTAAACTTTTGATGTACTTAACATTTAAACTTAACTGACTTAACTGTAGCGTTTTACCCACAATGTATGAAAAGTAAATCTCTCACTGGAGGTGATATTTTTGTTTCCATATAATTAATACTGAACATAATTTAACAAGGCTGTAAAGTGGTGCACATTATCATGTTGAGGTCAACAAAGAATGATGAAATTTATGGCAAATTATTAAAAAAAATGTTTTAATCTCACTTAAGGGGGCGCTCTCATGTTGCACCGCGCCGAAAGCTGTCAAAGTTGCGACCCGTTTCCCCCCATCCCCTTTCGCCTCAGACCGTATGGATTTAGCCCCACAAAATATGCTCGACTTGCTATTGCCGTTTAAAGATTTTTTTTTACATACGACTTTTGTGGATCTCCCATCACGCAAAAAAAAAACGCAACTAAGCTACACATATAGTGTAACTTCTTGCCTGTGTTATCCCCGAAGGGGTCACATGTGGCCATTCGGGACCTATTTATTTATACAGGTAAGGGGACCGGCCTTACACCAACAACTTTTAGTTGAAGTGGGGTATCCCAACTCCCGAGAGTGCTGGTACTCATTTTTTGTGAAGGCTGAGTAAACCTTGCCGGTATTTTATTTTGGGGTTTGAAATAAACACCAAAACGGGAAATCATTTCTGACACCCACGGTGGGATTCGAACCCGAGCTTTCGGCATGGAATGCAAGCACTCTACCACCTGAGCTATCGACCGGACTATAGGACAGGATTTCTTAAAAAAAAAAAAAAAAATTATAACGCTTTCGTCTTTACATTAAGTGTGGCCTGAGCCTCTAGAAAAGTCTCCTCTACTTTTTTCTATCCTTACATACTGATCTCAGTTCATTTATATCCATTGCTTCTTCCCATAATTTCCACTTTGTACTTATTTTTATCCCGAAAATGTAAGCAGGTAGGTTTATGAATTTGAGATATTTTGAACTTTTATAAATGGCTACTGTAGTATTTTTTTTTTTTTTTTTTTTAAATAGATTTGTGGAAAGGAATGCAATCCACCAACCTATTTTACCTGGCCAGTTGTCTTCATGCGAAAACAGAAGCTTGTGTGCATGCAACGGCATCTGTTGAACCAGGGTCGAAGTTATCGGCGCGGGATTCGAACCAGCGTTATCCGGTTCCAAATAACCTGACTCGATCCCCCCGGCTATAGCACCGACATTATATTACATATTTCATAGTGACATTTGAATAGAGTAACTAATTAAAAGTAGATAAATACATAATAAAATATTTTGTACCTATTGATATAGATTAGATTGGATTAAAACGCAACTAAGCTACATATATGGTGTGACTTGAAAGAAGAGTAATGAAGGGCAGGTGTGTACTGGGTGCCACAGCTTGTATCGCCAAAAATCAAAACATTTCTAAAAATGCTCGATTGGCGGTACGCAGTGGCATACTTTTACCCACCTTGATGTATGGAAGCGAGGCCTGGACGGTGAATGAAAGTGAAATTAGTAAAGTCCATACTGTTGAAATGGACTTTCTAAGAAGTATGATTGGGAAAAAACGGAGTGACAGGGTGAGGAATGATTTTGTAAGAAAAGAATGTGGTGCAAAAGAAAGTGTGAAAGTGAAGATTAAAAGAAGTTTGTTAAGATGGTTTGGGCATATGGAGAGAATGAATGAGGAAAGACTGACGAAGAAAGTATATGTTGGTAGAATAGATGGATGTCGTGGTAGAGGAAGACCGAGAAAGGTATGGATGGACCAAATATCCGAAATTGCGAATGAATGGAATATCCAGAGTCATAATAAAAGAAGAGCTTGTATGAAGAAGGTTATGACTCTGGAGGAAATGAAAGAAGTATGCAAGGATAGAAAGAAATGGCGGTTGATCTGTGATGTTGGCGGCTAGGGTTTGTTAAAGTGAATTTGGTTTTATGATTTAGTTTTTTATGTCCATGTATATATTGTTATTTTTATTCTTTGATTTTAAAAAATGTAATTTGTCATGTATGTTCCTTGACTTATAGGTTGTTATGCGGCTGACCACCCATAATATAAAAATTGGTTCACTTTGCCAATGTCACCCCTGTTTCAGGGAAGGACGGCAAGAGTTGCAAGGCTTATGTTCATTTGAGATTGGGTTTTTATATTGTAGGTCCACATGCCACATGTGTTAGCGCGAAATTATACATATCTGCTTGTGGGAATGCATTTAGTATAAATCTTAAATGATATATATCTTTGCAGCTTAGATTAGATTAGATTAGATTAGACTTCTTGCCGCGTTATCCCCGAAGGGGTCGCATGTGGCGAGTTGAACCTATTTATTTTTACAGGTAAGGGGGCCGGCCTTACGCCAACCACTTCAGTTGAAGTAGGGGTTTCTCAGCTCCCGAGGGGGCTGATACTCATTTCTTGTGAAGGCTGAGTAAACCTTGCCGGTATTTTTATTTTGGGGTTTGAAATAAACACCGAAATAGGAAATCATTTCTGACACCCTCCTCGGTGGGATTCGAACCCGAGCTCACGGGGTAGTATGCGAGCACTCTACCAACTGAGCTATCGACCGGAAAAAAATATATTTTTCTTTTTTAAAAAATGAAATCTGTGACTATACACTATACAGTCACACAGTGCCAACCAAATAAAAAAAACAATCTGCAAGTAACTATAAACACAAGTCATTATGTCAACAAAATGAGTCCTAAGGTAGACAGGGTTTTCTAGGAATCAGCTTAACTTGTCGGACTAATGTATTGTTAATTTCTTTGTTGGTAATTCAAAAGACTCTACCTGAAGTCTATTATAGATGAGTCGTATAGAATCAAAGGCGGCAATCTAAAAATAAATAAATTGACATGAAGGGTCGTGGGTTCGAATCCCCACGGAGTGCAAAGGAATATAATTTATATTATTTAAAACAAACCGGTCCGTAGTCCAATGATAACACTTCGGACTCTGAATGAAAGGTTGCGGGTTCGAATGCCAGCGGAGCACAAAAAATATAGCGTTTGGCCAAATTTTAACAATTGATTTAAAAAATGTAATTTGTCGTGTATATTCCTTAACTTATAGGTTGGTATGCGGCTGACCACCCATGCTGTAAAAATTGTTCACTTTGCCAATGTCACCCCTGTTTCAGGGAAGGACGACAAGAGTTACAGGGCTTATGTTCATTTGAAATACGGGTTTTTATATTGTAGGTACACATGCGGCATGTTTAAGCGCGAACTTGTACGTGTCTGCTTGTGAGAATGCATATAATGTGAATCCCCAATGTAACATATCCTTGCAGTTTAGATAAGATCACTTGGTAAGCATAAGTCATAGAAAAATGTCTTTCAAAAATCGAGAATCCTTTTTATGGGGGTAGGTAAAATTTGAACAAAGAACCATTGTTTAACATATTATCCTATTTCCATTGAAAGACATAATATTACAATGACGACCAAATAGAAAAGTATTATAATAAAGTATAGTAAAATATTTTGCACAAAAAAATGTCTTTTTTTTCATAATCCTTATAATAGAAATTATTCTGGTGATGACCGGTCCGTAGTTCAGTGGTGACATTTCGGACTCTGAATGGAATTTGTGGGTTCGAATCCCGGCGGAGCACAACAAGTATGCCATTTATATTTTGTTGCATTTATGTTGTGTTGTAATATGTATGTTCATTTGAGGTTTGTATTTTTTTGTTGGTACACAGTCAGCATTGAAGCGCAAACTACACGTGTTTGTTTGTGGGCATGCATTTGATATGAGCTTTAAATGTTAAAATATCTTTGCAATTTTGATTACAGATGTATAGACATCAAATAAATGGCTACTTTATTAACAATTATTATTTATTATTTTCATATTTGCTCTTCGCTGGGTTGAAAAATTTATAAACCTTTACTCATGACCGGTAACAAAAGCTCCATCCCGCCTTACAGCAACTGGGTCTTGCTTGAGAATTGGCACTTTGTAGCGACGACGACCAAGCTCGTAAAAAGGTCGATAGCTCTATAATCTATAATCTAAGTTGCAAAGATATATAATCATTTAAAGCTCTCAGATGTATGCCCACAAACCAACACGTGAAGTTCGCGCTTACAAATGCTGAATGTGTACTTACAAATAAAATCCAAACCTCAAATGAACATAAGCCCCACAACTTTTGTCGACCTTCCCTGACACATTGGCAAAGTGAACCAATTTTCACAGTATGGGTGGTCAGCCTCATACCAACCTATAAATCAAGGAATCACTCAATTGGTAAAATGCTTGCATTCCATGCCGAGAGCAAGGGTTCGATCGCAAGGTTTACTCAGCCTTCACAAGAAATGACCACCAGCCGGAGGTTGGAAAACCCCTACTTCAACTGAAACTGGCTGGTGTGAGGCCGGCCTCCTTACCTGTAAAAATAAATAGGTCCCGAATCGCCACATGCGACCCTTTCGGGGTTTACGCAGGCAAGAAGTTACACCATATGTGCAGCTTAGTTGTGTTTATTCTAAGGTGATGCGAAACACTCCTCAAGAGCCGAACTTTACCGTCGCTATGGAATGCACCTATTCTCAAGAAAGCCCCTATTACTGTGGAGCTGTAGGCTTAAAAAAAATAGGCTGATTTATTTGGTGAGCGCTGTTTTTGTGTGAATCACACCTCAAGAGCCCTCTGCGAGCTTGGTCGTCGCTATAGAAATCGCCAATTCTTAAGCAAGACCCAGTTGTTGTAAGGTTGGATGGACCTTTTGATGACCGGTCTTTGGTAAAGGTTTATGAATTTTTTCAACCCAGCGAAAGCAAATTTGAAAATATAAATGGTATATTTTTTGTGCTTCGCCGGGATTTGAGCCCACAACCTTCGAGTTACGAGTCCGAAGCGTTACCATTTGAACTACGGACCGGTCAATTTTACCAATAAATAAAATTCAATTTCTCGCCAGGAGCAAAAAAAAAACACTTTTTTTCGCATATCAACTTTTTATTCAGTTTTAATATTTTTTATTAAATAAATTAATAAACGTACTAATCAAGTAACCCATACTGTAAATTTATTAGACCTATGTGTAAAAAATAAATTCCTTGACTTATAGGTCAACGACGTTACCATGTTGAAAGCACCGGTTCCCATAGATCACCGAAGTTAAGCAACATTGGGCGCGGATAGTACTTGGATGGGTTACCGCTCATGTACACCGCGTGTCGTTGGCATCTTGCCCCGGTCCGTAGTCCAGTGGCAACCATCCGGACTCGTTAATGGAAGGTTGTGGATTCGAATCCCGGCGGAGCACAAAAAATATACCAGTGTGCTTTCGAATGTGCTCTTCGCTGAGTCGAAAAATTCATAAACCTTTACCAAAGACCGGTCGCTGAAAGGTCCATCCAACCTTACAACTGGGTCTTGCTTGAGAATTGGCGCTTTCTACAGCGACGACCAAGCTCGCAGAGGGCTCTTCAGGTGTGATACACACAAAAACAGCGCTCACCAAATAAATCATCCTAATATTATTATTATTATTTGGTATGAGGCTGACCACCCATACTGTAAAAAATGGTTTACTTTTCCAATTAGTCACCCCTGTTTCAGGGAAGGTCGGCAAGAATTGCAGGGCTTATGTTCATTTGAGATTGGGTTTTTTATACTGTAGGTCCATATGCGGCATGTGTGAGCGTAAAATTATGCGTGTCTGCTTGTGGGAATGCATTTAATATGAATCTGAAATGATACATATATTTGCAACTTAGATTTAGATGTGCGTTTTGAACCGTTTTGTTACAAACAATACTAATAAAAGAAAGAAAACTTTCCGACTTCAAAGTTTTAATGTGTTATTTTCAATATTTATTCGTATTTTTTTACGCTCGTATCGCAGCAGACGAGGAGATAGTTTTTGTAATACACGTTGTCTTTAACCCATATGCTCTGCGTGTGTGAGGGAGAAGTACCGTGCGGTAGAGAGGTTGGACAAGCAAGCGGCACAGATCCCACGTCCGAGCCCCTTGAAGAACAAAGGGAGACTGATTCATTTTGAACAGAATTTTAAAGGTTTGCGAAATAAGGAAAAAATCCATGAAAAAAAATATTTTGACTATTTGTTTTGTTGTTATAGGTTTAAAAAAGACTTTATCTACATGGGATTTTTTTCATTTTTTTTTTTAAACATTGAATGTCGGAAAAAAACGTGTACGAAAAATACAAAAAAAAAAGAAATTTTGCAATATTCAAAAGGTAAAATAATGAAAACAATATCAAATTTCAAAAAAGTAATCTGATCATGCCTTCAACAAACTCTTTTAAAATTATTCTATCATAGAAAAAATTAAGATTTTTTTTTTGTTTTTGGAGGATATGCTTTTTAGCAAAGCTCTTTCCGCAACTAGCAAAAACAAGTCCAGATTAAGCTTTGATTTATATACGTAAATAATTTATTTGACTTTTGAAAAAAATATGATATATAGTTTAAATGTTGATTAATCTTACGTAATTTTTTGAAATATTAATTTATGTCTTAATGATGCTCTAAAAAAATAAATGAAAACATACTTTAAAAAAAAAAATCTTGAATATGCGTGGAGCGCACCCTTAAGGGCACTAATTTAAAGTTTTATTAATTACAGCTAAAATATAAAACAATTAGAAATCATGAAAAATTTGTCTGTTTTTCTTGTTTTCTTTGAGTTGTAGTAAACGAGTATCCAATAACACTTTTATGGTTCGATTTTAATACAAATGCAATGCAAAATATATTTATTGTAGCAGCTTGAAAAATCGGCAATTTGAAAAACACAAAGTCAATTGAATTTACATAGGTTTAAAAAAAAAACACAAAGCTTACTTTAAAAAAAACACAAAACAAATTATTTTACAACCATTTTGTAATCACACTTTCGTCAGGTAAACCCTGCTTGTTTGTTTTAATTTTCTTTCTGATTCAGTACGAATCGCTCTTATCTATAATAATCTATAATCTAAGTTGCAAGGATATATTCATTCAAAGCTCTCAGATGTATGCCCACAAACAAACACGTGTAGTTCGCGCTTACAAATGCTGATTGTGTACTTACAAATAAAATCCAAACCTCAAATGAACATAAGCCCTGCAACTCTTGCCGACATTCCCTGAAACAGGGGTGACATTGGCAAAGTGAACCATTTTTTACAGTATGGGTGGTCAGCCTCATACCAACCTATAAGTCAAGGAATACGAGTAATAAATAACATTTAAGTATAAGAAAACAACAAGACCTTAAAAATAAATCTATACAAAAAAAGTAAAAAATGTCTTATGCAAAAAATGTAGCAAGCCAATAAACCAACATTAAAAATCAGCATTGCAGATTAGCCGCCACTTCTTCCTGTCCTTGCATACTTCTTTCATTTTCATCCAGAGTCATAACTTTTTTCATACAAGCTCTCCTTTTATTATGACTCTGGATATCCCATTCACTCGCTATTTCGAAAATTTGGTCCATCCATACCTTTCTCGGTCTTCCTCTTCCAGGACATCCTCTTCATTAATGTTATTCTCTTAAGATTTTTCCTGTTTTCGTAAAATAACAAAACTTTATTACCTAGACAGCTAATCGAAAACGGATACAGTTAATAATATCCACAACTAGTTAAAATCATTTAGTTTAAATGTTTCAAAGTTCACAGTGATATTTATGGATACAGATAGCAAGTAACTGGTTTAGTTTTTACACCTTCAGTAATACAAGTATAAAAGTATACGTTCATACTAAACCATAGCGTTAAAATTAAAAAATTATGTAAAACAAAAAAGCGTCTCTAATGAGTATTTTACGTTTCATTCATTTTTTATGATTGAGTTTTATACTGTAGAAGGGCATGCATCGTAGAGGCCAGTCGTGACGAAACTTTAGACGTACATATCCACCATCTAACCTGAATTACTTAATGATTATTATTATGTTCATATGAGGGAGCACGGAATGTTGATTTAGCAAATGCAGCGGTTTATATTTCATGATGGATCAATCATTAGCATCGGTACAAGTTTTTACTTCACTTGTTAGTAAGTATTAAAAATTTTGCAACTGAGGCGCAGTACGATTTTTATACACAAAAGTAAAATTTCACCCACCACTTTGTTAATGTGGGAATAAGAATTTGGGATTTTGATGTCATGTTTATAATTAATCTATAATCTAAGTTGCAAAGATACATTGCATGTTAAATGCATTCCCATAAGCAGACATGTGTTAATTTGCGCTTACACATGTCGCATGTGGACCTACAACTTAAAAAACCCAATTTCAAATAAACATAACGTAGCCCTGTAACTCTTGCCGAAATTCCCAAAACACGGGTGACATTGACATATATAAATGACAACAATGGAAATGCACTGTAATGTTTGAAATTTGATAAAATATTTTTTTGAAGTAGTAGAACGACCCAAAGAGCCATGGAAAGAGCCATGTTAGGACTCTCCCTTAGAGATAGAGTCAGAAATGAAACGGTGAGAGAAAATACAAAGGTCACTGACATAATCCACCGTGTAATGACTCAGAAATGGCAGTGGGCGGGACATGTAGCCAGAAGTCTGGATGACAAATAGACAAAAATAATGCTGACTTGGAGACCTCGAACGACGAAGAGAAGTGTAGGGCGACCACAGTTGAGATGGAAGGATGACCTGGACCGGCATGCTGGCGCGACCTGGACGCAGATTGCACAAGACAGGTCGATATGGAAACAGATGGAGGAGGCCTTCGTCCAGGAGTGGACGGAAATGGGCTAAAGAAGAAGAAGAAGAAGAAGTAAAGACAGACAACCAAAATAATGGAATTAAATCTCCATTACTTATTTTCAACTTGGTGCAGATTTTTTGTTTTTGACAGAAGGTATTTTCTATATTTTTATGAGAAGAATATTATGTAAATTTAATTAATTAATCTAGTATTGTTAAACTTGAAAAAATAATTACGATATTAAAAATGAACCCTTATATGGATATCTACCAAGTAACAAACGTATATCTATACTTCTTAGAAAATTTTAAAACCGGTCTGTAGTCTAATGGTTAAGGCTATGTACTCATATTCCGAAGGTTCTAATTTCGATTTTTGGTAAAACACAAAAAAAAAATTCAAATATGCTCTTCGTTGGGTTGAAACATTCATTGACCTTTAAAAAACAGACCGTGTACCAAAAGTTCATCCAGGCTTACAGGAAATGGATTTACTTTAAAGCGACAACCAAGCTTGCAGATGGCTTTTGAGGTGTGATTCACATGTAAACAGAGCTCACCAAATAAAATAAATCATCTATATAAAATATTATTATTACTATTATCATAAATTGTGGTTTAACATGTCTTTATTGTGAATCATATGCAGTTTTTGTTTTTGCATTATCGTTTATTATTGCATATGAATTACAAGTTATTGTGAAAAATAGCTGAGAGCTAAAGGTGATGCAGCAAAATGCCTAATTGTTCCTATGTATGTACGTATGATAATTTGTATTGAATTAAGTCGCTCATTTCTCTACTTGTTCCGTGTATGACGCAAACTAAATGCGATTACGATTTCGCAATAGCAATGTGATTATTTTGTCTAATGGATTATTGGCAATACACGAGGTTAGACAAATCATCTTGAACGAATATGTAGAGTGCGTTTTTGTTAAGCTTACATTTGTAATAAATATTGGTAATATTTAATTTCAATAATGTTTACATACATAGGTAATTTAGTAGTTTAGTGGTAACACTTCAAACTCGTAAATGGTTTCTTTGATATCCAAGAAAGGAGAAGAAAGAACTGAGTGATCCGTAACAAGTACTCACGTCTCAACTATTGGTGCATCTTATCTAATATAATCTAAGTTGCAAAGATATGTTACACATTGGAGATTCACATTACATGCATTTTCACAACCAGACACGTACAAGTTCGCGCTTGCGCATTCCGCATGTGAACCTACAACATAAAAACCAAATTTCATATGGGCATACACCCTGCAACTCTTGCCGTCCTTCCCTGAGACAGGGGTGACATCGGCAAAGTGAACCATTTTTACAGCATGGGTGGTCAGCCACATACCAACCTATAAGTCAAGGAACATACACGACAGATTACATTTTTTAAATCAATAAATAATAACATCTATGGACATCAAAATTAAAACAGAAAACCAATTCCAATTTCATAAACCCTAGCCGCTAACATTACAGATCAACCGCCATTTATTTCTGTTCTTACATACTTCTTTCATTTCCTCCAGAGTCATAATCTTTTTCATACAGGCTCTTCTTTTATTATGACTTGTTGGTTTTTCTTTCTACCGTATTTCCCTAGAAACATACAAAATGATCGGAAATTTATGACCGGTCCATAGTCTAGTGGTAACGGTTCTTACTCGTAAATGATAGGTCGTGGATTCGAAACCCGGCGGAGAACAATATATTTTTTTTTCAAATAGACTTTTCGCTGAGTTGAAAAATTCGTATACCTTAACCAAAGACGTATCACCAAAGATTTATCCAGCCTTACAGCAATTGGGTCTTGCGTGAAAACTGATGCTTTCTATAGTGACGACATAGCTTGCAGAGGGCCCTTGAGGTGTAATTCACACAAAAACACTGCTCACAACACAAGAAAAAAGCTCACTTACAAAATGACTGCAATATAAGAGTATATTTCTATCTTTTTATTGGATTACTTCCAAATCAAAAGATTGCAAAATCGGAATATTTTTGTTTTTTTTTGTTTACATTAATCTATGTGAATACATTTTATGTAATCTAAATGAAGTGTTTTATCAGTACCCCAAATAAACAAACTTTGCGTAAATACGCCAGCATCGCGTTAGCCGAAATAATAATGAAAACTAAAACACTCTCTAGATGAGCTGTTGCCTCTTACATTCATTTTTGTTTAAGCAATTGTTCAGTATTTACACAAAGTTTCATACTCGGCGCTCTGCTCTAATCCCCGACACGATTTTGATTTCCTGGTAAGCCGTTAACTTTGTGCTGGATAGCAGATGTTTAGTTGCCAAGAATTTCAATTGATTTTACTAATAATGCAATCACCTGTTACTTGCCGACATTACGAACGTTTAATGTTGGAAAGTCTACTTTCTGCCTTTTATAAAAAGCATTGTAGCTCAGAGAGTAAAATGCAATGGAGTACAAATTGAGATTGTTGAATTAAATGTGTTGTGGAAACAATATTTAAGTAATCAACCACGTCATCATTTCCATTATAAATGTGATTTAATTTTAGTTTTCTTGGTTTCACACAGCGATCAATATAAAAGGCGTACGTTTGTCTCTTCCCATAGTAACAAATATACAAATATACCATAAAACGCAACTAAACTACACATATAGTGTAACTACTTGCATGTGGCGAGTTGAACCTATTTATTTTTACAGGTAAGGGGGCCGGCCTTAAGCCAACCACTTCAGTTGAAGTGGAGGTTTCCCAGCTCCCGAGAGTGCTGGTACTCATTTCTTGTGAAGGCTGAGTAAACCTTGCCGGTATTTTATTTTGAGTTTGAAATAAACACCGAAACGGGAAATCACTTCTGACACCCTCGGTGGGATTCGAACCCGAGCTTTCGGCATGGAATGCAAGCACTCTACCACCTGAGCTATCGACCGGAATATAATATATACCATGAACACGAAATAATAGGAAGAAAACAAAAAAAAACGTCAAAAAGAGACAAACGTGGTCACGGTACTCTGGAAACCCATTTTTTTTTTTTTTTTTTAAATAGATTTGTGGAAAGGAATGCAATCCACCAACCTATTTTGCCTGGCCAGTTGTCTTCATGCGAAAGCAGAAGCTTGTGTGCATGCAACGGCATCTGTTAAGCCAGGGTCGAAGTTATCGTCGCGGGATTCGAACCAGCGTTATCCGGTTCCAAATAACCTGTCTTGATCCCCGCGGCCATAAGACCGACAGACATTATAACAACATTTTGTGTGTATGATGGGTGCCCTAGGTCGCACTCTTTTTTTGTACACAAAACGGCTCAGATGATCGATCCATATCATTTATGTTGCTCGATGGTTTAATATATATTTTCTTTAATTAATAAGAAACATATACATGAATTGCTCAAGAATTTTTCTAATATTATCTCTTTAAGGAATATAAAATGTTGACTTTTAAAACCAGCATTGACAAATAAGCTCTTTTCTTTAATTTAATGTTATTTAATGTTTGTTTAGTATTTTTTGTCTGTAATGAAAAAAAAACCTCTGATAAATAAAACCTATTTTTTGTATTTAATATTTACAATCATCAAGTTTCTAATATTGTGGTAAAAAGATGCAAAAAAGAAGTTTGCGTATGCGTAACAAATGCTAAAAATCAACTGCACAAAATTCTTTTTATCAAACCATTGCGTGTACCTACTGAGCATTTCAGAAATGTAACGTTGTTACTCTATTTGCGGTTTGTTTTATACAAATAAAGCATTTTGTTCGCTGTTTTTTCAGCCACTATGTAAACACGGTTCCATGATAAAACGACAGTGACAAAACGGCACATGGCATAACGACACATGACAGAACAACACATAACAGAACACCTCAATGACCGAACATCACATGACAAAATATCACGATGACAAACATCACAAGACAAAACATCACATGACAAAACGTCACATACTATAAACGGCACATGACGTTTGTGATGCACTGTCAATATGATACTCTGTCATGTGTTGTTCTGTCATGTGTTAATCTGTCTGTATAGTTTTGTTATGTGTTGTTTTGTCATGTGTAGTTCTGACATCTGTTGTTCTGTCATGTATCGTTTTGTCATGTGTTGTTCTTTCGTGTGTCGTTCTGTCATGTGTCGTTATGTCATGTGTCGTTTTGTCACTGGGCCGATCTATTCTGTCACTATGTAAACACAATGGTAGCGACGATAAAATATGAATTTTATATTGCCTCGGGTGTCATAAGGAAAGAAATCAGCGGAGCAATTCAATAGGCTGGAAATGCGTAGTGTGACAAAGTGTCTTATGACAATTCGCATTACGGCTACTGGCAAAAGGCATTAGAGCCACAAAGACAGGAAATACCTGAAGCCTCATGCAGCGTGTCGAACTGCCGCCAACTGATCTGGAAGGAAGTGCGACAAATGCATTCTAGAAGTCCCTGGTTATGTCGGCAGACTGATTAAATGATTTGATCGTATATATTAAGGTTGATTGAGAAGTCAGCGCGCCCAACTTTGATGATTAAAATGACCCATATTTTGAATGATAAGGTAATATTTTCTCTGCAGATTAAATTAACACATATAATTAGGTATGAGCGTAGTTTTTATGTGATTCACATGTAAAGGGAGGCAAGATCACAATTGCAAGCAAAATTCGGTTGTTTTGTGGCTGGGTAAACTTTTGTTGAAAATAGATATTTTTCGGAATTTAAGTTCCGTGGATTTGTATGAGGCTGGCACTGAAATTTGGTTTACTTTGTCAATGTTACTCCTGAATCATGACTCCAGATCCAGAGAAGGTCGGCAGAAGTTGCAGGGTGTATGTTCATTTGAGTTTTGGATTTTAATTCGTAAGTACACATGCAACATTTTCATGAATTTTAAATGTTAATGTATCTCTTTCCAACTTAGATTTTCTAGATATATTATTATAGACGTTCGTGTTAGAGATACACAACAGCTACTCGCAAATTACATGCAAAAGCTCTTTTTTATAAAATGTGCAAAAACTCAAGTTGATATTGAAAATTTAGCAAGAATATTGCAAGCCAATGCCGGCTCACTTCTGCATCACAATGTTTCTTATTTACTCGCTGTGATTTGCATTACGTGTGTAGCGTTTTTCTGGAATTAAAAATTTCACTTTTTATCGCGATTTATGCAACGCCTGATTCTGATTATAAGTATTTTATCATTCATCACAATGTGGTCAATATTTTCTGAAATTAATTGCACATTGAATAACTTATCTTCGTGTTTATATTCATGTAATGTGATGATATACTCTCAATCATAATTCAAACAATTTATCTGCAAAAATGTGCGCAGTTATTTGAAAACATTACACAAAACTTTCATTTCTATTTTGCACATTCACATTTTCTAGTTTCATCAATTTTTTACGTCGGTCGCTATAATCTTCACCTCCTTGAACTGTTCCTGTTCGTTTTTAGACATCAAAAGATTGTACACCCATCGTTTCTTGAAACAAACTAATTTTGTGTATCTATAATCTATAATCTTTCTATAATCTAAGTTGCAAGGATATATTCATTCAAAGCTCTCAGATGTATGCCCACAAACAAACACGTGTAGTTCGCGCTTACAAATGCTGATTGTGTACTTCCAAATAAAATCCAAACCTCAAATGAACATAAGCCCTGCAACTCTTGCCGACATTATAAGTCAAGGAACATACATGACAGGCAAATTACATTTTTTTAAATGTTTAACATTTTTTAATTCAACTTTCAACTTAAAAGAAGTGGGTTGGTAAAATTAATTTTAAAGTTACATTCACACATGTATAACCATTAACAATAAAACCAGTAAGAACTCATTTGTGTTCAGCGACGATTAGTCTCCATTTGACAATAAAAGAGTTTTATACAAAAAACACAGAGCGCCGACAGTTGTCGTGATCTGTACGTACTCACTAATCTAAAGCAAATGAAAGTTAAATATTTTTTCGTGTCGCACGACAGAAGTTTTTTTTTGCATATTTAGTAATGCCATTTTGTAGAACAGGGCAAATGAAATGAAACAACTCATGTAGAGTAACCGCTTACCTAATGTTGTGTATCACTGTAGTTAACATGCGTAGTTTTTTTTTTAAGAAATCCTGTGCGGGAGACTCCCTAGATTCTAGAGACTCTAGGGGTCTATGACACTTGTTGTAGTGCTGCAGAGGTGTACGAGCTTGGTCGTCGCTACAAAGCGCCAATACTCAAGCAAGATCCAGTTGCTGTAAGGTTGGATGGACCTTTTGGTGACCGGTCATTGGTAAAGGTTTTATGAATTTTTCAACCCAGTGAAGAGCAAATTTGAAAATATAAATAATATATATTTTTTGTGCTCCGCCGGGATGCGAACCCACAACCTTCCCATTCAGAGTCCGCAGTGTTACCACTGAGCTACGGACCGGTCATTCTTTTTTGTAGTTTTCTTTTTTGTCATGTTTTTCCATTGTCATGTTTTTTTTCCATTCCATTATTTGCAGTCAGCCTTTCTTCTATATGTCTCCAGGCCTCATAGTCCTTGATGAGCAGTCTCATTTTTTTCGTGGTTGTATCGGTCGATAGCAAGCGATAAAATATGGCTGCGCATGAGCAAATGTTTGGGCAGTCAAATGATCTTCATTTGTGCGTAAAATACGTCCATTCTTTACTTCGGTAAACTTAAACAATGCTATATTTTATCATTAATTGATGAGGCATTCACTTTGTAATCTTTCATTTTTAAATATTAAAAATTAAAAATCTAAAATAATTTGTATATGCTTACGGGGCGAGTAAAATTTAATAATGTACGACCGGTTTCGAAAACAATGTTTCCATTATCAGGTGGAAACATTGAAACCGATCGTACATTATTAAATTTTACTCGCCCCGTAAGTGTTATCTTTTTTCAAAACAAATGATCATTGGACTATAGCTGATAATTGGATCATCGCCTTTTTAAAGAATGAAAAAATGGATTTTACTGACCTTGCAAAAGAGAAGAACGATTTTCTCTACGTTTCGTCGGTGTCATATCCGACGTGCTCAGGAGACGTGTGTCCTCTACAAAGAGGAACCACGAACTGAACGTAGAGAAAATCGTTCTTTTTCATTCTTTAAAATGTCTAACGACCGTAGGTAATCATAATTTAAAATCTTTCATCGCCTTTTTGTTCGGAAAATTCTCTTTATACCATGGATTTGTTGTGTATGAATAGCGTCTACAAAAAGTTATACAAAACATTCTAGATTCCAGTAAATAAATAAAGATTAGGATGATTTATTTATTTGGTGACCGCTGTTTTTGTATGAATTACACCTCAAGAGCCCTCTGAGAGCTGGATCGTCACTATAGAAAGCGCCAAGTACACGAGCAATACCCAACTGCTGTACGTCTGGATGAAACTTCAGTGACCGGTCTTAGGTAAAGGAATTTTATTTTTTGATCCAGCGTTATCTGCCGAGAATCAAACCCACGACCTAAGGATTAGGAGTCCGTAGCGTTAACCACCAGACTACCGACCTGTCTATTAAATAATACTTCACGTATACTTATTTTGCAAATTCTTACAGCAATAAAAATATATTGCACTTCGCTAAATTGGGCGTTTAGCAAATCTGTGCCATACCCGCGGGTGTCTTAAAATAGTCCAATAGACAATAAATACCCACCAAAGATTTTTTATTGACCATTGTGTGAGCAACAAGCCAAATTCTGGTCTATTAATTTTAGTTATTTCAAGTACCGAAGGTTGCAAGATACTTCTGGTTGCTACGTATAATAAATTCCTACGGCGTTATTCTCAAACACCACAACCATGGTTCATCCGCAGCGTACAGTGAATTTTCCCTTACAAAAAATCTATGATCCGTAGACCACTTATAGATCAAATGCTTTGTGAATAGCATTGTTATTTTATAAAGACTGACTATTCATACGGTTTTTTTTAAAGATATCAAAATAATTTATTGGTAAATTGTTTTTTCAGTGATTAGACTGTGTCATTCTTGTTCGCTGCCACGCCCATTGGTAACAATTTTTTCTCGCAATTTGCAAGTCATAGAGTTAATGGAAACACTTCTATTTAGTTGTCATGTTTTAAAAGTAGGTATATTTATTGAAACTGATTTTGGAATTAGCTTAAAATGCATTGTTACACATATATGTATATATATATATATATATATGTTGATAGGTTTTCGGGTAATCCGTTAATTTGCTATTTTATAGCCGACGTTTCGGATCGGTATCACGATCCTTCATCAGGGCGGTCCTTCTGTGTGTAGGGTTGGCCTTCGACTGATTTGTGATGTGTTTTGTTGCGGGTCAGTGCTGAGCGGGTTGAGGAGGGGGGGGGGATATATATATATATATATACATTTGATTAATAAAATACAAAACGCAATTAAGCTGCAAATGTAATTTAACTTCTTACCGCATTTTATTTAAAAGGGTTGATAGCTCAGCTGGTAGAGTGCTTGCATTCTACCCCGTGAGCTCGGGTTCGAATCCCACCGAGGAGGGTGCAATGATTTCCTATTTCGGTGTTTATTTCCAACCCCATAATAAAAATACCGGCAAGGTTTACTCAGCCTTCACAAGAAATGAGTACAAGCCCCCCGGGAGCTGGGAAACCCCCACTTCAACTGAAGTGGTTGGCGTAAGGCCGGCCCCCTTACCTGTAAAAATAAATAGGTTCAACTCGCCACATGCGAGCCCTTCGGGGATAACGCGGCAAGAAGTTACACTATATGTGTAGCTTAGTTGCGTTGCGTTGCATGCGGTGTGGGAGTCGATTTATTTTCCCAGGTGATGGGATCGGCCTAATATCTATATAATCTTTTATCTAAGTTGCATAGATTTATTGATATTTAAGGCTCATATTTAATGCATACCCACAAGCAGGTACATGTAAGTTTACGCACTTACAAATGCTGCATGTGTACTTGAAAATTCATATCCAAACCTTCAATGCATATACACGCCACAATTTTTTGCCGACCGTCCGTGAAATAGGGGTAACATTAGCAAAGTACACATTTTTTTCCAGGATGGATAGTCAGCCTAATACCAACAAATAAGGCAAGGCGTGTATCATAGACAACATCAAGCGTACGGATTGTTTTTAATAAAATGCAAATAATTTGAATTGAATTATTTTTGTTGATATGATGAATGGCATAGATGAAGTGTGTGGGTGTTGTTGTGACTAAGTGGGAACTCCTAAAAAGGTGAAAGCAACACCGCGCTCCTCCCACCATCACGGTTCGTGAATAGCGCGAAGACCGCAAATGCCGCCAAAATTAATTTCTTGCTCCAATTTGTTAAAAAAGTGATTTCATAGAGAATCAAAAAAATATATATAACATGGAAAATAAATGAAAGTAAGAGTAAATTGTGGTTCTTACGCATATTTAGATTTTTTCTACTAGTTTTATAAATTTATTTTTTATTTCGAGTTCGATCCCCACCGAGGGTGTCAGAAATGATTTCCCGTTTCAGTGTGAATTACAAATCCAAAATTAATTACCGGCAATGTTTACTCAGCTTTCACAAGAAATACCAGACCCTAACGGGAGATGGAAAAACACCGCTGGCGTAAGGCCAGCTTCCTTACCTGTAAAAATAAATACGTTCCACTTGACCCCTTCAGGAAGAACGCGGCAAGAAGTTACACGCAACGCAACGCAAACGCAACTAAGCTACACATATAGTGTAACTTCTTGCCGCATTATCGCCGAAGGGGTCGCATGTGGCGAGGTGAACCTATTTATTTTTACAGGTAAGTGGACCGGCCTTACGCCAACCACTTCAGTTGAAGTGGGGTTTTTCCAGCTCCCGAGGGGGCTTCTTGTGAAGGCTGAGTAAACCTTGCCGGTATTTTTATTATGGTGTTTGAAATAAACACCGAAATAGGAAATCATTTCTGACACCCTCCTCGGTGGGATTCGAACCCGATCTCACGGGGTAGAATGCAAGCACTCTACCAACTGAGCTATCCACCGGACACAAAATTTGCTTATGCATTACTGCGTTATGAATTCTTATCGGTTGCCAGTCTTAAAAACGTTTAAATACTTTCATCAAATTTTGTTACAAAAACTTACAATGTATTTCATTTGAACGCCTTTCATCTACAACGAGTGCATTATTTATTTCATTTTCAATAGGTTCCTAAACTTTCGTTTTTTCTTGTTTACCAAACGTAGTTCGTGGGAAATTTTGAATGGCCATCGCCCGTACAAAAAACCTTCCTCTATTCTTCCCCGAGCGGCCCATCATTTAAAATGTCTTCCAAAAAATAAATAATGTTGATCGTAATCAACGTTTTTTTTCTCACTTCATGAATCATCTTGTTTCTTATATCATTAGTGTAGTGTAGTACCGCAAGTATAAAACATTCCGTGAAATACTCAGCCGTCGCGTAAACATTTCAAAATGTATGTAGGCTAAATCACACTGTGGCGGCACACTTGTATCTTACATACTGTTATGCTTTACGCGGGTTCAATCGAATTAAAACTGCGATGATTTACTTTACACACAATTTATTTCAGATTTGGTTAAGATACCTACAGAGTCACTTTCCACCTGCATAATACAATAGTCGGTTGACTTCTGAAGAAAAGAGGGTTTTGGTTCTTATTTTATAGTAAGAATAATTATCATTCTCGAATCATTGAGAACCGTTACATGCGAGACTTTACTAAAAGATCCGACCGAACACTCGAACAATGTCGATCAAATTATTATCCTTACGTAAATATCTAATCTAAATCTAAGCTGCAAAGATATGTATCATTTGAGATTCATATTAAATGCATTCCCACAAGCAGACACGCATAATTTCGCGCTCACACATGCCGCGTGTGGATCTACAATATAAAAAAAAAACAATCTCAAATGAACATAAGCCCTGCAACTCTTGCCGACCTTCCCTGAAACAGGGGTGACATTGAAAAAGTCAACCATTTTTTACAGTATGGGTGGTCAACCTCATACCAACCTATCAGTCAAAGAATCATATCAATTATAAGCATCGATATATTAGAACTACTTCCATGCTTAGGTATAAGTACATAAAATGTATTTATATCTAGAGAGGCTTCACAGACTTTCATATTAAATCACACAGAAAACACACAACTACATATTCGTAACAATACATTATACTGTTTACGCGATGGTTGAGTTTTTACGCAATGTTTAGTACTTGGAGTAAAAATAAACAGACAAAATGAATTACTATAGAAGCTTGCTTTATATGCAAAGAAAAGTCATGAGAAAAACAGTTTGAAGTAAAAAAAACGGAATTAATTTTAACCACATTTCTGTCAATTTTCTTATAAGTTAATTAACTAGAGGTTTTCGCGATGATCGTGTGAAAAAGGATTAACTATGTTCATATTTTGCTTTGACTTACACATTTTTTTCTTTTCATGTTTTTCAATACAAAACTACACGTATAGTGTAACTTGCTGCCACGTTTTCCCCAAAGGGATCGCATGCGGTGAGTGGAATCTATTTATTTTTACAAATAAGAGGGCCGGCCTTAGGCAACCCCCTTCAGTTGAACTGGGAGTATCTCAGCTTCTGAGGGGCTGATACTCAATGCTTGTGAAAGCTGAGTAAATCTTGGTGGTATTTTAATTGGGTTTGAAATAAACACCCTCGGTGAGATGCGAACCCCAGCTCTCGGATTGGAATGCAAGAATTCTCCCAACTGGGCTATCGACTGGACAAAGGAAGATAAAGGATTTAATTATTCTTAGAGTTAAAGTTACTTCAAAAAAACACGAAAGTACCTAATTGACAGTAACAAAACTAGTCGTGTTTTACTAAAAGGTGAATAAAACTCACTGATGAATTCAAACAAAGTTATTTTTGATATATTTGTTACTAAGAACCTTCAAATTACTGCCAAAAACCTTACAAATATAAGATTCACATGTTTGGTCTTGTTTTTTAAGACCCGTTTATTATTATTATTTTAAATAGGTTTGTGAAGAGTAATGCAATTCACCAAACTTCCTGGCCAGAAGCAGGTATTAATATCATTTATTAATAATTCATTATTGCATATTTTAATGATTTGTTAATTAATAATAACTCAATAATATCTGTTGAACCAGGATCAAAGTTATGGTTAAATGACCCAAGCGGGGATCGAACCAGCGTAATTTTATTCCAAATACGCTAGAAAGATTGACTTCCTCGCCCATCTTATCTAATATAATCTAAGTTGCAAAGATATGTAACATTGGGGATTCCTATTACATGCATTCTCACAAGCAGACACGTACAAGTTCGCGCTTGCGCTTGCCGCATGTGAACCTACAACATAAAAACCAAAGTTCAAATGGACATACATGCCGACCTTCCCTGAAACGGTCATAACACCGTATAATCTTTTTTTAAATTATACTTTTATTATCATGGTTAAAAAATTTAGGTCCGTTTAACATTTAGATAGTCGACATAAAACAACCAAATGTCATTGATTGTAGTGATATTTCATTTAACCAGCTTATTATATAATGGCGCTAAATATTATATTTCTCTGCAACAATTTAACAAAAGGTGACGCTGGCTTATTAATTGAATGTCCGTCTAGTTTGTTTCCAGCACATTCTCTCTCACAATCGATAAATTGCAGCCTTGATAATAAATTTATTGTTACACGTGAACAACAATTTATCGAAAATTTGATAGTTTGTCTTGTCACTAAATAAGTTGACTGAAATATATAAACCTAACATGATTTAAGTAATTCTGATAAAACAAAATCAATGTCTATTCTAGAAACATACAAAAAATGCAATTTTTTCCAATGTAAAAAATCATACGTTTAATTTTAGAAAATTGATTATTTTTCAATAAAAAATTAAAAAATAAATGAAATTAAAAACTTTGTTTTATTCCACTTTTATTGTTTTTGAGTATGTTACAAACGTTTTCGGAATAACTTCCATCATCGGGTAACAACAATTACTAAAATCAAACTTAAAAATTAAGACATGGGTGTGGGATTTATTGGTGGTAAGGGAGGGGGTAGCAAGGTAGGTATGTGGGAGGGAGATGGTGAGTTTTGGGGCGGAGCTAATATTGTTAGGAGAGGAGACGTAATGGCGGGAAGTTGAATATTTAGCATATTACTTTTATTTCTATGTTTATTTATCTCTAATATTTCTAATATGTCCAACTTTCTCCCTTTTTGGCAGCTATTTATTAATTCTAAATTATCTATATTAAAACTGTGACGTTTGTAACATACTCAAAAACAATAAAAGTGGAATAAAACAAAGTTTTTAATTTCTTTTATTTTTTAATTTTTTATTGAAAAATAATCAATTTTTTAAAATGAATTTCCACAGTGTTTCACAAAAATCTTTTCAAAATTTAATTTTAGGTTCCTATTTTACTGGAAGTTGTAAGTTCAATTTTACATTCCTATCGACTGTAAAAAATGCTTCACTATGGTTGACAATATACAGGGTTTATTTGTATACTTTAGAAATTCGCTCTTTTTTTGTAAGTACACATTCCTTGTTCCGATTCCGAGTTCCTTGACTTATAGGTTGGTATACGGCTGACCACCCATACTGTAAAAAAATGGTTCACTTTTCCAATGTCACCCCTTTTTCAGGGAAGGACGGCAAGAGTTGCAGGGCTTATGTGCATTTGAGATTGGGTTTTTATATTGTAGGTCCACAATGTGTAAGCGCGAAATTATACATGTCTGCTTGTGGGAATGCATTTAATATAAATCTTAAATGATATATATCTTTGCAGTTAGATTAGAGTAGATTAGACACATGCAGTTTGTGTAAGCGTGAGTTTACACGTGCCTGTAAACATATCTGTGCAACTAGTTACTAGATTATGGATGTAAAGGAAATGCTGAAGACGTGTGTGTGTTCACTTTTGGTTATGTTTATGAATTAAATTTCTTGCCTTTTTGTGAACGTGCATAGAAAGTAAACCTCAAATGCTAGTAAATCTTCGTAGCTTAGATGGCAGAATCTAAGAAGAAAACAATAAAGATAGACATTTTGTCATGGTTGTAAATTACGTTCTAGAAACGACTTGGCTTGAAAATAATATAACAACGCATAGACAAGCGCGAAACCCAGACAAAGCCATCAACACGATAAAGATAAGCAATTAAAATCCATCAATATCCTAGGTATTCGCAAAATAAGCCAATCTGAAAATTAAAAAAGATAAATTGCTTGATTTTTATGTATATAATAAAATAGTACCACTAGTGTAAAAAAAACATACTTAAACATAGTGTTAACGCCCCTCTAGAGAGTGTTTGAATTTTTTTTTTTTCTTTTTACGAGGTTGATGAGTATTGAAGCAATGTTTGATACTCAGGGTGCTATAACTTTTGTCTTCATAACTTGGAAAATCAAGATCCGCGTCTTTAAGATATGTATTTCCAATCGGTTTCCGAATACTCGTATTTTGGAGTTACGAATTGTTTATATTTTTAAGGAATCCTGTGCTGGAGACTATCCAGATTAAAGAGACTCCAGGGGTCGATGACACTTGTTGTAGGGCCGCAGAGGTGTTGGTGATGTGGCAGTTGATGTCCCAACCATTTGTTGCAGGGCTGTTACCTGCGTAGTGTTGTGTGTGTTGATTTGCGTGTTGCGTTGGCTTTGTTTTGAGACACTGAAAGGAAATGGCGGTAGCTCGTTCCATAAGCGGGAAATTTGGCACAGGAATGAATCGTGAAAACACCAATCATCATATGCCCTTATACGTTTTTGTCCCGTGTTTTTATGGCCACAACAGAAGGCAATGTTTTTAGCCTTACAGAATAATCAAGGCAGGATAACTAGTATCCAAATATATGGGTTTGTTTGAAGAAATAAATGTAACATCGTATTATGATATGATTCTACCAATTGTTTATGTACATAAAAAAGCATCAGCTACTGAAATTATTCGCATACCCAATTAGAAGACTAGTCAAAAATTCATTACCGAAGCATTAAATTCTTGCATAACATTGCAACGCAAGAGTATTATGTTTTAATGTTTTTTTTTTCAGTTAAACAAATACATAACTTGACACCGGCCATTAACACGAATTTAAATATTCAAATTTCAGTCATCGTATGTAATTGGACACTATCGATATTTCATAGTTAAGTAGAGCAGGCATTAGAATAACAATTTACCATGCTGCAGTTCCATTATAATAAACGTGTGTAAATTTTCAAAGAAAGAACAAGACTGTGATTTTAAATTGGTCAGTATGGCTATTCGCTGAATGTCGAAAATGGCGTTTAATTTTAACAAATCGTGCGGAGTTTTTCAGTTTTGTGACAACTTGCAACACTGGAATCGTGGCGAGGTAAATTTGCCAGAACGGTGTCACTTTGAACAATTCATAACCGTGACTTATCGGAGACTTAAACTGGACCAGATTATTCAGAATACCGATTTGAATATTAAATCTATCCTACGTTTTGAAAAAATTGGTTCAACAAGAAGTTGCATGCTAATAAAAAGCTTTTTCATGTCATCAATATGTACTTTAAAACCGACCGGACTAACACGACCGGATGTAAAAAAATGAAAAATGAAGAGTAGATTATTTAGTACTTTTAAACCCAACAGGAAATGGTTTTATGACGAATTATAAAATCCGCAACTAGGAAAAGAACAGATAATTAAAATTATGATCTTTAAAGAAATAAGTATTTGAAATTTATTCACTTACCTATCTGGTATCTACCATAAATAAACAGGCAGTCATATTTTTAACTACGTGCAAACGGAATAAAAAACTAAGTTTACCTACATTTTTCCTGATTTGATAAATGTTCCCAATAATTGTATTTTTTGTTTAAATTTCTGTTTTCTTTATTTTCAGAACAACGAACGACTACGAAGCAGGAGTAGTTTTCCATCAACGACAGCTGAGAGCGAAGACGACAGCACTGTGAGCTGGGAGGCGGGCAAGACTGATGGACAGAGGAGCCGTCACCAGCCAAAGAGCTTCATGAGTAGAACAGATGGCTCCAGCGAGCGCCGCAGACCTCCTCCACTAGACTTAGAGGTCTCAGTAGCAGACCCTAACCCATCCCTAGCAAGGAGCTCAAAAAACATCAGAGGTTCGAGAAGACAGAACTCAGAAACGTCGTATGTTCCACTAACAAACAACGGAGCATTTTCTGACAACAGAAAACCAAGAGTTTTATCTCCCAGACAAAGAGTGAATATTAAAGTTGTAGATGGACAAAATGAAACGAATATCAGATCCGTTTCTAGAGGAAACAGAAATTCCGGCTCAACAGTTCAAAGGGCGTTGCCTAGAGCCCGTCAAGCAAAGCAATTGGTTACGGAAGTTCCTGTTACTGAACGATCAGTGAGGGTTCCAACATCTACCACAACAGAAAAAATCATTCAAGATATTAAAATAGATGAATCTAAAATTGAAGTTTTCAACTTGGATATGAAAAGTGGTGCTATTGGAGAATCGCTTGATAAAAAAGTACCAGTGACTGACACGAGGCAGCAGAGTTCACCTGTAAACAGAAGGAACCCAATAAGGAGCCGAGGGAGCGCTCAGTTATCCAGAAATGTTCCTGTCACTAGTACAGAGATTCCAACTAGCACAAGTTTTTTTCGCACAAGAGGTAGAAGTGTTACACGAACACCCAAAATGCACACTGAAGCTTTGTATGAAAGGGATGATGAATTAGAACCAAAAATAGAAGTCAACAATTTGAGAAATAGAGATTTTTCTAGAGTTTCCCGAAAGTATTCCAGTGCTGCAGAGCAAAATACAAACTTTCGAGGCCGTGGCAGTGTAAAAATTCCTACTACTGTTTTGCCAATTTTACGTGAAACTAATAAACCTCTTGAAATTGTGGAAAATTCAAACAGGCGCTCTTCGTTAGGTGTAGAGTTTGAGAGCGACTTTTTCACTAAATCTAAACCGGCAGCGCCATCTAAAGGAGAAACAGCGACACAGCCTACCACGGCGGCCAACAAACCAATTATACGGAGAAAGCCTCCAAGTAGCGCGGACACGAACCAAAATGCAGAAAATGCCAGCGGACGAACAAGAGGCAGTTTCCGTCATTCAGCAACGAAGGAAAAGAATTCACCAAGCAGGAAGAGCGAAGAAGAAGAAAGTGGTGAAAATTATCCTGAACATTTCAAGCTTCTCTTGCATAAAGGCGCAAATGTCGTAAGGCTACTTTATTTTATAGAACTATCGATTTGACGAAGATATTTTCTCGAGTGATTATAAATATACTTAATTGTTTGTGTTTTTTATTTCTCAGAAATTGCGACCAACACCTTCTGCTCAAGAAACATTATCCACGAGAGCTTCTCAAAAAATACTAAACTTATATAATCCCGAGTCTTCTCCTTCATTCAATGGAATCAAGACAGCGGCAGTTAAATTTGAAAAAGTAAATATGTAACTATGCACAAAATAAAATAAGTACCTTTCCTTGTATTGTTTTTTATTGCTTGTACAAATGTTTTTTTTTAATATTTGATTTCAGTTTCAAGGAAAAAGTTTCTTCGAGCCATCCACCGAAAAACAGCAGCTTGGAGATGACAGCATTTCAAATGAAAATCGGGAATACACGGAACGAAGTCAGCCAAGAGTGACTACTGAATCCTCGTTGAGATCAAAATACAAAAGCACTTCATCGCACTTTGCAACGAGAGTCATAAAAAACAGTAACTACAAACTCACGTCAACTGCACCACCTGTAGAGCCAGAAACAACACAGAGTTCCAGCCCCAAATATATACGTCAAAACAAATTCAACGTCACCAGATACAGCCTTCAAAACAAAAAACCAAATTCAATATCTGATGAAGGGACAACTGTGAAACCAGCAAGGTCTTCTTACCGTACATTCAGATCAAATTTATATTCTCGCACCAAACCTACAACAGAGTATTCCACAGTCATCCCTGAATACGAATCAGAAAGGATCAATTCAGTTGACGCTACGACCAGTAAACAGAATGACTTGGAGAGTTCCAGTGTGGAGAATTCTTCGACTTCAAGAGCAAGTAGATATCAACCAAGGCGTGGTCCTCAGACGAGATCCAGGGTTCCAATAAAGCCCATTGGGTTGAACAGCCTCACCTCCAGATATAATCCTAGAGGCGCTCAGAAGAAGAGCGACTTTGGGAATACGTTAACTGAAGAAGTCGTGTCGGCTGATTTGAAAACTCAACATAAAATTAGTTCATCTGTGAGGAAAAGTGTGTCCAGCTTTTCCCAAACGCCTGTGAGTACAACTGTTAATATTTAAATGCTTTTTCAGGCTTTCACCTTGAGCTTATAGAGTAGAAAAAGAATTAGTATATCTGCACTTTTTAATTGGTTTATTTTGTCTCGTTGGATGATTTCGAAAACTGCACACTCAAATGATTTACAACAGTAGAAAAAATATTTAGTTAAATTATGTTTTATGAGAGTTATTTGTATGTATAAACTGAGACACACTTTAGATTTTTTGAGAACTTGTATTGCTTCTTTTGATTTCAATGCTTATCTTATAATAATGAAGGTGGATATATTTTCAGAGGTGGACAAATAGATTCTTAGAAACGGTTTTAATTTTTTTTATTGTGTTTTAGCTTTTGTTGGAAATTGTGAGTTGTATATAAAATTATGCTTCGATGATTGTATTTTTAGGATCCTGTAAATAATGGTAAACGGGGACATAGGTTTAGTTCTCGCTATAAGGCGCCTCTCATGCAGGCGCCACCCTCATACCAGCCTACAGTTCCCACCGTGACATCCACATCGGTAAGTCAAACACTTGAACCACTATCCTAACAACCGACAAGAGTTGCAGAGTTTATACTCACTTTTTCTTTTGAGAGTACACATGCAAAATGCTTTTGATTGTATTTGTGCCCAGAGAGTAAATTGTAAATGTCAATATACCTCTGCAACTTTGATTATAGATAACCATCATCATTATATTATATTGCACTCATATTCGTACAAATTATCATGTATCATCTTCTGTGGAAAAAATCTGAAAATTGTGAGGACTGCTACCATTTTTTTTCAAATGTGCTTTAATTAAACTTGCACTTTTATAAATTAAAAAAAAACGACCACTCGTAGTTCTTTTTTTCCATTATTTCTGTAATTAAGTGCTTTGATGAAATTACACAAACTGTACTTTAACATATCTGTTGCTCAATACTTTCAATATTCGTTTTGTTTTACAATTTTAAGACATTTTTTCCACAGATGAGTCAACATAACAAACGAAATTCGTCGCTGAATATTTTTTTTGTTAGTTGTTTTAAAACGTGACAAAAAGCAAATCAATTTTGTTTTAAATTTTGATGTTGAACCATTATAATTATGATAATGGATTAGATTTTTTATAATATTTTAAATGTCTTTTGATATGAAACAAACAGTAGATAATTTTAAATCGATTTAAGATATTAACTTGAAATTTGAGAAAATCGTGCGGTGAATGAATGAGCCACCAATAACTTTTGTAGATTTCTCGTTTATTAGAGACAAATTTAGAAATCTTAAAAATTCTAATGTAAGGAATATTTAATTGGTTGAACATAATTCATGAAGACATGAGAAATTTACCTAAAAGATATCTTTTTTGCGAAAACATACTACAATATTTCTAGTAGGTATAACCCTTTTTATAAGTATCGAAAGAAGTTTATGTTAAAAATTTTGAACGTGTGTTAGGTTACATGATCTTTCATGTAACCTAAAAAAGTTTTTGTAACTTTACGTACATAATTTAGAGTGTGCACGTATTTCATTACTTTTGAAATACGTTTAAATCAGACAGTAAGAGCCCGTTCCCACTTGTCGGGTGTCGGATCCGTATATTCATCGGAGGTTCCAGTTGCAGGGCATTTCGGACAAAATCGGTTTCCGACAAGTGTGAATAGCTCCATACATAATGTTCTGCAACTGGAACCTCCGATAAATATACGGATCCGACACCCGACAAGTGAGAACGGGCTCTTAAAGTACAGAATCGCGTTTAGGGTTTGATTCTTGTTGTGAATCTATACGATTTAATTCAAGCTCTTCGTTTCACTGTGGGATTTTTTCTGGTCAAAGGAACAATAATACAGCATGTCGTAGAGTTTACAATAAAGATAAATTAACAAAGAACATTTACAATACACAGAGCAGTGCAAAGTTGGTTTGTTTTTGGTTTCGTTCCGGTTAGGCGTGGTTGAAGTTCTTCGTTACGGACGCGCCCTCGGCCGCGGCGCTGGTTGCGCCCGTGTGGTACGCCGGGCCGGACGGCCGACTGCAGGGACACGCCCTCCACCAAATCATACACTCGTCAGTCACCCGCCAGCCTCTGGAGGGGAACGTGCACCTCTAGAGACTCTGCAAACCATCTGCATTTACGCCGGCCATTCACGCTGTGATCTGCCAGAAAGGTCTATTTGGGCGTGAAGTCTCAACGGGCGTCTGTAGATCTCTCACGGTGACAGAATAGAACGGCACACTGAAAAAACTACATATTATCATGACGACACCTGACAGAACATCACAATGACAGTAAATCACATGGCAAAACATCACTATGATAAAACTTCACACATGTAAAACAGAACTTGTGATGTACTTTCCTGTGATGCTTTGTCATGTGATATCTTGTCATTGTGATGATGTAATAGATAATGTGAGTCATGTGTCGTTTTATAATGGAACCAGATCTCACAGTATCTATTCGAAGATAGAACGCAGTGAAAATGGCGGCGTGTGTACAGCTAATGGCTGCATTTTGTATGATACACCGATCAGCTGTTTAGAAGCCGCCATGTTGCATTGCATTCTACCTTCAAATATAAACGATAAGATCTACTGTACATAGTCTGTTGAGACTACAGGTCCTTGTACAGGTGACCCGAGTAACATTTACAATCAATACTTTCGGGTGAAACCGTCCTGTGTATCTGTGCGTGTGTGCATGTATTCCGGTCGTCCGCACAGGCAGACCTCTCCGGTAGACCGCAGCGTGTATGGTCAGCATTATATGTTGTTTTAACAATAGTTTAGGTGGCTTCAAACTGAACATAAAAAAATAACCTACGAGGTTATCAGTTCATCATTCTATTGCGCTTTTAAAATCAAGGTTCCCATAATTTCGTCTTATTCTGTCAGTTAAAAGTTACTTAGCTTTTGTTGAAACAACACATTTTAAGTCTCAACCAATTAAAGCAGCATATTTCTCCTTCAGTTTATTGACTGTTTAATTGTTAAAAATGTTTTTTAAAGTAATTTCAAGTTTCTTGTCAAATAATATCATGGCCATTTTTTTCTTAGAATTTAGTGTTACAAAATATTTTTTTGAATTCTCTCTCAAGTTGAACAAAAATCAAATATCTATATCTGTTTTGTTTCTAACATGTAAGGAAAATCGTTGCATTTAAAATAAATTGATTGAGATTTTTCTTACCAGTGTGAAAAAGATACCATTATCATTAAATCATTTACCTATTCATTTATTTATAAGCTTCATAACGCACGTTTAATAATAAAGAGCAATAACTCAAAAAACATGAATGTTGGGAAAACGCGTTTGAAGTTCAGACACCCAGTACAACTTGTATGGGATGAAAAATGCGGCCGATGTTTTATCTCGGTCATATTCGTCCAAATTGAACGGCTGTCGCATTCTACCTATTCTTCTCGCATTGTTCTTGCGTTTTATTACAAAATCTCGATTTTCCCAATTTTCGAGTTATTTCTCTTTATTATTAAACGTGCGATAAGTTAGTTATAAAATTAAGATTTGGAAGCGAAATGACTGAATTGCACTTTTTTGAAATATCGATGTTAACGTGGCACCGGATTGGATCCCAATATTTTATTTTCATTTTCTTCACATCATTAATTCAGTCATGCAGGTTTTTAATAACAAATATTAATAAATTACTCGTATTAAAAAATATATACAAAATGATGTTTGAGCCGTTTCGCATCCGAATAATAATTATTAAATTAATTTTAGACTACGAGATCTTAAAAAAAAAACAAAAAAAAAATTGTCGAAATTCATCTGAAGAAGTTATAAATTTCTGACCCTTTGAACAAAGAGCTTTATTTTAATAAAGTACATTTTGTACAAATTTGATCAATATAAGACTGTTTTAAAAATATGGAATGTTATATGAAAAATAATTTATTTACGGTACAAATCTTAAGATATGTAGGTACTATCATACGTTATAAAAGCATAATTTGTAATCAGTACCTATCTTATTTTCTTTATTCACGTATCTGTAATTTCTTTTAATTGACAGTAATTCAGTATTTTTTATCTTCTTGTTATTATTCATATCACTAGAGTATTTCAAATCTTTTATTGCTTCTTCTATATCCCAGTAGAATAATTTAAAGTAAACACATATCTTACCTATCTATCCATAAAGTCTTATTATCCACATTGAATACTTAACTATTACTTATATACATACAAACATATATCCTTTTCTTATTATCTAATAAACAGGCATTGGTAAAAAACATATCCTTTAGTATTACTCTTTACACCCTCTCATACGTACCTACCTTATCATTACGGATATGATTTTATTCATTTTGGTTGTTAATACTTTTACCTTCTTATAGCTCATGCACAAGCTCATGTTTCATTACAGGAAGAAGATCAAGAGAAAAATAATATAATATTTCCTTTCGTGGAAGTGATATCTTTCACGCAGCCAAGAAGCACACCTCCATCAGACAGTCTGAGGACTGCGGAAACTGTCATTATGTCCTCGAGGCTTATCAATGTCGAAACTTCCAACCACTCACCATCGGTCACTGTGTCAATATTCGACGCACTAGCGGACATCTTAACGTCCACCCCAAAAATTACTCCTAGCATAAAAACCACCACATCGAACCCGATAAAATCAGACGATTACGACCAGAACAATAATGTAATCGGAGTGAGTACAATAGAAAAAGTAAATACAGTTGCAAGCAAATCTAAGGAAACCAATGTACAGTCCGAGATTGAACCCCAAGTAACAAAAACTAATCAAAATGTACAGTCTTCAACAGAAGCAGATCTGAGTTCTGTGATGGGATCCACCCTGTCAGCAAAAGACATATTGTCTTTACATTCTCCCTCCTTGGATTCAAGCACACCCCTCGCCATCCTTCCTTCCACCATCCAATCCACCATTGATTCCGTCCCGTCGGTCACTTTAAAAACCATCAAATCCCCTGTCACTGAACGGAGACCATTCGCTACATTAATCTTATATAGTACCACTAAAATAACACCAACAGCTTCCCTCATTTCAGATTTTTTCAAACCATCAGATCTATCATCAAGCACGCAACACAACTTGAATGTTTCACCGCCCAATGCAATTGACAATGACGAACCCAATACGATAGAAAAAGAAGTCACAAATAATAAATACAACTTGACCGTTGCATTTCTGCTCGGACTTATTTCTTCGAGACCATCCTATGTAGAAAATGATGAACAAAGTTTAAATTTAAATTTAGATCAAGTTGAAAATGCATCAGTTTTAGATAGAGAAGAGCAATCGATTCCTATTTCTGACCGAATAGAATCAAGTACTGAAGATTATGGAGCAGAAGAAATAACTTCAATCAGATCTAGCACTGAAAAAACTACTATTGGTGTTAACTTGTTAGCTGATAGTACATCTTCAAACTCTACAGGAATAGAGAGTATTGTTCCAATTTCAACAGAAATAGAAACTACAACCTCTATGTCAGTACTTACAGAGGAGTCTACTTCAAATTTACCTGACATAGAACAAGTAACACCAATCACTTCTAAAACAGAAGAAATTATGACCACTGCTGATCTAATTGAAGAAAAAGACATAACTGAGTCAAATAAAATAGAGTCTAGTATTTTAGAATCTGAATCTTCTACATTGGAACTTTCCAGTTCACAAATCAATTCAGCTGATGCAACAACAACGGAAGTATTTTATTTCACAGAAAATCCTTTAAATAATTTTGTTGACAAGCAGAATAGCATCATGTCTATCGATGATAGATTTTTAGATGAGCCAACTACGGCTATGTCAGATGTAGAGACTATTTTACCTAAAGGAACTGTCCCCACCACCACAGAGCTACCCTCCTCTACAATGATTCCATCTACATCATCAATACCGACAACCACCCCGAGTAATGACGCACTAACAACCACTAACTCAATAGCTTCATCATCATCGACAGCTTCTGTAGATACCACCCCCGATGAGCAAGTAATCTCTAGGCAAGCTAAACTACTAAAAGATATAGAAAGCATCATTTTAGCCAACAATCTCGAAAAAATGCGCACGGGATCAGTTGATGCTGCTTTCAGCTCAATATTCCAATCAAATCCAGCATCAAGAAATAACCAATTATCAAGACAAGCCAAGCTACTGAGGGACATTGAACAAATCATTCTTGTTAATAATATTGAAGAATCGTCATCAATTCTTAATACGAATGATACAAACTCTTCGTCAACAACGATGCCCACTAACCAAGACATTAATTTATCAGATGAAAATAAAGAGCAAAACATTGAACAATCAAATAGAGTAATAATGACTGATGCGCCCTCTGATCCAACAACAGATATAATTAATTTAGAAGAACTTAAAAATATTGTAGATCAAGAGTCTTCTACTACAGAAGAAATAACTGAAAACAACATAGTCGGAACGACAACAGACAATCCACTCCTCTTGACGACATCAAGCTTTACCACCATCCTCACCAGTACTCTCCCATTTTCTAATGATTTAACTCCATCCCCCCCCACGACAAACACAGAACAAACCAGCACAGAAGCTGACACAGAATCTGTTACTGAAATAATAACATCAACATTTCAAACACCAACTAATACAATCAGTCTCTCACAGTCAATGTTAAATAATACATCAACAACAGATAACACCATCCAAGATGTGCCTCAAACTACTCCGTTCAAATGGATCCCTCCCTTCCCAACCGCGTGGCGGAATCTGCCGACAGTCAATGCAGCTCCTTCAGCAAGATTCACAAACAGATTGGCCATAGCTCCCCCAGGAACACAGAGCTCTACAGGTCGACCCAAAAAGGATTATTTCATATACGGAGTATTACCGAACAATACTGTGGTACGTAAAAACCCTAACGACAACCAGTTGGAGGTGCTAACCGAAGCCAGTCCGTTCATAATATTCGGAGTGCTGGCAAATAACACAGTAATCAGGAAGTTTCCCAACGGAACTAAAGTGCCACAAGTAACACAACGCATTGACATCCTGCCGATCGATCCGAGAAGCCTGAGAAATCCAAACAGCCCGGTGTACACCAATCCTGAAACTATTATACCGACTAATATCTACACCAGCAATGTATTATCCACTAATGAAATAACTCTCAACAATCTGACCGAGAAAAACAATAATCCAGCGAAAACAGATAACAGTGTACAAATGAAGGACAGCTCTGTAAATATTACCCGAACAATGGTACTTTGTCTTATTTAGCGTGAATGTTATTGCTGTAGCTCTCGCTTGCTTTTTCTTGTAGATTTGTAGACGGTTGTGGGTTTTCATTCATGTATTTTTTTTGTAAATATCTTTCTTTGTATATTATTGTAAAATATATGTATATACAATTTCATCTTCCTGTAATATGACGTATGCATGAGACGAAAATATGATGTGGATTAACTTGTATGCGAATGACTATAATTAAATCGTTTTGTAATTAAATTAATTTTGTTTCAAAGTTAATTCAAGTTAACTAATAATAAACAAAATAATTTTAAAATCATCAGAAATTTTGTATAAAATTTAAAAAAAAACTTAAAATATCTAACTGCATCAGCTGGTTTGACTATTGCATTATTAAATAACAACGATTAACACTTTGTGATACAAAGGTTTTGGATTGAAAATTAATCGACTTTGTATTTTTTCTTATAAATTGATTGTTTTTAGCAAGACGATGTCCAAGAAAATCGTAAAAATGTAGATGTAGATGAAAACACTGAGGATGTTGAAACTCCAAGTTCAGTTACGCCACAAAATGTCAAATTGGATTTGACAACTGAATCCAATGTTGCGAGCTTGTTGACAACTGCCAAACTGCCCAGTGTGGTGGAGATATTAGGAAGCAGCATTGCTGCCGCGACAAAGGCAGAAAGTTCCCTCACCACATCTTCCACTTCTACCTCAACCCCAAGATATCTGACACTAGATATTGATCCAGAGGTAAGTAAATACAAAATCTGCAAACGATGATCTTCATTATGTACTTACTTAGTTCAGTGGCACACTATATATGGGAAATTACTCAGACACGAAATTAGTTTAATTCTATGTCTTGTCCAAAGCTCAGTTTGTAGAGTGTTTGCATTGCATGCCGAGAGCTCGGGTTTGACTCCCACCGAGGGTGTCAGAAATGATTTCCCGTTTCGGTGTTTATTTCAAACCCAAAATAAAGTACATTTAATAATTTAATTAATAAAGCCCTCACAAGAAATAAACACCAAAGAAACCCACGCTTCAACTGAAGTATTTGGCGGAAGGCCGGTCCCTTTTTTTGTAATAATAATTAAGTTACACTCTCCACATGTGACGCCTTTGGGGAGAAAACGCCAATAAGTTACGCTATGTGTGTAGCTTACTCACGTTAAATATTGTTAGATGTCTGAAAACCAAAATAAATCTTGTTTCTGATTTAGCTTAAATTTTGTTTAATTTTGTAGACCAAGAAAATACGCACTGAAAAGCCAGACAGTGAAACAGGAGAAGCAGTTTATCGGTGGAAACCAATACCTGAAGATCTGATCACCACAGAGAAAAATAAGGCAACAAACGTTATAACAACTGAGAGAGGATCCAACATTCAAAGGGTGACAAAGGTTAAATCTGGAAGCAGCATAACAACGACTACTGAAGCACCAAAAAATGACGACGAATCATCAGAAGAAGATGTGAATTCCAGTTCTAATGGATATAGATTTGGTGATTTCGAAGATGAAAATGACAGAGATGATCAAAAAAGTAATGGTAGCAATGAAGAAATGGATAAAATGGAAGTCGTAAAAGTATTAGCAAATTTTAATAACATGGCAAGTGAAAGGACTCAAATGATGACAACTGAAAAACCTGAAATTTCAACACAAACATCTACAACAGCGCAGTCTACTACTCAGCGCCGTCAAACAACTGTTCAAATAACAACACAGAATAGACCCACTGCATTTGCGTCTTCGACTCAAAGAAGACCTACGACCGTTGAGATATCAGAAAAACCAACCACTCAAAGAAAACCTACGACCGTTGAGATATCAGAGAAACCAACCACTCAAAGAAGACCTACGACCGTTGAAATATCAGAAAAACCAACCACTCAAAGAAGGCCTACGACCGTTGAAATATCAGAAAAACCAACCACTCAAAGAAGACCTTCTGAAACTCCTACAACACGGAGGAGACCTTCAAGTATTGCTACTCCAAGTGCACCTGAAGAAGAAATTACTTCTCCCAAGAGGAAGCCTACAACCACGGTGAAACCAACCACTGAACCTGAAATTGCGGAAACAACCACTTCACCCACAACCAGCACAACTCCACGTCGACCAACTACAATAAGAATTAGAGATATTCCAACTGCTGTAGCCAGCTCATCCCAAGGCAGACCTGTGACTGTGGCTACTGAGAAGATCATGCCATTCACTGTGGCTCCTAGACAGAGAAGACCAACTCCTCAGAGAGTTTCCCCACAAGAACCAACCGTTGAGGAATTGAAACCTGACAATTTGGAGAAATCGCAGTTTACTGTTGATGAAGACATTGCGTTTTTGAAAAGTTTGGTAAGGATGCATAATATTTATAGCTTTCTGATTTCTTAATTAATTCATCGTTAATATAAATTGCAACAATTTTATTTTGGTAATGATTTAAAATATATATGTCTGGCAATTTACACATAAAGATAAATATTAAAATTCTAGAAACATACTAATATAAGTACTTAAAGGCAGGTTTAAAAATATAAGGTTATGCAACAAATTAGCAATAAATGTATGAAAAGCGATGAAATTACAAATGTTATTTTTTTAATTTGTTTGCACTTAAAACCATTTTTTTTTATTCCAGCAAAAACTTGTTACACCAAACGATGATCAAGAACTATCACTGGCTAATCGAATAATTGCATTAGCAGTTGACAGAAACTTGCAAGAACTCAAGACAACTTCCACAACCACGACCACAACAACAACCACAACAACAACGACCCCAAGACCAACAGCAAGAAGCTCAAAGCAGTTAAGGAACAAGGATACAGCTACCAGAACAGGAACAGTCAACAGTATAGACATAGATAGCCTGTTAAAACAACAAGCCGCTAATTCCAATCAACCATCAATCGAAGAAGACATAGCATCATTCCAAAATGACGCCAAACTCCTTCAAACCCTTCTTAGTATCACAGGACAAAATGCACCTAAAACAACTTCCCCAAGGCTTGCTAGTCAAAGTGTTTCTGTTGCAAATGCCGAACAAGGCGATACAGCAGCCGATTTGAAATTGCTCCAAGCACTGTTAGGAACTCCTTCTCCTCTTAACAACATAGAATCCACCGATCAATTGATCAAACAACTTGCAACTAGTGGTCGCCCAAAAGAAAAACCAACTACCACGACAAGAAGAGTGACCACCCCAAAAACAACAACTGTAGCGCCTACAAAACCTATAACTCCTGGAAGGGTTTCAACTATTGATGATGATATCAAAAGTTTCCAACAAGACTCGAAACTTTTGGAGAGTCTGTTGAAACTTCAAGGTGGCGGTCAATCTTCAACTGTGAAGCTGGATTTGTCTCAGTTAGCTGGTGGAAATAAGGCTCTTGAAACGTTGTTGGCCCAGACTAACAAGCCAAGTGACAAACCTGTAACCTCTACCATGCCACCTGTGCTGCTGAGTACTGAGTATGGAAATACAAATGATGCCATTTTAGCGGCCTTGTTGAAAGAACGGGGAATTGGGCCAACCACACCTCAGAATACTCTTCAAGAACAGCTCAGACTGGCGGTGAGTGCATTTCATTTGTTTAATTTTCTTTCCGGTCCAGACGATAGCTCAGTTGGTAGAGTGCTTGCATTCCATGCCTAGAGCTCAGGTTCGAATCCCACCAAGGAGGATGTCAGAAATGATCTCCCGTTTTGGTGTTTATTTCTAGACCCAAAATAAAATACCAGCAAGGTTTACTCAGTCTTCACAAGAAATGAGTACCAAAACCACCGCTCTAACTGATGTGGTCAGCGGAAGACCGGCCTCCTTATCTGTACAAATAAATAGGTTCCACTTGTCACATGCGAAATCGATAACGTGGTAAAAAATTACACTACATGTGTAGCTTAGTTGCGTTGCATTTTTTACTATAAAAGGATGATACTTTAATCTGTAAAGCACATCTATGGTAGTAAATTCCAATACGAAGTCATCTCACCTTCAGAGTTTTGCTTACGAATTCATTTTGTTTCTAGCGCTGAAATAAAGATGTCGCTAGTCGTAATTTGAAATACAAATTTTGCCGACATTCTTGAATGCCATTTCGACTCACATTCTAAAAAGATATGTATGATTTTCCAGGCTCTGTTGAACCAAGTGATAGTGACGCCCAAGGTCCGCCCCCGAACCACGACTCGCCCCCCGCCCCCACCTACTCGCCAGCCCCGCCCTGTCCTGGATGGCCTGGCGTGGCTCTGGCAACAGTGGCAGGATTCTGGAACAGGAGGAGGCGGGTCAGGAGGGTCAGGGGGATCAGGAGCCAACAGACCAGCACAGGGGGGAGGAGGTTTCTTCCTAGGGTCTGGACCCTTCCTAGGAAACGCTCCTGAGACTGATTCAACCAGGCAGGGAAATAGGGTGAGAGCTTATAACCATTTGTAGAAAAAATCCCAAGTATTTTATAAGAATCAAGTGCATGCCATTAAAAAAAAAAATGCATTGGGCTTTGCCGAATAGTCTACCTGATAGCATAATTAGGTTAATTCCTGTTGATTCCTTGACTTATAGGTTGGTATGAGGCTGACCACCCATACTGTAAAAAATGGTTCACTTTGCCAATGTTACCCCTGTTTTAGGGAAGGTCGCCAATTGTTGCAGGGCTTATGTTCATTTGAGATTGAGTTTTTTTTATTGTAGGTCCACATGCGCCATGTGTGAGCGCGAAATTATGCGTGTCTGCTTGTGGGAATGCATTTAATATGAATCTCAAATGATACATAACTTTGCAACTTAGATTTAGATTTAGATCGCAAAAATAGAAAAAAAATGTATTAAAAATAAAGCATTCACTAGAGGTGACGTTGCGTCTTCCATACATTTTTCTGTTGACGTGATTGAGGAAAAGTTTACGGATTGTTTTATGGTCGGGGTACATACATACTTTACCGATCCGCAGTATAGTGGGTAGCGCTTCGGACTCGTAAATGGAAGGTCGTGGGCTCGAATCCCAGCGGAACACAAAAAAGTACCATGAATATTTTCAAGTATGCTCTTCGTTGGGTTGAAAAATTCCTTGAAAAATTACCTTTACCAAATGTCCATCCAGCCTCACAGCAACTGGGTCATGCTTGAAAATTGACGCTTTCTATAGCGACGACCAAGCTCGCAGTGGGCTCTTGGAGGGTGTATTCACACAAAAACAGCGCTCACCAAATAAATTATCTCAATATTAAAATCATTAGTATTACATCGGATTTCAGTCCCATGGGGATGAAAGCTGAAATTTTTGCATTCACAGATCATTTAAATAAATTATTTTAAATCCTATTTTCTTTTAAACTGTTTTTTACTTATTTGTGTGTGCACGTGGTAAAAAAACCAAGTACTGAGTAAGGATATCATTAAATAGTGTATTTTAGTTTTTTTTTCAGCAAAAAAAGTAGAAAAGTTGTTAATAGAGTAAATTTTTACAGGCATGTTATCTGTAAAATTGATCCATCTCGATTGAATAAAAGGTTTTGTTAGGTAGAATTACGGTCATTTGACATGTATAAAAATTATGATTTACTTGTTAGGTAATCAAACTGTTCGGATATTATTCCAAAACGATTAATCTAATATCTGAAAAATTTATTGTAAAGTTAATTAATTTTTTGATCAAAAAGATTATTAAAAAACACACGTAGTTATTTAGGTACACTTTGCATATTTATTGTCATTTTTTTAGCAATCCTTTTTAAATTTGGCAAATAAATTTATTCATTGTTGATCATTTTCTTTGAAATTTATTTCTAGAATCTTGTAAAGTTTGTTGTGAAAAAGCAGAAAATAAAACACGCAGAGGAAACGAAGGGCTGAGATCAGCGGTGTGTGTAAGTTTATCAACCACTGACAACCAAATCTCAAAACACTCATCACTAGTGGAAAAATTAACTAAGGATAAAATCAATCATTAACCACTCCATTTTCACTAGCTCAGTTAATTATTATTAAAATTGACAAAGTTAATAAAAAATACATTGTGCATTTTACACTCATTTTTAAAAACTCATCCCTTAAAAATTACATTATATTCAAACATTTAAATATTTTTCATTTAACCGAAAAAAATGCTAATTAAAATAAAAATTTAATGAATTAATTTTTATTTAACATTTAATATAGGGAATATATTGTTTTCAGAAACGTCTGAGCACCATAGAATACATAGATTTAGCTGTAATGTGGTAAATAATTTAATATATGTGTTATGTATGTAAGTAGATTATATGGTCCTATTGACTAAATCAGATGTAGATTGTAGATTTATGAACAGGTACAAAATAGATGTAGATTTACAAACTTGATTGATTGTAAGAACATTATAGTTTTTATGTAGGAACAAGGAAATTATGTGTAGTTTGTGTGGAATGTTTGGATGTCCCGAGTTGAAACAATCCTACCAAATCCTCGTGCACCCAATCCACATCAGAATAATTAAACTGATTTTTTACAGCCTCTTATTTTTATTAACATGCCATTGTTATTGTCATGATGTTCACGTGGTCTGAACCAGAACATGCTTTATTAAACATTAATGGTTTGAGCCTTATACGAGTATTGGCCAGATGACAACTACGATCTGTGAAGACTTGAACAAGCGATGACAGGGAGGTTTATGGGCAGTACTCTAAATATACGAGTGTATATTATATAAATATACATTTAAAATCAACCATAGCGTTTCACTAAAAATGTATGGAATCTAAATCGGACACAAATGGTGGTTTTAGTTTGTACACATGTTAGGTCAACGCTATGGTTGAAGCCTTAATGTTTTATATTTGGGATATAGAAGACCAGCAACATTTTACAAGAACTTTTAGAACAAGGACAAGAACATTTATAAAAGTGTGTGTGAACCTAATCTAAGAATTGAGTTGTATTTAGGTCCTCAACTGTCTCTCAAGGGAGCAAACATGAAATTCATTCCTTACTTCAAATTGATTACAAAGAATGAAGAAATGTTGGATTTGAACCGAAATATTTTGCAACTAGGTGCCTCTGCCGCCACCCCAGGTTGTGGATACTCCAGAAAGTGGCCAAGATCGAGGGCAGCTCGTTACAGCAGCCATTAACGTCACGAGGGCCTTCTCTCAATTCCTAGGAGCCGCCATTCAGGTTTACCCACACCACTTAAAAACATAAACAACAAATCACATACGAACTTCTTCAACTATAATATACTCTATGTTTATTGACTTCTTTGTACAGCTAATGAGTTGGTTATTTATTTAAAGGTTCAAAAAAAAATTCATAGTACCAGTTACAAGTAAAAACTAAAAGCTCCCATAAAACAGAGATGCAAAAAAATTTATAAGGAAACCTTTCACTTTATTGATACGTTTGCAAACAATTTCAACGATAAAAATGTTTTCGTATTTCGGTTCATTCATCTAGTGTTGACAAAATCACATTTTTATAATTTGAGAAAGACGGAAAAAACAATTATTTACAAAAAAACAAAATTTTAAGAATGCTTGCTTGCAGAAAATTGCTAAACAGGATTCCCAAATCTGAATTCAAAATTTAATGTGACAAAATTTAAAAACTGTCAATTATTAATCTTTAAAAAATATTTGCATATAATTTAAAGTGTTTTACACTTTTCCATTAGTAAGAAAATAAGAAAATTCTCGACTGATAAATAATATAACCAGCTTAAGCTTTCACAGCCTATGTCTATCATAAATCTGTACTCTATATTTTCTGTTGTAAATATACATATTTTATGTCTTTTTCTGTCATCTTCATCCTCGTCTTCCTTCTCGCCTTTTCCTTGGAGTGTGGGACAATAACTGTTGCTATTCTTTACATTATTTAACTTTATATTCTTACAGGTTTACGTATTTCACAAACAAACGGTGGTGCAAGGTATCATGGCTAACCATAAACAAAACGAAATGTATTATACGAAAATATCATAGTATTAATGTATTTATTTGTACAAAAAAAACTGGAAAATATTACCACATTTAATTCACGGAAAATCGGGATTGAATTTGGAAACATTTTTATTTTATTAAACTGTACACCCCTGTTATTATTTTATCAAAAAAGGTGTTTATTTATACGGTTTTGTTTAATAATTATTTTTGATGGTGAAGACATTTTTTAAAATCCCAAAACTTTAGAGAAAATATGTTTTTGAATATAACAAATACACACAAATTAGAAAACAAACTTACATACAAGCATACAACTATCCACTACATTTTTGTTATTTGTCAGTTTTCATAGATCTATTAAATATCAGAGCTGGAGTAAAGTGCGCTGGCGAAGCCGTGCTGTAAACTAGAATGCCGTAATCGTGCGCAACACGAGTAGGCAGTCTACTACTTAGATAAAAAAAATATTCCCCTAAAATTTAATGTGAATTTCTTGTGGTAATATATGACATTTGTGTTGTCAATTTTCGTTATTTTAATAATTGTATATTTTCAGGGAGCTGCCAGTACCTTCACTAACGTGTTCAGGGCCGGACAACGCGTGGCAGGGGACTACTATGCCGGAGGCTCAGGGCGCTAAAATACTAAAACCTTCAATTAGAAAAAAATAAACAATTCATTATATTTTTGATAATTTTGACTTAGAAACAGTTGTAGTGATAATTCTGTGAAAATTAAATTAAATGACGTTTTTGTGGGTTGTGAATTTTTAATGGTTTTGAAACAACAATAATGAATGCAATACAACTGAGCCTGTAGTATAAGCATTCCTAAGCTATCGATTTAAATAATAAATTCAATGTATTTTTTTTTAATACAAGCTTAGCTTGACTTCTAGGAATGTTTATAGTATCGATATTTTGTTGTTTATTATTTTTTTGAAAATGTGTACTAGGATTAACAAATCTATTTTCATGTTTCTTCTTCCTCTTATTTATTGTCTTAAATATTTTTAGTCACCTAGTCTTGCACTAGTTTCTCCTTTAGTTATCGTAGTTACTTACAATCTCATTATTTGGAATCTTCAAATATTGTCATAGGTTTGTATAAAGATATATTTTTAAGTAGTTCATGTCTATTGAATTTAACTATTTTGTAAACCATAAAAAAATAAGTTTGATTTTAACTTGTGTAACTCTTTGTTAAATAGTAGAGTAAATACTTATTTATTTTAATTATTAAAACATGCAATATTTACAATTTAAGTAATTATAATTTAGCTACATTAAAAAGTCTTTGTTTCTTAGAATATAGATAGAACTTAAAGAAATCTACGTGTGCCATTCTAGTGCACGTTAAATATTAAAAAAAAAAATAGCGAACAAAAACGAAATTTATTTTTTATCTTGATATTTTTTAGAAAAACATCTTTTTTCTTTCAGGGAAACAAATTCGTTCGGAACTGATGTTTCATACATTTTTTCTTTACTTAAAAAATCAATTTTTGGTGCTCATTGTATACGTTTATCGATTTAATTTTTAAAAAATAGTGTATGCGTTGAATTTCATACAAATGTTCCTTTTCATAGACAATTTATTAGAGGCATGATGCAAACTATTTACCCATCTATTTTCAGGACTTTGCTTGCCTTATTTTTGTTATTTTTTTAAGTCATTAATGAATATCTTTGTTAGAAATAAACTTGATAATGTATTTAGTCCGTAAGATTTTTTTTACTTGGAATGTAAATAAAGAAAGTGGGAGGTGTTTTATGATAATGCTTGTAAATAATAAAGAAGTTAGAATTCATAATTTTATTTATTTTCGATTAATATCAGTTTATCTATTGATTTTGCGTTCGCTTTCTACTGATCATGCACAGAAACGTAGCCCGTATTTCACTCGCATATACGTCCAAAGACCATTCTCACATGTTCCAGACCATACGAGACGCCTCTTGAATGGATGTTTCCAGAAAGTACGAGAAGTACCAGCAGTTCAAAGTTTATTGTATGAAAGGTGTCCATACCACATCGAGAATTTCTACAGGATTCATTGGCAGATATGTTCAGTTTCTCCTACGAGGATCTCAAAGGGTTGCCTTGGATAGACAGAAATGACGGAAAGATAAGTCGACTGCAAACTGCATAGGGTATAGTCAAATAACGCAAAAACACAACTAAGATACACATATAGTGTAACTTCTTGCCGCGTTATCCCCGAAGGGATCGCATGTGGGGAGTTGAATCTATTTATTTTTACAGGTAAGGGGGTCGGCCTTACGACAACAAATTCAGTTGAAGTGGGGATTTCCCAGCTCCCGAGAGGGCTGGTACTCATTTATTGTGAAGGCTGAGTAAACCTTGATGGTATTCCTTTAAAATACGTCATTTGAAATTGACTGAAGTGCTAACGATGGCTCCAATCGAACTTAAATTTGGAATTTTAAATTTGAATATCAAGCTCAAAGGCGTTTTTTTAACCATATATTGCCTACCTATTAGGCGCATGTACATTAGTAAGGTTTCTACCTTATAGAACCTAAAGCACAAAAAATAATCATTTCTTATACGATTGGATGGATTTTAAGTCATTTTAATTCTACAAAAAAAAAACTCAAACTCGGAAAATTAAAAATCTATATCATTTTTAATTTACAAAATAATTAAAAGTAACAATGCATGTTGACCAGCCATTAAGAGGACTGTGTAAGTGATAACTCATGCATGGCGTGTCCCTATTTTGAGGAATTTGTGGCGGATTAAGGATCTATCGGCGCATTTTGAATATTTAATTACAGCAGCCTCGTTAATATTGGCTTTATGCTCTCGTAAATAAATATCTCAGCGTGCAGTGAGCCTACGTAGAATAAGTTAGGCGCACTACCAGCACTCATTACCTGCCGTGGTTCTACCAGGTACAAGGATACTCGTAGAGCCTGCTAAAGTTACTGAGCCTCACAATACCGGTTTCGTCCTAACTATGCTGGGATCGCGATATTAAAGTTGAATCCTTTCATATTGTTACGATTTACGGGCTCAATTTAAATAAAAAAATTACGGTTAATTTATTTCACACAATTTATTTCAAGATTTCGTTCACAGTTGGTTCGATTACAAAAAAATAATCGTAGAGCAGAAAATGATTTGCAAAACAAAATTCAAAAAGTAGAAAAAGTTATGTCCTAATGTTTTTTTTTATGATTTTTTACGTCGGTCAGGTCAAGCAGCATGGATGATTGAAATGAGCTTGCAAGTGAAATAACAATAATGAAAATCATCTAACCATTCTGCTCTTGAAGATGCCTCATTAAGCGAAAATATTCGAGCAAAAAAAAAAGAATAAAGGGAATTAAAACAATGTTTTACCATTTATATTTTTAAATATTAATTATATACACAATAAAGATGTGTTTCTATAAGCTCTAGGAAACGAGCGTCAAATCTTGTTGTAGGTAGATTCTGTAAGGAGATCGGTCTAGATTGCATCACCACCTGTAGATCCCTAGTATGAAAATCGTTTAAACTTCATCATATCGCTTAACCAAAACATGTGTAGAAGTTTAAACGCTCTAAAGTGGTATTGTTTAAGTTTTCATAGATTTTTAGGTAAACGTTATGGTTGAGTTTTAATGTAAAGTTTAATAGTTGGAGCAGCTTTCCGCGTACAGGCCGATCGCATGCATAATCAGAACGGCAGCCATAACTCAACATCTGACGCATTATGCACCAAGAATTTGATCTGAATAAATGTCCGTATGCAAATGCAGAAGCAAAAAAACGTAGACAAATTGCAACAATGTAATTAAATGAATTTGTAGAAATAGGCATTTTTCGTTTTCTATGGACCTACAGTCACATCTCTCCTTGGGCTCCATCAGCCTTCGCCTCCAACTCTTCCTGTCTACTGCTGCGGCTTTCCAGTCTGAGAAAGAGATACCTTTAAGAATATTAATTAATCAATGAACTTATGAGCTCGATTAAAGGCTAAATACAGGATTGAGAACAATATATTTATTAGTTCCTTAGTCCGGTCGATAGCTCAGGTGGTAGAGTGCTAGCATTCCATGCCGAAAGCTCGGGTTCGAATCCCACCGAGGATCTCAGAAATGATTTCCCGTTTCGGTGTTTATTTTAAACCCCAAAAATAAAATACCGGCAAGGTTTACTCAGCCTTCACAATAAATGAGTACCAGCACTCTCGGGAGCTGGGAAACCTCCACTTCAACTGAAGTGGTTGGCGTAAGGCCGGCCCCTTTACCTGTAAAAATAAATAGGTTCAACTCGCCACATGCGACTCCTTCGGGGATAACGCGGCAAGAAGTTACACTATATGTGTAGCTTAGTTGCGTTTTTTTTTTAGTTGCGTTGTCTTGACTTATAGGTTGGTATGCGGCTGACCACCCATGCTGTAAAACTGGTTCACTTTGCCAATGTCACCCCTGTTTCAGGGAAAGACGGCAAGAGTTGCAGGGTGTATGTCCATTTTTTATGTTGTAGGTTCACATGCGGCATGCGCAAGCGCGAACTTGTACGTGTCTGCTTGTAAAAATGCATGTAATTTAAATCTCCAATGTAACAAATCTTTGCAACTTAGATTAGATAAGATATTTTTTTTAATTACTTCAGTAAATTAAACAGCCGGATATTTAAACGAACCGGTCGTAGAGAATCTCAATATTCTTGACGTTTCGTTGGCTTCTATCAAACATCAATTCTAATTAATTTGAATAATTTTATAAATATGTCTAACGACCGTAAATCTAACCTGAATTTGATTATAGTAAAATTTAAAATAAAGAACACATAGTTTTATTTTCACAAGTTGAGCATTTATTTCACCTCAAGCGCTTGCGACTTGCTAACGTCATTTTCAAGAGGACACTGTTACAAAAATGACAAGATAAAAACCATAAAGAAATGAGAAGGATGAGTTTCGATAAAGAGCTACGAAGTACAACGTCTCTGTACGGCAAAGCAGCAGAAATCGGAACATTGACCAAACTACAAGACAGGATTGTTTAGTGGCGACCTTGGAAGTTCAGACAAAGATTTCAGTGACCACAGCTGTGATTGTTTGATGCAGGATCGCTTCAGAGGAATGCAGCGAGGTTCAATAGAGGTCTACATCCAGAATAGAGAAATGCTTAGAAAGAAGGACGAAACGGTAATATTGAGAGCGGAGTAAATGTACATAATTCATAAATGACAAAGCAAAGAACCTGCAACTATAATGAAATTTCTAGCCACGTTGGCTACAAAGGACTCACATGTAGCGATATCGTGGAAACTATTTCTGACCTAACGCTAACCACTTCGGTTAAAGTGAGGGTTTCCGAGTTCCCACTGCAGCTGGTACTCATTTCTTGTGAGGCTGAGTAACCTTTGTAGGTATTTTTTTTTGGATTTGACATTAGTACTGAAACGGTAAATCATTTATGATGACCTTTGGTCACCCCTGTTTCAAGAAAGGTCGGCAAAAGTTGCAGGGCATATGTTAATTTGAGATTGGGGTTTTATGTTGTAAGTCCACATGCGGCACGTGTTAGCGCAAACTTATACGTGTCTGCTAATGGCAATGCATGTTATATGATTTTAAATGTAAAATATCTTTGCGACTTAGATTATACATTTGGTAGGAGTTAAACCCTAGCCTGGTTGAATGAAATGCAAGCATTAAACCAACTGAGCTGTCGACCGGAGGTTATAAAAGCACTTAATACTCGTAGGTTCTATAAGTATAAAAGTATCCATGGAAAAATGTGTTTCAATATTGATCTAATATTATTGACAAAAAAAAACATATTGGTAGTAGATATTTTAAAAAGTTTAATGGGTACATATTTCAAAATATTTGAATGCATTGGCTCCTGCACAATGAGTGCAAATATTGCAATGCTGAGATTTGAAATGTTGATATAAATAACATTCGGTTGACCTTTTAAATTTGCCGAGCCGCGGTTTCTTATTAAATCAACTATATCTTTTGTTTGCTCTTATAATATTATAAGCGATTATATACAAAGCAAACTTGTTAGTCAAGGTGTCATTAGCTTTGTTAGAATACATGGACCTTAATGGAGCACACAGACTATGGTTAGGAAATAAGAGGTACAAACGACAATCGTGACTTAACGTAACAAAAAGACTTCTTGTTCTTTGCCAGCCTCCTTTAATTCGCAGATGAGCCTATCTATAATCTAATTTACAAAGACATATTAAATTTGAGATTCATATTAAATGCAAGCCCACAAGCAGACTCGTTCGCGCTTACACTTGCCGCACCCAAAACCCAATCTAATACGTAGTATTATAGTATTGTTACGAAATAGGGTTCAAAAGTCTTTCAAATTAAAATACACAGGTCTTCTTATAAAGTTGTTTATTTTACACTTTTAGATAATTTATTTTCACAAAGCTTTCTTTACTATTCCACTTGGTTTCTGTTCACTGATCAAGTTAGTTCTATGTGTTTGTAAATCTCGTATGATACTGCTGGCCCTGCAGGCCACTTGCACCCTTTATACTCTCTAAAGCAGTATAATCTAAACCCTATAGTTGCTAGACAGTTCCAGAAAGACATAGTAATTATTATTTCTCGATGCTTCACGTAATACCTAGAGACTTCTCCACAACCATCAATCCTACCTACCAATACAAAACAGAATTCCTATAATTATAACAAATACCTGCTTAGCCTAGAGAATTCTACACTTATACACAATTATCGATCCTACCCACCAATACTTATGAGGATTCTTATAACTATAACTACCCATACTTATTTCAATATTTACATTTCATATTTACATAACAGTATACTTATCTATGACCCAATCTCATATGAATATAAGCCATGCAACTCTTGCTGACTTTCGCTGAAACAGGAGCGACATTGGCAAAGTGAACCATTTTTTACGGTATAAATGGTCAGCCTCGCATAGCATAATGCAGTATTTTCGCGCAGAGATGTTCATATCGATGGTTAAAAGGTAATAGGGCATAAGCGACAAAAACTAAATTGTTTAGGAGGGCAATTTAAAGTTAGAGATTGCAGAAAAATGGCAGAACTTTTATTATTTTTTCTCATATCGTTAAAATCAAAACAGCTCTAAAATAAAAACAAAAATAAAAATTGGCATTCCTATTACAATATATTACGATTTTTTTTTTGTCAAAAGCGCCTTTAGGACAAAAAAGTCCAAAATCTTGTCGGTTACACCAAAACCATACTTCTAAAACGCAGTTGTTTGCTTGAGCATAAACCACAAAAAAATCATCGAATAGATATGGAAGTGAATGCATTCGAAAGAGCGGAAAATTTAAAGTAGCATAGAATTTATAACTCTTTTTTGACCAAAACGTCGCTTATTACTTCCTTTCAACTGTCGATATGAGTAAACATTTCATTCTCAAAAGAAAATGTGAATATAAGGGGGAGATTTTGGATATATTAAAAGGATGAATGAAGACCGACTGACAAAAAAGTGTATTAAGAGAATGTAATCGGTAAGCGTGGACGGGGAAGACCTAGGAAAGGATGGATAGATCAGATAAGTGAGATTTTGAATGAACGGAATTTACAGAGTGGAAACAAGAGAAGAGCGTGCATGAAAAGAGTGATGAAACTAGATGAGATGAAAGAAGCATGCAAGGACAGAGTCAAGTGGAGGCACTTGTGTGGAGGTACCGGCCACCCCTAGAGGCATGGCGGCAGGATACAAGACAAGATTAGCAGAGGACCAGAGGGGAAGAATATGGACAATGTCCATTAATGGATTCATTGAAAATAAAAATAAAATAGCCTACGGAGGTACAAGTCACTTAATTAAATAATAATGATTTGAAAAGTTATTGTAGAAATAAAGTCATTATGTGCCGCAGGCACTGCATCGGTTACTAAATGACACAAAATGTCAATATTTATTTTTTCTGCAAAATAATTATAATATCAGTCATTTATTTGCAATTGTTGCAGTTAGATCGAGTAGTTAGTAGTTCGTTATATGTACTGTCATTCTGAGATAAAAATACAAGACAACAGTCATTATATACTTAAAAAATAAAATAAAACAAGGTCATCTACAGGTGATTCAAATCTAATAGAGAAGTAAATACTCAATAACAATCTAAAAACCTACTAAACACCTAGGTTACTACTCATTTTTTTTACTAATTAAAAATTTAATTACTTACAGTACGCTAGAAAAACCTCGTTTTTACATCTCCTTCCGATTCACAAAAGTATAATCAAAAAGTAACTCAATGTTACAGAATTAAAAAAAAAAAAAAAACACTTAATGGAAACAATAAATTAGCATTTATTTAATAAAAATTGCAACTTGTTTTATCCGAATTTTATGAGTCTGGTTTGACCACTCAAATATTTAGATTGTTAGTACCATGATTTTTTTTGTAATTAAGTGAAAATAAAGAAGGGAAAATTAAACATAACTTAAAAATAAACGTATTAGTGGCTACTTTTAAACGAAAGTTTTTTTTAATACAAGACTTTGAAATAATATTCAGCGTCAAAATATTCATGCATACGATTTCAATAGTAAATCTTTGAAAGTAAAAATTAAGAATTTGTAACATTGCATATTCAAAATAATTAACCACCAAAATGCAAAGAAAAGTTGGAATGACGTCATTGCATTAAACTTGCACATAATTCTATATTTCTTGATGCAAAATTAATGATGATTTTTGTGCGCATTTCCGTAAGCCATGCAATAAGAAAAGAAAATGCTGTTTACAAAAAATCAGAGGCGTTTTTTGATGTTCTTACACCAACATAATTATTATGTACCTGAGTGTGTGCCAACTTTATGCATAAATATACCAACTTCTAACCGCTTTATCACTGCATGTGGCAAGTGGAACCTGTTTATTTTTCACAGGTAATTATACCTTTCTAACGTCAACCTTATCCACTTGAATTAGGGGTTTCTCTGCTCCCTTACAATTATCAGGGGAGGCAAGTTCTTATTTCTTGTGAAGGTTGAGTAACCCTTGAAATATCGCAACATGAAGCGCTATTCTGCTAAATTCCTTACACTTTGGATATCCATACAATTCGGAAATTGCGAAATAACTCCATAACAAAATCACAGTACACCTTCTTTTTGGACACAAATCGCCAGCTTTGCCTTAAGGTCGTTAGGAATTTAGCAGAATAGCGCTCATGGAACCATTTCTGAAGGCATTCATTAATGTCTTGTCACTTGTCAACGACGATACCATGTTGAAAGCACCGGTTCTCATCAGATCACCGAAGTTAAGCAACATTGGGCGCGGATGCTACTTGGATGGGTGATCGCTTAGGTACACCGTGTGTCGTTGGCATTCTTGACCGGTACGTAGTCCAGTGGCAACACTTCGCACTCGTAAATGGAAGGTTGTGGATTCGGATCCCGGCGGAGCACAAAAAAAAACCCTTTATATTTCCAAAATATGCTCTTCGCTGGTTTGAAAAAAAACATAAAAACCTTTACCAAAGACCGGTCACTAAAGGTCCATCCAGCCTTACAGCAACTGGGTCTTGCTTGAGTATTGGCACTTTGTAGCGACGACCAAGCTCGTACCCCTCTGCGGCACTACAACAAGTGTTATATATCCATAGAGTTTCTAGAATCTAGAGAGTCTCCCGCACAGAATTTTTCTTAAAAAAAAAAAGATTGAACCCTTATCTTCTGGCATTAAACGTTGAAGTTACCAATCCTATCGATCAAGAGCTATCGACTTGAAATCTTGTACAAAGCATATTGGACTTTGACCAACTATGTAGGTACAATTATTATTAAGCATATTTATACAAAAATAAGCAAATTAAAATTAATAAGCACCAGTAGACAATATTGTATAATTTTATTTTGTTTATTTATGCGAGGATTCAGTAACAAACAAAATCTTATATTACTTACTTGTACAAATTTATAGTCTTGCCTCGGTTATGTTTATCCTCAAGTTGTTATTTTTAAAGCGAGTTATGGAGATTTCACCATCACGCAAAATTCCAAGACAAAAATAATAAACTCCCGCCAAATCACGATTAGAGATTGGAAAAGCTTGTTGCTAGGGGCTACAATAAGGATAACACATCATATCTAAGGCCCGGGATATTCAAAATACTCCAGTTCGAGTTAACTAAAACCGAGAATTACCGAAGTGACAAGCCCCGCCCCAAAATCATAGAAATAATAACAATGCCATTCAAAAGCTTTTAAACAAACAACTGGATATAAATATCAAATGCCTAAAGTTTATTAATCTGGAAAACGACACAAAAAATTCAGTTTGCAACAATTTTGATGTATCCTTATATTAAAAAAGAACAGCTGAAGACGACGCCATCTTGAAAATTGTTAGTTAACTAACTAAATATTTACCTACTGGCGAAATTCAGTGAGTGAAAAAAATCTATACTGTAATCTATAATCTAAGTTGCAAAAACAATATATTAACATTTAAAATTAATATTAAATGCATACCACAAACAGGCACGTGTAAGTTCGCGCCTACAAATGCTGCATGTGTACTTACAAATTAAAATCCGAACCACAAATGAACATACACCCTGCAACTTTTGTCGACCTTCCCTGAAACAGGGGTGACATTGGCAAAGTGAACAATGTTTTACAGTGTGGGTGGTTAGCCTCATTCCAACCTATAAGTCAAGGAAAACAAATAATAAATAATATTTATGTATATAAAAACAACAGAACCCCTAAAAACAAATCTATACTAAAAAAGTCAATATGTAAAATATGATTTTAAAAATTTCCTACAGGTATTGTGTTTTTACAAGTACAGGAAAAACATATAATTATAATGAACATAAAATGTTTTATTGAATTAGAAAGGATTAAGGACGAAACACAATGAAATATTGTTTATTAGAAGTACTTATTTATCTAGTTCACTAAAGAACAAAGCATGAAAATAACATGATAGGAAAAATGACTGTTGTTGCCTTCAAGTTATGAGCTTCAATCATACAAGGTGTGATATTAAACTACTGCAAAAAAACAACTATTTAATAGTACAAAATATGATATTTATTGACATTTAGTTTTTTTTTGTCATCATTGCCGCCATTTTCTTATCGTACAGCAGCGCCATCAGCGGCCGTTACAAAAACTAAAACCTTACCACAGAAGTGGGTCGTCTCCCCCCCCGCATCGCCACCAAACGAGCGTCAAGCTCAAACTGAGAACGCAACTCACAAACTTGCTAGACCTCGACTGAGCGGTCGCTACGCGAAGCAATTTTTGAATTTCGAATGTTTATTTTTAAATATCGAATACCTATTGCAATTTGAAAGTTAAAAAGTTATGTGTTGTATTAAAGTGGTGTTTGAATGTATTTTTATACTGGACGCGACATTCGGAAGCTTTGTGGAATTTTAAAAGTTGATTCGAGTTGACGCTAAAACTTTCCCTTGTGAGGCGTTACAACGCTGACTATCCGTCATAATATTTTTGTGCAGACGAGGAATTTGAATAGACCGAAAATAATGTTTGGAAGAAACTACGACATGGAGACTGAATCGGTGAGAAAAATACATTTTCTTCTTCTTTTTGTAATACTTTTGAAGCTGAAAACAAAACGTATTGATTCGCAAGAGCTGAATTCCGACACGAACTTTTTTTCGGGACTTGCTTTGAATAAATTAGATGTGAGCGAATTTGAACAGTAAATGGTCTTGTGGTTATGGTAATCGGCTACTAACAAAAAAGTAACCACACTTGCGAAAAAAATATGTGAATATTTTAAGACCATCTTTTTTGTTGTTGCTAAGGTACATCCTTATAAACATACGTACAGGTACATGGAGTATTTTCGATATTATAAGAACAGATTTTCTGAGATCGTTAAGAGAACAATTATTTTCTATAATTAATAAATAATTAAATTATTGCAAAACATTATTGTGGATTGCGTGTTTTTTGTGTTTATACTAACCATTAACTAGTTAAGAGATTGGACGAGAAGAAAATCTTTAAGAGGGATAACATTCTAGGTTTCCCTGCTACACACGAGCTTTAAAATGTTTTTTTTTTTATCATTGATATCATTGATTTTCAACGCAAAGTTTTCCATAAAATTTATACTTTAAAAATTAGGCGAATTGAACTACAGATGTTTTTGGACTAATCACAAATTTGAATTTGGAATTTGTTTCTCGGCGAGAATACTTTACACTTTTATTTCACTTTTTCCCTTGGCAGAAAAAAAAAAAAATTGTTGGCCTTTTCCCTAGCAACCCAGCCGTGTGACGACATAATTTTGCCTATCTGAATTAATGTGCGGACCTCATTCTTTTTCACATACGTAAAAATATTAACGGTACAAATTTGAAATGTATGTAACGACCTATTGTCTATCATTTTGATGTTAGTTTTGTGTCCAGACATTTCTCCATATTTAATACTTCACTATAATATTGACTATAGTTAATACATGCTTATTTTGCATGAGTCCGGTTGAAAGCTCAGTTTGTAGAGTGCTTACAGTCCATGCCGTGAGCTCGGGTTCGAATCCCACCGAGGGTTTCGGAAATAGAGGATGTCAAAATAAAAAAACCGGAAAGGTTTACTCAGCCTTCACAAGAAATGAGTACCAGCCCTCTCGGGAGCTGGGAAACCCCCACTTTAACTGAAGTGGTTGACGTAAGGCCGACCCCCTCACTTGTAAAAATAAATAGCTTCAACTCGCCACATGCGACCCCTTCGGGGACAACGCAGAAAAAAGTTACACTATATAATTATGTAGCTTGTTGCGTTTTTTCATTATTAACAATATTTAAATTTTACTATTTATTTGTTAATAATATAATAGGTACATACATTATTTGTAGATATATGTAATGAAATTTCATTATCAGAGTATGACTGGATATCTTCTTATCTAATTGAATTAGCATGATAACGTTAAATTAATATTCAACATCGGATTCCAAGAATTTATTCACCATTTCAGTCATGATTTTCTATATCGCTGATTCTAAAAATACAGCAGTGCTAAATGAAAAATGAGAACCTTCATCTTTGGGAACAGGAAAACCCCCCTGTATACTCACATGCAGGCACGTGCATAGGTTATAGGCAAATAAATTTCAGAATAAATGCTTTCTACCATTCCTTTAAAACAACTCATTTGAAATTGACTGAAGTGGCTCCAATCGAACTTAAATTTTGAATTGTAAATCTAAATATCAAGCTTAAGTGCGTTTTTTACCATATATTGTCTACGTTTTAGGCGCATGTTCCTGTATGGGATGCACGCCCCTGCTCACATGCCTCTTTCAGTTCATTCATATCCATCACATTGTTCGTACATTTTCTTCTTTTACACCCACTTTGTATGTAGAATTGAGTATATACAATTAAATAGCGGCGTGCATCCCATACAGGCACATGCGCCTATTATTATGTAGGCAATATATGGTAAAAAACGCATTAAGGCGCCTTATAAACCTAAATCTGCCGTTTTTGTTTCTTACACTTTATAGTCTTAGCAAAATAGTTACATTCATGAAAAAAATCAAGCATGTTTATTAATTTTGTATCTTAATTATAAAGTTTGAGCAAAATATATAACTTAAGAATTGCCACCACAAAGAAATATTAAAAAAACACGTTTTTTTCACATTTTTAGCATTTTTTTCGTGTGTGCTGTATTTTGGAAACATTTTTTTTCTTTTTAATTACAGAACTATACATTGTTTAGCGCCGTTACTTAACATTTTTTTATAATGCCAATAGTTTTTGAGTAAATAGACATTGAGATTTTAAATTCAAAACTTAAGTTCGATTGTAGCCATCTCAGTCTATTTCAAATGAGTTATTTGAATGGAACGGGAGAAAATATTTATTCTATAATGCATTTGACTATACCCTATGCACGCCCCTGGAATTAAACAGTGTAATTCACTTAACAATTCCATGCCTTAACCGCCACCTAACGTGAATTTCCCGTACAAAGATGATCCATGTACCAGCTATGGATCAAGTGTTTTGAGAATAACCCTGTATGACTGCAGCTTAGAGTTTTTTTTTCGGAGTGTTGACACAACATTTTCAAACTGAAATAGAACATGCAATGCAATTGTTCAAGATTTTCTCTTGAAAATGGTGTGTTGACACTTCAAAAACGCTCGAGATATTAAACTCAACTCGGGAAGAAAAAAATGTCTACATTTTTTCTTTATTCATTTAAAATTTGTCGGTGCTAAGGCCGAGGGGGCCAAGTTTGCTGATCTTTCTAGCGTGTTTAGAATAGAACAACGTTGGTCCGATCTCCGCCTGGGTCATTTGACCATACAGACAACATATCGACGGTAAAAAGCCTATATGACTTAAGCGACAAAAAGTCAATTTTACAGGAGAGCCAAAAAACTGTTTTTTTTTTTTATTATCTGCCATAACATTTTTGTTAGTGGACTAAATAAAAAAAAATGTAAGGAGGCAATGCTTAGTTTTTTATTTGCTTTTTTTTAACATAAGTGGATTTAAGATAAACATATACATAATTGAGATACTGTCGTTTAAGCAATTTGGCATTCATAATTATTTGAGGATAAATGACTGATGCGCCATTTTACTTTCTGTCATAAATGTATGAAAATGCCTTAAGTACCGACTCAACATTTTTTATTTCGAGGTAAAAAGACTTAAATCAATATTTTCCTTTTGTTTAAATAGGGCTCTTTAATTCATACGCCACATAAAGTTTATACCTTGAGAAGTAAAATGACTTATCCGTAAAAACAATGCCTATTCGTAAAGGGTATATCTGACTTAAAAGACAAGCCTGTATTATTTTTCTATACGAAAGATCTGTGGTAGGAACAAACAATGAGAGTATACGTTTTTCATAATGATTTTAATTGAGCCAAAATATGAAATAATAATAAGTACCTACATAAATGCAGAAAATAGCAGTAAACTAAAAATGGTAATTTGAGACCACAAATTAATGATAACACATAATTAAAAACAAGCAAAATAATAGCAATAAAGAAGAATTGAAACATTATCATAATAGTACCTACACATTCCAATAGCTTCTAACAACATCATTTATTGAACGAGCTCAAATCTATTCTTAAAAAATGTATAAAAATTAGTGATGGGTCAAATGTGGTTTGAAACGAATACAAACTTCGGCCGAACATTCGGTTAAAATGAAAAATTTGGTCGAAGTTCAGCCAAATTTCGGTTCGGTAAAATAAGGTAAAAAAAAGTTACGCATTATAGCTTCTAGTTACTATCGTTGGTTAGAAGAATACTTCATTCATTTCATTTTTGTTTAAATCTGATATCTATGTAACGGAGTAGAAGAAGATTTAATTTTTATCAAATTTTACGTTAATGTAAACTTAAATAAATATCCATGAGTGAGTATATAAAGGCTTAATTTTTATTTTACGGTTATAAAATATACCAAGACATCCAATTATAACAGTCAAAATGATGCAAGTAAGTATTTAATTTTACTTTTTCTTAGACCGAATTTTCGGCATTTTCGGCAAGCTGCCGAAATTCAGTTTAACCGAATGTAAAACGAATTTCGGCCAATCCCTAATACAAATCTAAATCTATCACCAATATGTTTAAAACCTCTTAAACATTTTGAAACTAAAAGATGGCTCTAACATCCTTCAGATGCCAAAAAAAATATATATACATATAGGTACATATTGTACGAGTACCTACATACCTCAGTGAAAAAACTACGAACACAGTTTTTGTTTATATGTTTACAATAAATGGTTAAGTTTATGAAAAACATGTAGATAACATTAATTGAATATCTTTGATGTTTTTGAAAAGCAGTAGTAGTTACTTACAAGAAAATAAAATAATAATTAATGACTCTACACAGAAAGTGGCAGATTAAAATAAAACTAAATACACAAAATTCAAAGTACTAAAGTTAAACTAAATTAACAAAAATATCATGCAATTAAATGAAATAGCACAGGTTTCACATGTATAGGTATTATAAATTGCGTATATACTAATTTTTTTACGATGTTTATCTATTAAGTGATTAATTTTAAATTAAGATAAGTTGGTATCCTCCCCAAAACACAAGCTATGCTTACTTTGGGGAGTATTTATTGTAATTAGATTTTTTTATTGTAATAGTTTGTACATATTGATAAAAACCATAAAGACCTTATGATTAAATAATGACGTAGTAGGTATTTCGATATCCTCAACATTCGAGTTCAAGAGCAGCTCAACTGTTTCATTATCGTGAGGAATATCTGTATCCTCTGCCCAATACCTTTGTGGTATAACGAATGTATTACACAAGATCATAATACTTCTTCTTTCGTACAGCCAGACGTCTCTTATAAATATTTTCTTCAGGTTTTCCTTTGGTTCCACACACAAGGATGTCCTCGCTTGTGACATCTGGATCCATCGTGTTTTTACCAAGATTTTGTGGGCATCTGTTTTTTCAATGTAGCTTTTCTAATTCGGCTTATTTTACCTTGTAAATTTCCTTTAAAATATTTATAGGAAATTCCACTCCACCCAAAAAAATCCGTATGGGTCAGAATTTCAACATAGCACACACTGCCTTTTATCACGGAGTGCATAGAATCAACAGGCATGAATGTGTGACCCGGAAGAAGGTAGTTGAGTTGAATGGTGCTGATGTTTTTATATACATTATGCAATGTATAGTGGATTGTGGCAAAAACAGAATTCTGACCCGGGTAAGAATCACTGTATAGTAATAAAGTTTTAACTGTGCCCCTCTGGTCAACACTTTAGAAATATTTGGTCAAAATAGTTGACACCTCTGTAGCTCCTCTTTTCCCATCTGCTCCACCCCAGCAAAAACAAAATCCTTCTCTTGTTCCAGATTCGTAAAACGTTAAATTATACATCCCGTATTTTCTGGAATAGAACAATAGCATGCTTTCCCCGTATGGTGTATTAAGACCTTTTGAAGGTCAAATGATGGGCTTAATACATTATTGTTTGAAGTATTAATCTGTTTGTGAAGTTTAAATCTCTTGTTTGAATGTTTCACTTCCTTAAGATGCTCTATTTTCATTTCAGCTAGTTCGGCGCTTGAATTGTTCTCAACACACAAGCATTTCGCACAATTATCTTTCTAAGGAATGTGGAAACCTATATTGAAATCGTTTTTGAACATATTTTTGAATACCTGTTCCCCTACCAGATCCATCCCTTTAGTGGTTAAATCCAGTTTATAGAGGGTGTACAAATAGCTCAATTTTTTAAAGGATTGCGGAAGGTAAAGCTTACTGGAGTCGCGCCTACAGTAATGTGAGGGATCTTTGGTTTTATTCGGTCGTATGATTTTCCATCTGGAATCTTCTTTGGCCAAGCCTTGAATGGCATTAGATACTGTAAAGTGAAGATTTTTTTGTGATGTGTTAAGGGTGTTTAACAAAAAAAAATTGGCACACCTGTTTCCTCTTTTCACCTTCATTTATGAAATATGAAAATTTATAATGATGATTGTCAGAGTCCTTCGATCCTTTCCTCTTATTTTTTCCCTTTTTGTCATTGCCACTAGCCATTCTTTCGTGGCTTAATTTTCAATCTTCCAATAATGTTGAAATAAACTTTGTATTCTGTTATTAATTCTCCACATTATTGGTGCACGTCTTTGTACTCGTATCATTACCAGTATAGCAGGGGGGTTGGATCTTTTTTTTTTCGGGCACAACTACTCCTTTTCTGTCAATGTGTTTTTTTTCACTGGAATATTTCACTGGATACTGCTTACTAAAATTTAATTAAAATCTTAGTAAGCAGTATCGTATATAATTATGTAAACATTGATACTCATTTTGTGAACATCCACTAGTTAATGGTAGGTAATAAAATATGGAAATATTTTTCATCGACAACAAACAATAACTTCCCGTAGATACATCGATTCCGAGTGTTGACTGAGATCCTGGCGTTGCAGAGCATCAACCAACCGATAGCACGTTTAAAATACTACTGAAGCGACATCTTCAATGCACTTCTATTCACACAAGACGTATTTAAACGACAACCCATGTTTATTTGGTGCAGCTTAAGCGCCAACGACCATTCCAAAATCATTTGTTTGAATAGATTCAAATGCCAACAATAATTACATTGATCTTGAAGATAAATAGCTTATGCGCCAGTTTTATTATAAAAAATTGGAAGGACACTTTGCTCAAGCGACATCACCAGTGATGTATTGCAAGAGCGCTTAATGCTGAACCGACAGTCATTTAGTAAATAAAATGAGGATAAATGACTTAAGCACCATTTGTGATAGATCCACTATGAGTCTTATTAATTTATACGACAAAGTCATATTTTTTATGGTAAAGTGAAATTACTTATGCGACTTTGAATATTGTATGCACAGCATGCCTATCTAACTTAACTACCTCGTCCACTCTCAAGTCTTCAAGTACATTTAGGATATGCACCACCAACAACTTGTAAGAGTATACTTTAACGACACTTCGTTAAAAAGTGTCATAAATCGTGGGACATCAGTCCATGAAATTTATAAACGCCATACAAGGTGCTTCATGACTTAAGCGACAAAAAAGTTATCGGATCGCGCCAAAAGTTAGATCATTCGACGCAGCTTGAAAAACCGAGAAAAACGGTGTATATAACTCAATATCGCCCATGATGTCGCTTAAGTCAAATAGGCTTTTTACCGTCGATATGTTATTGGGTAATTACTAATTAATAATTCATTAAAATAAACAAAAATGAATTATTAATTGATGATATTAATACATGTTTCTGGCCAGGCAGAATAGGTTGGTGAATTGCATTCCTCTTAACAAATCTATTAAATTTTTTTTAAAAATCACACTGCTTATCCGTAACAAACCCTCAAACTTTTAGAATGTAACATGTTTGTGTAAGCCTTTCATTCAGTTATGTTAGTTTCTTAATTGCAAAAGAGAATCAACATTTTTTCAGATGTTAATTTCCTACAGTTCTCACACTGAATAATGGCATTCCTGTGTAAATGGAAACGTGAAGTGAGCGGCCATTATCTTTAGTCACTCGTTGCAAAATTTGTCCTGCGAAAGTTGCCTTACACCAGTCGCATTGTTAGAAATATCTATGTACCTGTACCCTTAGTACGAGTTGCAAAACTTGAGTAATGTATGAAAATATTAAAGCGTGATTTCTCCCAAAATCTGCCGTTTTTGTTTCTTACACTTTATGGTCTTAGCAAAAGAGTTACAGTTATGAAGAAAATCAAGTTCAAACAAACAAAACGGCAGATTTTGGGGGAAATCACTCTTTATAAATTGCCGTAAACTTTACATTACTCAAGTTTTGCAACTCGTACTAAGGGTACTGCTATAGTCTATAATTTAAGTTGCAAATACAGACATAGATTCATATTAAATGCATTCCCATAAGCAGACACGTATAAGTTCAGACATTCTTACACATGCCGCATGTGGACTTACAACATAAGAACCCAATCTCAAATGAACAAAGCCCTGCAACTTTTGCTGGCCTTCCCTCTGAAACAGTTATGTTGGCGAAGTGAACCATTTTTTTACAGTATGAGTGGTCAGCCTCATAAGTCAAGGAATATCTGTACTGTACTGTATCCTGCCCCCGTTCCACTAGGGTTGGCCGGTACCTCCGCAGATGCGCCTCCACTTTTTTCTGTCCTTATAAGTCAAGGAATAGTGGTTTGACAAAACCCTGAAAGGTTGAAAAGCGTTCGTATATGATAATGATTTGTAGAGGCTATTTCGTGACTGTAAATTATTATACCTGAATTTTTTACGTGCAGGTAAATTAATATTTCATACTGAAAATTCCGCTCATTTCTCAACGCGTTTGTTCAAATTAAAAAAACATACTTTCTACCATTGCATGCATTCCATGCCGAGAACTCGGGTTCGAATACCACCGATGGTCTCAGCAATGGTTTCCCGTTGTTAAAATAAAATACCGGCAAGGTTTATTCAGCCTTCACAAGAATGAGTACCAGCCCCTTCGGAAGCTGGGAGACCCTTACTTCAAATGAAGTTGTTGGCGGAAAGCCGACTCCCTTGCCTTTCAAAACAAATAGATATGCAAATTTCTCGTAGATTACGCTGTAAGAAGATGCATTATATGTGGATCTTAGTTTCGTTTCTTTACGTTGCATTAGGTTACAAATGAAAAAAGAACCAGCCCTGTTATTGCGTAAGGCTGCCTTCCTCACACGTGGAAAGAAAATGTTTCCCCAAATAACAATATGAATGATTATTCGTCAGTTTTATATAGCGCTGTTTAGTGGCACTAGACACCCCAAGGGCGCTTAAATGATCTAGTAAAACTCGCCGGGTACTGCTAGTACCAAATAAATAATTGAATTTTTCTTTATAAAATATACTACCACGTTCAGTAGATTGTTTTCTTATATCGTATGTAAAGGCTTCAGCTTGCGGGATTCACGATCTGATATTCCTCACGTGATGGTTCGCACAAGGAGCCTCAAAAGCTGACGCTGAGAATTCTTAATTAGCCATCCCTGCAGTGTGAAAATACGATTCGCAAATTGCGATTCGAGTCGTGCAATATTTGGGCACATACACAGATAATGTATCAGTGCACGCTGTTGAATAAATCATTCGAAAATGTTTGAGTGAGTTGGCGCTTCGTTCATTTAGGATTAGTAGTACTGTAAATTGAATGACACCCACCTGAAGCCGAATAAAAACAATTGTAAAAACATTAAAGACAATGGTGTAGCGCTTCTTTATTTAACAAACAAAAAACTTCCTTAAACCACATGGAGATTTGTTTTTGTTTTTGTTCACAGAGGTTTTCGGATGGGACTTTACATCGAATTAAAAGATACTTGGTTCAATTGTCATATTGTACGTAATAAAGAGGTTGTATATTGTAACAATCGTTGGGGAGACATTACGAAAATTGTTTGGAAATTAAAGTTTTTAGAAAATATAGTTTACTTACCGACATTACTGCTTGCAGCTCTGACATAACTTGACAATATATTATTTGAAAGCTAAGGAACCAGATCGTAGCATAGATCTTATAAGCACCCATTTAGGTATTGATAATTTAATCCGGATCTTTCTTCTTTATGTATATATATATTTGGATAATTTGTTTTTTTAAAAAGCGCCGTTTTTGTGTGTAGCACACCTCAAGGGCCCTTTTAGGTCATGTAAGGTCATTTGAGATCCTAGAAGATATTATTGTAAAAAGAAATATTTAACATTTTAATAGGATCACACAAGAAAGTGAATGGAATCGAAACATACTCCACAGAAAACAAAACCTGACGTCACACGGCTAGAAAATGGCAAACTTACATATTTTATTGCTTGCTAAGGACGCTTATAACATATATCAATGCACAGTCTGTGAGGGTTTTTCCAATAGTCCTGCTGATTGACACAATTAATAATTAACAGCCACTTTAATATGTTTACTTTTATTTCTTTCACAATGTATACACAATTAACCACAGCACAATAATATTCTTTATTCTTAATTACACAGGCTTGTGGCTATCCCGCCAGGCAAGCTTTTTCTCTCCTTCCTATATTCTTTTGTTTTCCTTTTCATTCAAATTCAAATCTCATGTTCCATTTTACCTAACAAACAAATCCATCTCGTTACAATACACCTCCTTCCTCTCATAAAAAAAAAACATTCCCAATTTTTTTTTCTTTTAACAATGAGTAAATAATGTATCATAATGCTCAGCCGGCGCCACATATTTTGTTTTATTTTAAGGATAAATTTCAAAAATATGAAAATAAAAAAAAACCTGTTTCTGATACATTATTCAGTCATTAATACATTTTTTAACAATACCAATTATTTTCATACTAAAATTAATATATTTTTTTTTTTTTACACAAATTTCATATTCAATATTATAAACAAATATTTGTTTTTTTTTTAAATACTTAATTCAACAATTCAAAATAATCAAATAACAATACATAATAAACATTCACCAGTTTATTAATCAATTCATTAAAATAACTTTTTTTTTTTTATATACTTAATTCAACAATTCAAAATAATCAAATAACAATACATAATAAACATTCACCATTTAATTAATCAATTCATTAAGATAACTTTTTTTTTTAAACATGTATCACATCTTTCCCAATATTTAAATTTATTTCAAATTTATTTTTCATTAATAAATTTATCAGTCCATCAATTTTTTAAAAACTTTACCTTCATATGTAATACTTTGTTTAATTTATGTTTCATACCTTCATTCATGCAATGTTTCATAATTCATTCTTTCACTGATCACTTTTATATCAACTTTCACCGTATCATGCATCACCTCAAATTTTTCATACACATGAAAATATGTTTTTTTTTTTTTTTTTTTAATCTAATTTGATTATGTCCTTGATGTGATATTTATTTATAACATTTGTGTCTATATCTTTTAATACATAGACTATCTTGCTAACTTTCTTTTCTATTCTGGCTTTGACAAATTTTGGAGCCAACTTTGTACAGAAGTATTTCCCTGCATTTGATTGTATGAAATTTTTACGCCATACAATATCCCCTTGATCATAGACACGATTTGATCTACCTTTATTATAATAATTTGCATTTTTATTATATGCATCCCATAAATTTTCTGTTACAATTTTGTATAATGTGTTTAATTCCTTCATTTTTTCTTTATGCATATCTCTATATTTATCTAAATCTTCCTTTGATTCTATTTCATCATTTACTATTTCACCATGAATTTCACCATTTAGTACAATCTCCCTACCTCTTGCTAATACATTAGGTGTGTATCCTGTTGCTAAATTGACTGTATTATTTATTATGCTTTGTACTGAATCTAAAAAAGTATCCCATTTTCTTTGTTCATTTTCAACAAAAATAGCTAATGTGTATCCTATTGTTCTATTATATGTCTCTACATTATTGCACATGGGAGTATATAAAGTTGTATAAAATATTTTCTGTACTCCATATGAGTACATAAAATCTTTAAATGCATTAGACTTTAAATTCTTTCCATTATCTGTTATTATCGTTTGCGGTACTCCTTCTGTTAAAAATATTTTATTTTCTATTAATTTTACTATTTCTTCTGTAGTAGCTCTTCTTAAAGGAAATAACCAACAATATTTGGTAAAAACATCTATTATTGATAATATATGTATATAACCTGTACTTGATTTTGGTAATGGTCCTATCAAATCAATACTCAACATTTTTAACGGTCTATCCACTCTTTTTCTATTTTCCATTTTTCCTGCTGGAGGTAAATTATTCGGCTTATACATTTTACATTTTTGACATTTATTTATAAAACTTTTTATATCTGCATACATATTTTTCCAATAGTAACATCTTGATATGTATTTATAAGTTTTAAAAATACCTACATGTCCATTATCATGATGATTCTTTATTATAGTTAATCTATTGTCTATAATAGGTATCTCTTTCCAATTATATTCCTCTGTGAAAGGATTATCATCATTTATTAGTTTAAATAATTTATTATCTACCATTTTGAATTTTTTGTATTTGTGTGGTGTTTTTGTACATCCTTCTGCGATATTATTATACCAAGGATCTGCAATATTTGAATTTATTACTTCCATTTCTTTAGTACCAGGAATCCTAGATAATACATCTGGCACTGTATGTTCTTTCCCTTTTCTATGCTCAATCTCAAATTCATACTGTGAAAGTCTCATGGCCCATCTTGCTAATCTACCTGTTGGATTTGATATTTTATTCAAGAATTTTAATGCCATATGATCAGTTATTACCTTGAATTTCATCCCATCTAGATAAGATCGAAAATGTTCAATTGACTCTACAATGGCAAGAAGCTCACGTTCTGATGTCGAATAGTTTTGTTCTCTAACTGTCAAACTTCTTGAAAAATATGCTATTGGCTTTTCGGACCTATTGATATTTTGGTTTAATACTGAAGCTACTTGATTTTTACTGGCATCAGTGTGTAAAAAAAAATCTTTTGTGAAATCCGGACATATTAATACAGGGGCTGTGATTAAGGCTAATTTTAAATTATTAAATGCATCCTCAGATTCTTTTGACCAATTAAAATTGTTCTGACCTTTTTTACCTCTCAATAATTTATTTAGTGGATATGATATCTCACTGCAGTTTCGTATAACTTTTCTATAAAATCCTACCAAACCTAAAAACATTCGTAGTTGTTTTACATTTTTCGGTGAAGGATATTCCTCTATAATCTTGACTTTATTTGAATCTGGCCTTAATCCATTTTCATCAATAATGTATCCCAAATATTTTAAACTATCTTTGCAAAATTCACATTTTGAAAATTTTACCGTTAACCCTGCTTCTTGTAATATATTTTTAACTTGTTTTAATAAATTTAAATGTGAATTGAAATCTTCGTTAATAATAATTAAGTCATCGATATAACAAAATATGTTAGTATCAAATTTAGGTCCAAATAATTTGTCTAATAAACGCTGTGTTTCAGAACTTGAATTTTTTAAACCGAACGGCATTTTTGTGAATTGAAACAACCCTCTATTTGGTACGACAAAGGCAGTTTTTTCTTTGGACGATTCTTCTAGTGGAATTTGCCAAAACGCCTTGCTTAAATCTATTGAAGAGATATACTTGGCATTTCGTAAATTTGCTAAAACTTGATTTAAATTTGGAATGGGGTAGTTATCTCGTTTTGTTACTTCATTGAGTCTTCTAGAGTCCAAACAAAATCTAGGCGTTCCATCCTTTTTAATTACAATCACAACAGGACTGGACCACGAAGATTTGGATTGTTCAACTATACCTTCTTTTAACATTTTATCTAACTCTGTGTTAACCTGTCTCTGTCTTGCTGGACTGAGTGGATAATACTTTTGTTTTATTGGAGGACCTTCTGTCTGAATTCTGTGTTCAATGAGGTTTGTGCATCCTAAGCCTATTTTTTCATAAGAGATGTCCTTGAAATCATTTTCTATTGTTTTTAATTGCTGTAATTGATTATCTGTTAATTTAGTTCTATTTGTAATTTTACCTAATTCACTAATATTTTTGCTATTTGAATATGTAATTTTACTTATTAAACTCGGTTCTAATTCAAATTTTATCCAAAAATCTATTCCAAAAATTAAGTCTTGTTGTAAACCTTGTAAAACATAAAAATCTACATGTTTTATTTGATTGTCACATTTTACCTCTAAATTTATTTTACCAAGTATTTTTATATTTTTACCATTTGCTAACGAGATACTTTCATGGGTTTTTATAATTTTGTAATTTCTTTGTAAAAAATAATCAAATGTTTTTTCATTGATTGCAGAAATAGATGCACCTGAATCTAGTAAACCTGTAAAGTTTTTGTTCTCAATATTTACTGTTAAAAATGGTCTTTTATCAAATTGTTTAGCAAAAATGAGTGGTGCAATTTGATAATTTTTATTAAAAATTTGAATGAAATTAAGCCAGCTCTTCATTTCTGATTTTTGTGTTTGTACTGAAGGCCGACTATCTACAAGTTTTTTTGAATTACTATTGTATGTCGTATTTGTTCTGTTTTGTATATTTATATTTCTGTTCATTTTTGTTTTGTCTGTATAATCACTTTTTTTATTTTTAACAAAACAATCTTTTTGTACATGTCCTGTACGTTTACATGAGTAACAGATTACTGTGTGTTTTTTAAAATTTCCATTTTTTATAAAACAATTTCTTTCCACATGTCCTCTTTTATTACAAAAGTGGCATACTATATTATTTGTGAAACTTCTACATTTATTCTGTATGTAATCTAATTTTCTATTTTTAGTCCAACAATCTATTTCATCATGTCCTAATTTATTACAAAAATTGCATTTTTGCATTACATTGTTCTCTTTTATGTCATTCATTACATTTAAATTCTTACATTCATTAAATTTGAAAAATGATTCAAACTTGCTACATATTGTAGATAATTCCTCTGTATTTTTAATTTCAGATGTTGTCAGTAAAGTTGCATATTTTTCTGACAATCCATGAATTATTATGTCCATAAGTTCCTTATCATGCATTCTTTTATTTAATAAATTATTTTTTGATTTTACCTTTAAAATATAAACAGATGCATTATCATGACCTTGTACCATATTTAAAATTTCTAACTTAAGATTCCTTTGAAAGTCATATTTTTCAAATTGTTGTAAGAATTTGGTTTTAAAAATTTTCCAATCAAATTCACAGTTAATTGCTCTGTACCAAGTTAACGGAAAATCTGTTAAAAATATAGGCATACACTCTACCAAATAATCTAATTTTAATTTGTAGACTTTGGCTAATTCTTCTAACCTTATTATAAATTCATTTGGTTCACTTTCACCATTAAAAGATATTTTTAATTTGAGAGGATCAAAATTTATGGACTCCATTGTGTTACTTTCTAAATCCTTTTTATTATTTATTTTTTTAGATTTCATCATTTGCTGTATATTTTCAATTTGTGTAATGAGAAAAAATCATTTCATCTCAAAAAAATTTTCATACAAATTAAATATAACACCATCTATATATATTTATCTAAACTGATTTGAAACAAACTGGTTCATATCCATTCTTCATTCCCCCGCGACGTTCGATTTTTAAATGTTCATTTCTTCCGAACGTAGGTAGGTAATTTGAATTCTCTTGCCTTCAATATTTTCAAAACCGCCTTTTAAAACTTGCAATTTCTTGTTTTAAATTGTATAAGTTGATGCCTTCAATAGCTTTTAAACGTGTTGATGCTTTCACAACCATAAATCTGTTCAATTTTAATTATTTCATATATTGTATTGTTTTCAATGTCATTTATTGGAATCGAATGTCATTTGTTTTTGTTTGAGAAAATTTTCTTCATAGGAATTTCATTTACAGATTTTTCTTTTACGTTGGGCGCCAAAATGTGAGGGTTTTTCCAATAGTCCTGCTGATTGACACAATTAATAATTAACAGCCACTTTAATATGTTTACTTTTATTTCTTTCACAATGTATACACAATTAACCACAGCACAATAATATTCTTTATTCTTAATTACACAGGCTTGTGGCTATCCCGCCAGGCAAGCTTTTTCTCTCCTTCCTATATTCTTTTGTTTTCCTTTTCATTCAAATTCAAATCTCATGTTCCATTTTACCTAACAAACAAATCCATCTCGTTACAAGTCCATTCTATTAACAATACTTTAATTCATTCTCAACTTTGTTTTCATTGTTATATGAATGTATTAGTGTACTTATATGAAAGATTGCAATACTTGGTAGGAAATATTTTACAAAATTATCATATTTCCTAATATATTATCATACTATAATAAACATAACGCATTGGCTATAAAATCTAGAAAGGATAAATTAACGTGTGCATTTTATGACTGTTGAAACCTGCAAGTAAGATTTACGACCGGCAACTGCTTATTGCTACGTCATACGAGATTTATCTATGATCCATAAACGAACAGACAATATGTAGATCATTTTCAGAGGACTAGTTTTCTGAATCATTTATTCATAAAGATTTATCAATGAGACTTTGAATGAAAAATATATAAAGACTTAATGAATCATTACGCCATTTTAATCGAAAAGCTTAAGGATTTCCATGTCTTAATCTTAATAAAAAAACGTAAGATATTCAATTGAATTCAAATACACTCTTAGCCTTAATCAGTTCATTCTTCAATCGATTAAAAACATCATGAAATGTGGAAAAAATGTATTACATCCTATTCTGTAAAAATTCCATTGCATTTTTTGTACTGTGTGACACATAAAAAAATATCTTAGTTTTCTTTGAAAAAATTGTCAAATTCTTATAATTTTCTTTGTGGTCTAATTATGGTGAAATTGGAATAAAAAAGAGGTTTAATTGTTTTTATAATATTATCAAAATCAGGTGATGTTTTTTTACACATTTTTTATGCGTAAAAAGGTAATAATTATAAGAACAGGGTTCAAACAAACCATTGTTTTGTGGTTTATACGTACATAAAAGATAACCAGAAAATTAATAAGTAATTTACATGAAAACATTGCGGTTTCATTGTTTGTTTGTTTGTTTGTTCTACGTAAATATTGTTGCACGTGATTATTAGTAATTTTACTTTTCATTCATTTGCTACAAGGTTTTTCCATAAATCCTAAAAATACTAAAAAATCCATTTTTTCTAGAATAAAAAATACGAAAAAACAACGCTTCTTTAAAAACCCAACAGTGCTACTCACAAATCATTTGATCCATGGTTGATTTACAGATCATCGTTTTTTATATGGAAATTAACTGTCAGCTGCGGATGAGCAATTGCTTTGTTGTTTAAAAATAACAACGTAAAATGCACAAAAAACATCAAAGTTTATATCTCTTTTTTTTCAGCATGAAAGAAATCAGAACAAAGCTGAATTAGAAAACCTACATGTTAAGAATAAGAATGTTAAGAATTTTGTGTTATTGTATCTTAACAGATAAGCACGCTTAAGTAAGCTAAAAAAGAGTTAAAGCACATATTTTAATTAATTAAACAAAACTTTATAGTACTGTTAAAAGTAAGCTATCTTATTATTTATCTCAGGTCAGAGATAAAACTACATTCTCGTGACACTCGAGAACATTTAACGCGTAGTTTGTGATATTGTGCAAACAAGCATCATTTAAAATACAATGTATGTATATGAGTGTACAATATTAACTTCAATTGAAAATATGAAAAAAAAAAAAAAATATATTTTGAAAAATAATAATTACGTACCTACGCCTAAAACACTGTGTGAACAATGCAATTCTTCTACACCTACCTATGTGATCATAATTTTACTACTGGTCCACGATACACGAGTGCGTGTGAGTAGGTACATTTTTCTTGGTGAATAAATATGCTTGAATCGTTAAAAATTGCGCTCGGGAAAATGGAATAACCATATATCACATTTCTGCAAAATTAGAATTCTTCTTTCGGTGCCAATTCTATCAAAGATTGTGCTTTTGTTGAACCATTGCCGATGAAATTATTTAAAAGTTTTGAAGTTTTCTCATTTATAGCTTTATACAAAAATAAAAAGTTCCTTGACTTATAGGTTGGAATGGGGCTGACCTCTCATATTGTATAAAAATAGTTAACTTTGTCAATGTCACCCCTGTTTCAGTTGAAAGGTTTATGTTGTAGGTCCCCATGCGGCATGTGTTAACGAGAACCTATACGTGTCTGCTTATGGAAATGCATTTAATATATATTTTTAATGTTTATATTTCTTTGCAACTTAGATGAAAGGTTGTAAAAAATACAATGTACAAAGTACAATGTATGTATTGCTTTATGCTAAGTACATTTTTTTGTTCCCACGACAATACGTCTTTTTTCACTTACGTAAAAGTGTATGTTTTCTTGGATCTGAGCGCATATTTTAGTAAAATATGAAGGTAATGAAAACAAAAAGGCACATATAAGTACATGAGCGGTAGAATTTAATGCATTTTTATACGATCAAAATGATGTAATCCCATTTATAAAGACGGTAGAAACATAACGCAGCTTTTACTGAAACTTTATTCCATTTTATAAAAGCTGGGTTGAGTTAAGCATCTATTCGATTCCTTGTAGGTACTTTAAAAAAAAAAATCAGATATCTAAATCTAAGCTGCAAAGATATGTATCATGTGAGATTCATATTAAATGCATTCCCACAAGCAGACACGTATAATTTCGCGCTCACACATGCCGCATGTGTACCTACAGTATAAAAAACCCAATCTCAAATGAACAAAAGCCCTGCAACTCTTGCTGACCTTCCCTGAAACAGACGTGACATTGGCAAAGTGAACCATTTTTTACAGTATGGGTGGTCAGCCTCATACCAACCTATAAGTCAAGGTATATCTATAATCTATAATCTAAGTTGCAAGGATATATTCATTTAAAGCTCTCAGATATAAGCCCACAAACCAACAAGTGTAGTTCGCGTGAGATTTGTTGAGATGATTATTGAAATGCTCTTAAATCCTACGTCGATGTTCTTTTTGTGCTTTTTTTTTTCTATCTTTAATGAATTTCTAAAATCTGATGACAAAAGGTGCACAATTCTAAATTATGTAATTACATTGCATGTCATACTAGTAATAAAGATGTGTAGACACTAAGCTCTCTGTATGCAGATGCTATTAGAATATACATAAACGTACCATACAAACACGCGAGCCTGTGAATACACTTACCTGTGTATACACGAGCAATCACGTTAATATGTACGTGCCGTAATATTTCGGAAAAACCAAAAGACCATCTTGTCAAGTCGGGGCAGACCGGTTACTAGAGCGAGATGCGACATATCAACCTCAGTGAGTGGGAAGGGATCAGAAACACGTGCTTAATAATATAACAGCCATGTTGGTTCTATGATGAATAAATTCAAGAATTTTAACATTGTTTGTTCGCTCATTTTGCCATGTTTGTTAAAATGGACATTTCATTGGAAATCATATTAAAATGACATTCTACTAGTTTTTTTTGCAGTTTATTTTTCAATGAAAATAAAAGACTGCATTTTTTTAAACAATTTTATTTGACGTAATATTTGCAGAGTTATTTCAGACAATATCTCCACTCAACACTGTATTCCAGCTCAGTATGAAGAACGATTTTGGAGTTCTACCGTTCGTTGAAGTCTTTTCTGTACTAAAACTTGAGTAAGCCTTTCAAATGCCTACGCGCAACCTTGTTTAAATTGAAAAACGACAGAAAAGCTCTGTTTTTTCTTTTTAAATATCAAATCAAAGCTTTCTTACACAATAAAAAATAGCTTACAGCAAATAAAAGTATTAGGCGAGTATAAAAAATGAAAGGTTTTTTCTTTGTCTTGAATAAACTAACATTTAAGATGAACCTTGTTTAAACCAAAAGATCACGATCTGAAGATGGTTGGTTTTGAATGCTTGTTGTGCCTAAATGTCATTGAAACTTATATTTCCCATTCAAACTCACATTCAAATGTCAGGTAGTTAATGATATACTGATATTGTAAAGCTTAGGATATTTATTTCATGTGAAATTAAAAACATTTCCATTAATTTGTATTTTACGAGAAAAGATAAAAAACATTTCAGATGTTTACAATAGTTTAACTTTTTCCTTGTGTCTATAATCTAAGTTGCAAATATATATTACTTATAAAATTCATATTAAAAAGCATGCTCTACAAGCAGATACGACTAAGTATCATGCTTACAAATGTTGCATCTGTACAACATAAAAACCCAATCTCAAATGAGTCTAAGCCCCTAAAATCTCGCCGACCTACCCTGACACAGGAGTGACATTGGAAAAGGGAACCCTTTTATTTAGTGTAAATTCCTTTCATACACATAAATATTATTTTTCTTTCATATTATAATTGTTTGTTTAATTAAAAATTAAAAAAAATATATATATACATATATATTATTTTTCACTTTTAAAACATTAAATTTTACAACACTTATTGTAAAGCTTAGTCAACTAACTAAAATTTAGTAAATAAGGTTATTATAATATTGATGAAATTTTTTAAATAAAATGATTTTTTTCTAAAACGTAGTTTTATTTTCACAATAATATTTTCTACCTCAAGCACTTTCGACCTTCAATACTCAGGTCATTATCAAGAGTGATGTGTCAAATAAAAATTATTAAGAAAAAACCCCTAGGTAGAAAATATTATTGTGAAAATAAAACTACGTTTTAGAAAAAAAAAAATTTTTTTAAATAAAATGAATTTTCACTGTAGGTATGAATACACAAGCCCTTCAAAATTTGATGAAAAATATTTATTTTCTTAACGGGTATTTTAACGTTTAATTTTTAAATCTATTTTTCCATAAAAACTTGACCCTAGAATTAATAAGTCGTGCTCGGATTACTTCATTGTGATTTGAAACCTTGTAGGAGGTTCATTGCCAATAAATAAATAAATAAAAACTTAAAATACTGGTCAGTAGATCAGTATATCAGATAAAACATACGTTTACAATACTTAAAATGACGCTTACAAAATATGTTCGGAAGTTGAAACAGCGCCTCTAGTTAGCATTTGAGTTGTTACGTATTTTTGGTAAAACGATATGGTTGGGTTTGAACGTAATATTTTTTGTAGATACTGGACAGTAGATCATTGTGGAGGGAGTGACAAACATATGATATACCAAACATGTAATTACATTATTGGGCAATCAATAATAATATTTCGTCCCCCAGTGCTTGTTTGGCTTATCTGCCATTTGATTCAAATATGACATTTCAATGAAATTGTCTTAATCACATTCTAAATATATAAATTAAATTAACAAAGTAATAATTAACTTTTTATAATTTTATTTCTGTCTAGTACTTTCGTCTACAAGGCATTATCAGGACAATGACAATTCAAAAATTTGTGTGTAAGGGGCCGTCCATAAATTACGTCATCGATTTTGGCCGATTTTCGACCCCCCCCCCCCCCCCCTTACAATCATCCTGTAGTCATTATCTAATGACCTCCCTCCCCTCTTGCTATAATAATGGATGAGCTTAATAATTAATAATGTTATATTACTCACATAATATTTTGTATATTTTGTAGAAATTGGTATTTACAAGAACGACGTCACTTTTGGTACTCGTACATCATTTGCCATCATCCGCAGACCAGACTCCCCCCCCCCTTAATGCGAATGACGTAATATATGGACAGCCCCTAAACCACCAAACCCTTAAAAATATTAAACATTCTAAATAATCTGATCTACGAAAAAACGTAAAACACTTCAACGTCAGAATTGTTTTATTAATTTTAAAAATCAATATCCAACTTTCATAAGACATATAGGTCCAGTACACACACAGACATTGTTCATATGAAATTACCTCTGATGTAGATAAGACAAACAAGCATTAAGGAGACGATTAACGTCCATATTCGCCTTGAAATGCGAAGTGCACAAAAACCAAGCCATAAATTATGCCAAGATACAGATCACAAGAAATTAAATAGATCAATAACATTGCTACACACGTATTTTTCTGTACAAGTAGTGCGCCTGTGTGTCATAAACATTATTTATTACATAAGATTATTAAAGTGCGCAGCAATTTTCAATGCGCAAATATAATATTTTTAATTTTTAATTTTTAGAAATCTTTTGACCAGTCCGTAGTTCAGTGGTAGCACAACGGACTCTGAATGGAAGGTTGTAGATTCAGATCCCGGTGGAGCACAAAAAATGTACCACATATATTTCTAAAACGCTCTTCGCTGGGTTGAAAAATTCATAAAACCTTTACCAATGACTGATCACCAAAGGTCCATCCAGCCTTACAGAAACTGGGTCTTGCCTGAGAGTTGGTGCTTTGTAGCGACGACGACTAAGCTCGTAAAAAGGTCAATAGCTCAATTGGTAGAATGCTGTTGCATTCCATGCTGAGAGCAAGGGTTCGATCTCAAGGTTTACTCAGCCTTCTCAAGAAATGAGAACCAGCTCCCGCGGGAGCTGGGAATCCCTCACTTCAACTGAAAGTGGTGGGTGTGAGGCCGGCCCCCTTCGGCCCCGAATCGCCACATGCGACCCCTACGTGGATAACGCAGTTGTTTACTACACTACTTAGCTGCACTACATGTGTAGCTTAGTTGCGTTTTTTGTTGTTGAGCTGAGTAAAGATGTACTATATAAATCGATACCTCAACCCCAACTCCAATTTAGGTTTCTCAGATAATACAATTTTTTCTCAATTTTCTAAGAAAGACAACACAAAAAAAGTGTACAAATCCTGTAGTTTAGAAGTTCTTCATGAGCACTTCCTTATAATTATTTCACTTACTATGAGAAGTTACACCCAATAAGATGTTTTATCCACGATTTCTTAAATCAATGAATCAACTTTTATATAGTTTTACCCCTAAATGGCAAAATGATAGTAGCAGGACATTAAAAATTGTCCAACATTTCAGTCAGCCTGTCAAAGTTGAAAAAAAAAAAGTTATAATTAAATATGGTTTTCCGTATTCAAAAGACTGGTGTTCAGTAAGCGCCTTTAAGATGACCAAGAGTCATAAAAAGGCGCTATAAAAATCTTGTATTATTGGTTTATTTATGTGTATTTATTTTATTGACATTTTAAACGTCATTGCTTTTTCATCTCTTTTTGGAAAGATATCATAACCGATTTGTTTTTGAATAAAAATAATTTATTAACGATTTATTGATTTTTATAAATTGTTTTCTAATAGCTAATGAAACCCCATCGTATAAATACGTTTATAATGTGATGTTCAAACGGATGTAATTTAGTAAATGATGTATTTAATTTATAAAAGTATATTGAACACTATCAACTCTATTTTCTAATTCTAACTCATATTTTGAAACACTTAAGCGTTCTTGATTACAAATAATAATTGATCGGGAAGCGTTTAAAAATATTATTTTAATTAAATGATGTTGAACTATTTTTTTAGGTACGGTAACTCAAGTAAACTCAGGCATTGCGTTCAACTGAAAATGTATAGAAAAGAAAAAAAAACTGCATACATTTTTCAGTACTCATTTTTTAGTAAAACGTCATGGCTAAGTTTAAACGCAAAGTTTTATCATTGTCCAATGTGCGTGGTTTCATTCAATTATGTAAGACGGTATTAAATAATACAAATAAATACAAATTTGAAATCCTTTTGTATTTTGTTTAATATTATTGAAAACTAATAATCGTTCATCATACGTTTAGTTCTACCCACGCCGACTGCAAGCGGATATCAAACCGCTCTCATTTCAATGCAGTCCATTGTTAATGAAATACAATTTTATTCGTAAATTTTTATGAATGAATATTCATTTTCAGCGTCATAGATCGTTTAAAAAGTTTCTTTGTTTTATTAATGTGTGAAAAACAAGAAAATGACGATATCTCCATTATCCATACGGATACCTTATCAACAGAGCGATCTGCACCTAAGATAAGGCTGCACAAAATAGGGATCTCGTGCTTCTGTAAAAGCCCTGTCAACATTGCAGTTTTTCGCAAATCCATTGGATTTTAGCACAAAAGTATTTTCAGTTTATTTCTTAATGAAACCTGTGAGGGGGAGGGCAACCACCCGCTGTGTGAATTTGGTTCGCGTAACGCGGAAGGCCGGCGCATGCGCAATTCAGCAACATGTGCAGAGCGAAGCCTTCTGTGCCGAATATAAAACATCACTTCCAAACTCAATCAAAGCGTAAACCAAAAAAATCTATGAAAACTTAAACTCTAACTAGATGTGGTGTTTAAGGCTTCGTATATTTTTGGGGAAACGTAACGTTGGGTAGGCACTGACGTCATCCAACCAGGAAGAGATCATTCGCCATACCGAACTGTTAGCGGCTCACAATACAGCCTGCGAGCGAGACAGGCTTATGCAACGGCGTGCGCGCCAGCAAGAGACAATGCGCGATGGTAAATTATTCTCGTAGCTGGTATTTCCCATGATTGTGCGTGAATGACAGGCGGGTGGCTCTAGCAGATCAGTGTAACCGGGGCTGAACGTCAGTGAACATAGTCGCGAGGCAGTCCTGCATCAGCTCCATCTCTAAAAAGTTCAACAAGGATTGTTAGAGCAGCAGAGCTTCCAGGGTCCGCGGAGCATGCGGTCCTGCGACAAATAGAGGCGAAGGTGAAGCACCCTTCAATCTTGTTAACTAACTTCGTCGACCGTGGAGTCTTTTGCGAAATGTGCAGTGCTTTTTGGTTATGATTCATGATCAACAACACCCATTGGCCGTGTTACAAAATCGCCTTCTTGTTATTCAATTTTGATACTGTGAACGTTTTCTGGGAATTTTGAAAGTTACCTTTACGTGTTTGGTGATTAAATCTACGACCCGTGTAATTGTATTTTTTTTTTTCGTTTTTTGTTTTGAGTGATATTAAAAGCCTTACGTTTTTGCTGTGAATAACAAGCATCGAATAAACCTGAATTTATAATTTTATTTTCATTTTCCACATGATACTTATCAAATTGTTACACGCCTTTTCTGAAAAGAAGAATTGTTTAATTTATTAACTATATTATTGTTATCATAGACCACATCATTACTAATTAATCATAACTTTAACTTAAGCAATTTAACCATATATATAACAATTTTAAAAATCAATTTGTATTATTGTCCATGATCATTTCTATAGCTCAGTATCATTTAAAAAAAAAGTTATCATAATCAATGAAAATATACTGTAATCAAATATCCATTTCAAAACAATTGTCATGTTCACGGTTATGATTATTTTTATACGTATTCAATGGCATGATTATTACATAAGTACACTTGTAGGTAGGACATCACGCACAGTTAACAATGTTTCATCTCTATCGGGCCACCTGATAAGTTGGATAACACTTTTTAATGTCAACATTGATAAACCCAAAAATAGTTTATCGGTTCTTATCTCATTCGTCAACTCCAGTTCTACGTCAAATCCCAAATGCTAACGCAAAATTTTGTCACTTTGCCAAAAATACTAAAAATAAAAACATACATAAGTTGACAATTGTTTTTATAAGAGCAGGGAAGGATCAATACTTCATCTTTATTATCCATAAAAAGGATTAATATTTAACGTGGCTTTAAGTTTGTTTTCCCGTACTAAAAGTGCATGTAACTCTATTTTCAGGTTCAACAAATGTAATGAATAAGGCCGTTTATTTACTTACTTTATTACACTTATTCATGAAATGATTTTAATTTTTAATCCGGTGTAAAGCCAGTTTTGTCATACAAAAAAGTAGGTTTATACCTGATTTTAAGTGTATCAAATCTAAAGAATAAAGGTGAGCTCAAACTTTAAAATTATTTGATCCATAAAAGGAGGTTCCCTGAAGAATGACATTAATTGTAGCGTTTTCGTTTTGAGGCTATTTATCCAGTTTTTTGTTGAGTCAATCTTATTTTTTTTTTTAAGTACTAAAGTATTAAGGGAGTTTTGATTGGTTAGGTACTCTTTGAAATCTATAATCAGATGAAAAAGTATAGGTAGGTGAACGATTATTTCCCACATATACAGCTATTCTCAAGAGGCATTCTAATTGTGACAACTTTATTTTTCCAAAAATACATATGATACATTTATGTCCTTTTATTGTGATCAATATTTTTTATTATCTATATAACAATGAGAAGAAATATATTTTTTGCACGTCTGATGTAGAAAACTTGGCAATATTCGGCGCCGCGTCGTTTTTTCGCCACACAAACGCAAATATCCCAAGGTCTCTGGTTAAATACCTCCAATCTATTTAATGTAAAGCAAAACAAGCGAAGCCTATATCTACCTGTCGGTTTTTATTTTGTCAGTGTTCAGTCATAATTTTGATTTCCGCATACTGCTGCTCTCAATAGGTACCTACATATATACATACATATCTACTCGTACAACTCTGGTTAGTGGCACAAAAAAATATTATAATTATTATTCTATGCATGACTGAACAAACTTGTGAAGGTAATCAGACTTCTATTTTTAGCTGTCAAAAATAAACTTAAAAAAAATAAAGGTCGCAGATAATTTTTGGATAAGACGTACTTATCTAAATGCGAGTACATACTTATAAACAGGTATTCGATCAATATTTGCTCCAATGGTAATACAATTTTAATGTCGAGCTACAATAACAAATACATCTCTTTGTCAACTTTGAATAATTAAAAAAAAACTGGAATCATAAAATATATATTATTGTAACCGTAACATCTGGATGACCCTCTTATTTTGCGTATGGTGGCAAAAAATGTCGTTTTTTTTTACTTTTACCAACTCAGAATATCAGGCTTGGAAAAAAAAGAAAAATGTACAAATTTAAAAGTAATGTATTCCCAATGATATTTTTAGTATAGACGTTAAGATTTTCTATTCCTTCTTTTCATACATTTTTTTTTACTTGTATTTTTTTTGTCTGATTACTTTAACTACATGGTACTTAGTTAAATGCTTTATTTGACTACACAATTACGTTCACGTTGATCGCTTTAACACACGACAAGGCCATAGAAGAGAATAAAAATGTACCCCAACGATAGCGTTGCACCAAAAATGTATGGCAACTCAAACGCTCACCAGAGAATACGTTTCAGTTTTAAATACATTTTAAGTAGACTCTATAGTTGAGGCTACACGTACTTGGGGTACTGACTCGAAAATCATCCCGTCATTGTTTTTTTTGTTCATTCTCTAACGCATTTTTTTCCCAAGGCGCCTGTGGATCACGTCACTGTCTATTTTAAGCCATCATTTCTCGTCATCACAATTTTTCATCACAAATGATCTTCTGATATATCAACATAGCTCCAATGTTCATAACGAGGCCTTGTTTGCCAATTTCAATCAAAAATTCCATAGTTCTTTTTTTTGACAACGTAGAATTCCATGATACATTTGTGAAAATATGGAAAAAAACTATACCTTTAATGTAGAAAATATTTTTTTTAAAAACAAATTGCAAAAATTTATGGTGTCTTTCGCACAAAGCCAATCCATGGTTCAACCACCATTTTACGTGAACTTCAAATAAAAAAACTATATCCATGGGTTAGCTACGGATCAAATGTGTTGTGAATAACCCTGTTAATGCTCTCATTTCGTTATGACAGCTTTGCTAAAAAAAAATCATGAAGTAGGTACATCAGTTTACCTGTATATTTTTATAATGTTGTGATGCTTGTGAGCGTGCATTGAAAATGAATCTTAAATATTTATGTATCCTTGAATTTTATCTTAAAAAGAATTTTCCTTATTGACGTATTATTTTCTTTATTACGTTATTGATTCTTGAATGCATAAATTATTCATCAAAAATTAAACATGATTTGGCACTATTTTTGGCACCAAGTCTAGTTTGATACGTCGTCTCCTTAGTGCTTGTTTGTCTTATGCCCATCAAAGGTAATTTCACATGACCAAAGTTTGTATGTATACTGGACCAATGTATCTTATGAAAACTGGAAATTGAATAAAAAAATATAAAAAAACATCTCTCACATTATTGTATTTTACGTTTTTTTCTTATCTCAGATTGTGTAGAATGTGATTCTTAAAACAATTTCATAGAAATGTCATCTTTGAATCAAATGGTGGATAAGCCAAACAAGCCCTGCGACAACGACGTGTATTTCTCTTTAAAAAAAAAAATTAGGCTGATTTATTTGGTGAGCGCTGTTTTTGTGTGTATCACACCTCAAGAGCCCTCTGCGAGCTTGGTCGTCGCTGTAAAAAGCGTCAATTCTCAAGCAAGACCTAGTTGTTGTAAGGCTGGATGGTCCTTTTGATGACCGGTCTTTGGTAAAGGTTTATGAATTTTTCAACCCAGCGAAGAGCAAATTTGAAAATTAAGTGGTATATTTTTTTGTGCTTCGCCGGGAATCGAACCCACGACCTTCCAGTTACGAGTCCGAAGTGTTACCGCCTGGACTAAGGACCGGTCTCTTATCCAATTAAACGTCACATCAAAGGCATTAAGCCACGGAAATAGCTTTGTTTGTTTGTTTAAACTTTAAACCATGTGCGCTCATGAGAGCATATTTTCTCACGTAGGCCGGCAGCCACGAGATATTTCTATTACTTTAAATAAACCAAAACGAACCCAGTGACGTGCATGGAATTTGAACATCTGTCTCTGGATCTCTAGGTAAACGCAATGTGTATTGTTGTGATGTATGTAGGGAATGATGGTGACGTCAATATCAGCCCGTGACGTCAGACGCGTTTTTGTAAAAAAAAAATGCATGTGTTTACAGTTACATGGATGATATCTATGTAACTGTATGCATGTGACAGTTTAATGAAAACCTCACCAATTTCAAAATAACATTTAGCTTTGTGTTCATGTGGGAAAATTACCTATTTTCATCTGCCAACGTAGAAGTCACCGGTTTAGTGTTTAAAACAAGGAATCTATTTTGCTTGTAAGACTGAATAAATCCTTGTTGGATTTAAAGACGATTGAAATAGTTTATCATCTCTGACACGGGCAAAATTCTAACTCAAGACTCATTTTCACAAAAGTGAAGACTAATGCAGCCATACATGCTTCGATCTACCAGGCGAACGGAGCATGTTGGACTTTTAGTGACCGGTCTTTGGTAAAGTTATATGAATTTTTCACCCAGCGAAGAGCATATTTGGAAATATAAATGGTATTTTTTTTGTACTCCGCCGGGATTCAAATCCACAACCTTCCATTAACGAGTCAGAAGTGTTAACCACTAGACTACTGACCGGTAGGTACACATTATGGTGACACTTTAATTGGTTTTTATCTTGCTCCGGTCGCCTGCGCAGGCAAAACTCTCCAATAACCGTAGCATCAGTGACCAGTATAAGCCCTTTTGACTATTTGTTGTAAATGTTTACTAATTTTTTGTGTGTTTTTGTTTGTCCCCAGATGCCTCAGACAGTGCCGAGCGCCGACCAGCCCCCTCCCCAGTACTCGTACAGCTTCACCGCGGACAGCTTCGACCTGTCCCTGCTCCCTCCTGACGGGGAGGTGCCCGTGTCCCCGCGCTCCTTGCGCCATCTCATGACCCTCTTCGGGGACCACACTACGTCTCCAGAGCCCATGTTCAGCGCGGAACAAGAGGACTACCTCCAGGGCATCGAGAAGATCAAGGAAAACAACCTCAAGGACTTCAACTTCCCCACAACAATCCTGGAAGACAACATTCCACAACTAAAATCCCCGACCTTCAAAACAGAGATCAACCAAGTCAACCAATACCACAGCGATCAAACTGTATTGTTCGAACAATTCCACAACTTTGGGTATCAGTCTCCTTTATACCCGACTCCTTCCCCTTCCTCGGATGAAGGAAGCAACATTCCTACCTTTAACATTCAGCCTTGCTCTCCTTTTGACGGCTCTTCTTACCCTTCTCCTAATTTATACTCTACTTTACTCACAGTAAAAGAAGAACCAAACATTCACTTGTCTCCTCAATATTCCGGAGCTTCTCCTTATCCCCACTCTCCTGCTAGTTCTTGCACTTCATACTCAAACCATCCTTCTCCAAATTACATTCAGCCTCATTCCCCTTCCCAATACATAACAAGGCCCATTAAAGACGAAGCAGCAATAGATATTGAAGAGTTCTTAAAGGAAAATCAGATCCTTCAAGATTCCCTCAACTACAGCCAACAAAAGGATCAGGAAAACTCGTTGGTACAGTCTAACGTTGATCAAGTATTGCTGACACCAAAAGAAGAAAAGTCTTCAAAACCGAGAGACTACCAACTGCTGAGGGAAGTGCTACAAGACACGTCATTCCAAAAGAGACTCAACTTGAAGCCTTTGAACTTTGACTCCCTCACGTCTGGTTACAACACATCTTCTGGTCTACTTGTGAAGATGGAAGAGCCTGACGGGCTGGATGGAAACAACGACACCCTGATGACGTCATGCAGCAACGTTCTTGCCAGAGACAACATCGAGCCTGTCCTATCCATGGCCATAGAGCAGATGAGGAAAGACGTGGAGACGACTTGCAGCGTGCTGGGAATCTCACCAGGTAATACTTGGACTTTTTTGGACCTTATATTTGAAAATTTCATTCGTCCACAATAGATAGCATTAGCAAATTGACCAGATATGCCTCTACATATTTGTCCATCTTAGCCAACGCCTCTGCACTTCCATAATGGAGCATTAGTTATTCTCAAACACTTATCCGAGCCATTACTGATATCTCTCTCATTATAAAGCGCATTTAGACGACAATTTGCAATTAAGATGGCATTCAAGAAGTCAAGACTTTCTTTATAGTCGGCTTCCATAATTAATTTGTCATTTAGCAACAAGGCCGTCCTCCATGTGAGCCACTTCTACATAAATATGTTTTATATTCTACATAGGAACATACCCATAATATAATCAGCCATATTTATATCTTGAGGGTGTTTAACACACTTTCAGAGACCTTTATTAAAGTTTTTTAAAACAATTATTTACCAGATTTTGTAGGGTTTGTGTATTCCCAGAGTGAAAATTCATTTTATTTAAAATAAAATTATTTTTTCTTAAACGTAGTTTAATTTTCACAATAATATTTTATATCCTCTTGTATACTCTTGATAATGACGGTCGAAAGTGCTCGAGATATAAAATATTATTGTGAAAATTAAACTACGTTTAAGAAAAAATAATTTTATTTTGAATTTATTTACCATCGTAATTATTAAAAACGTACTAGTTAAAACAACTTGATTTTCTTTGGTCGTATGTACATATGTCTATTTAATTGTTTTTCTGTATTTTTAAATTATACGAAAAGATGAATTGAGTCCTATGGGAAAAAAACGATCATAAGGATTGTTACATTTATTTAATTGCAAAAAATCCTAGACTTGTGTCATTGGTTGCCGCTTTTGTAGCAGTTTGATAATTGCAAATATATACTAAGTACATTGAGGATAAGTATTACATAAATTGTACAATCTCAAAAGCAGACACGTGTAAGTTCGCATTTACGCACGTGGACTCACAACATAAAAACCCAATCTCAAAGAAATATAAGCCCTGAAACTCTTCCTGACCTTACATGAAACAGGGGTGACATTGGAAAAGTCACCCCTGTAATATGCACTGCGTATTCTACGAATCGATTGATAAACTATCATTGCGGATTAAAAATGTAATTAAATCGAACCGACAAATTATTTTTAAATCCTGGCATACTTCCTCATTCATAAATGACTATTCTGTTGTATATTTGATCTGATATTGTTGTTAATATTTATAATCTTGATATTGCAGCCGATATATCCTTCGTTTTTATTATTCACTCGCGTCATAAGGAATGTCAATATGTAGATAGATTAGTCGATCAATATCATATCCTCAATTTTTTTTATTTTCTGAGAAACTTTTATGACGTTTCTATCGAACGTACTTACGAAATATATCAATTGAAAAGTACACGTATTTTATCAGTATTTACATATTGTGTATACAAATAATTTGTAACACGGGTAAAAACGAAAGTATGTAAATAAAAAATACTTACTGCATTATGCCGCATATATGAGATTTTGAATAGTTATACCTACTTAACATATTCAATTTTAATTGTGACTTAGATTGCATACATAAGATTTGAATTAAAACTTTTTCAACACTGTGTGTTTACACTCCGAAACCGCTCGAGAAATTAAACTCAATCCGCGAAGAAAGACTTTGTTTTTCTTTTTGCTTTATTTGTTTCAAATATTTTCTTTTCACTTAATTTCCCTTAATTTTATTCTTGTCAAATCTACATATTTGCCCGCCATTTTTTTACATAGAATTTTGAAATCTATTTTCAGTAACGCAACGCGACTAAGCTACACATATAGTGTAACTTCTTGCCGAGTTCTCCCTGAAGCGGTCGCATGTGGCGATTTGAACCTATTTTAACAGTCATCTCTTTATAAAGGGTGCCCAGAGTCTCTGAAGAGTTATTTATTGGTGATTTTTTTAAAGTTACATATTGCGAAACATCGTCTCAAAGGCGCTTTATAACCTTTGATTGTTATCATTGAAGTAATAATGCATCAAATACAATTAAATGAATCAAATTTATGAATTAAATTGAGTCAAATCAAATCACAGAAATAAAAAAATATATAATTACTTCCACCTAAAGTTACCTCCAGTTCTTTCAATATCTTCATTCATGTTCATTTCTATATCATTGCTCCTTCTGTATTCCTACACCCTAGATTTTATCCCGTTTTGTAAACTTATTTTTATACTTAATTGCACAGGCAAAGTTAAGTTAACAACTAATTAGGTAGGTACGTACACATTTCTTTCATTTCGTACAATAAATTGGTGACAACTTTATCAAGTATTTATGTCACATATTGCTAACACGGTTTGAATGAACAATGACTATTGTATGCGGAGAGACATGTGGACAGAGGTTTTCGAAATTCTCGACTGCTTGTATGAAATTTTAAATGTAGACACATCAATGCATACAAGTGCTTTAGTATGTATACGAGTAAGTAGGTAAGGGGACAGTAAATATATATTTTGTATTAGCTTGATGAACGGGTGAATTTTTTATTAATAAAAATTTCAATCCCAACTTCAAAGTGACTACAATTTTTCAGTGAGATAAAACTTTGAAAGTTTTCCCTACAAACTAAATATCAATGCTAAATATCGTATTTGTTCGTGAACTCCAAAGCACTTACGTAAAATAAATAAATACGTATTATTATGATTTATTTGATAAGCGTTGTTTTCGCAATTTTAAATACAGCAATAAAATTCCATTTTAAGTGCTTTGCCGGAAATCAAACTCTGGACTTTCCGTTAACAAGTCCGTTGCGTTAACCATTATACTACAGACCATTCTGTACAAACTGTAAAAAGTACAAAATATTTTGTTTCATTTTTTTTTTTAAACTTTCAAACAAAACTCAAACGGCCTTATTCATTAGATTGGTTGAACTTAAAACCAGAGTTAAACCAGATTATTAATATGGAAAAACCGACTTTATACTGGTCTAAAAATTAAAACCTTTTTATGAATAAGGGGGAAACATATTTCAATAAGATATGTAATAAAAAAAAAACTTTTTGTTGAATATTGGTACCTTTGGACAATTTATAAACTTAGCGTTAAAAAAAATGTCCTGCCTTTACAATTTAAAAAGGGCTCTTGAGATGTGATTTTCGACAGAATGACCCAGAAATCTGAAGATTCCATACCACTTTTTTGTCAACTCCCGATTTATATCAATTATATGAACTGATCTACTCATATGGAGAAATTCTTCAAATTCGCCCATGATTAAGCTCAGTATTTTCATCGTTTGCAGAGTGATTTATACTGAATGAAACGGACGTACTTATATCAAACGTTTGAGTATTTTTTTTTTATCGGTTTAAAGTCACATAAGCTAACATTGAAAATGCCGGGCTTTATTCTAGAACGATCAGCTTATTTGACTACGCATTATATTAATTTGCTTTGGTAGTATGGAAGCGACATTCTTCTCTCTACCTCGGAGAGACCTTGCCCCAAGCCATACTCGCAGTGACGTCACGTACACTCCCCCACCTACCTCAGGTGGACTGTACCATGTGGGTACCTACTTGCTGTCGGACGTTTCCATTAGCTTCCACAAGTATGCTCAAACTCAGCGACAGCGTTTTTCAGAAATTTATGATAACTAAAACGCTCACGAGAGGCATTGCTTTATTTTTTTATGGTTGAGTTTAAACGTACATATTTATACTTGGGTACAGGTCTTTCTTGTCTTGGTAGAAAGTAGCCCAGCCGCAACCAGACTGACCGCATCAAGCAAATACACATTACACTCGTTTGTGAAATCATATAAAAACTATTGAACACTTATTGCTCGGTATTTTCAACGTAAGCAAATGTGTCTTTACACTGATAAAGAAAACAACCCGCACGATTGATAAAAGTGCGTCCTTTTCATTCAGTCACCATGCTAACGTTGAAAATACCGGACCTTACTGATAAATGCTGCTGTCAATGTAAATTTATTAAACGTAAGGGCAAAGTTGAAACCGAATCTGATAATATCTTTTTGTCTTTTTTAAAAATCATTCCGCAACTAATGGGTTGGTATGAAACTGACCTCCATACTGTTGGTTCACTTTTGCCAATGCCAACACGGTTTCAGGGAAAGGCGACAAAAGTTGGTTTGATTTTTTTGTGCACATGCAGCATATTGTGTAAGCGCGAAGCTACACGTGCCCGCCTGTGGACGTGCATTGAGTGCAAGGTATTCGAATCCGAGTTCTCGGCATGGAATTCAAGCACTTTACCAACTGAGCTATCGACTGGTCAAAGAATAATTTCTTACTTTGTATGTTCACCTGAAAAATCCTCTGGCGATTTTATTTACATCGTTAAAACATCTAGGTACTAGCTATGAGAAATAAAGTTATGATATAGTACCAACCTGAATCTGAATCTTTAAATATTTAAAAAAACATCTTGGCTTGTATTGAATCAATATTTACTTTTCTCAAAAAAAATTTTACCAGTGTAGCTGTAGCTAACATACCTTTTGCACTGAGTATATTATTTTACTCCTTTACATTGTTTCTTCATAGCCCGATCGAAAGCACAGTTGTTAAATGCGTGAGTGCAAAGCTAAAGGGATACAGTTTGTCATCCATCAAGCTATTCAGAAATTATTTCCCGATTCGGTGTTTATTTAATACAACCAAAAGTTATAAAAACGGCAAGGCTTACTCAGCCTTCACGAGTAATGAAAACCGGTCCCTTTGGAAGCAGAGAACCCCTTCTATAATCTATAATCTATAATCTAAGTTGCAAGGATATATTCATTCAAAGCTCTCAGATGTATGCCCACAAACAACACGTGTAGTTTGCGCTTACAAATGCTGAATGTGTACTTACAAATAAAATCCAAACCTCAAATGAACATAAGCCCTGCAACTCTTGCCGACATTCCCTGAAACAGGGGTGACATTGTTAAATAACACATCCAAACATCACACTAACTGCCCTGAAAACATCGCATCAATGGAATTTTCCCGAAAAAGCTAAAATTAATTTAATGAAAAATAAATCGAATTTTTCTCGTGAAATTACGAGAGTGAAATTCTTTCTATTTATTTTTCGTAAAGCATCTTTTACGCAACGCAACTACGCAACTTTTAAACGTGGGTTAAACCTTTATCTGTGAAAATAAATAGGTTACACTCGACATATGGAAGACTTTGCACTATATCAATACCTTGAAGGTAAAACTGAATAAGTGACATATTGAGCCATAATTTATTTATTTTCTCATATAAATGCACATTTTTCCTATTTTTTATGAAAGATAACTCCACAATAGTGTGAAAATCCCGTTGTTTAAAATTATATCATGATAATAAGAGTTTTAGGCTTAGGTACACGGCCGGCTGATGATGCTGGAGTGATGTTTTCCGGGATCTGTTGCCGTGGTCTGTGGGAGCTGGAGCTTCCGGACGTTTCGCCCATTTCTACGATGGGCTTCTTCAGCTCATGAGTATTTCCTTATAATTAGTTCACTCACTATGATAAGTAACACCCAATAAAATGTTTAATTCACGATTTCTCAGATCAGTGAATCAGCACTAATTCAGTTTTACCTTTAAAGTAAGAATATGTTCAACTTTGTTGGATTATATGCATTTTTAATCTTTATTTTATTTGGAAATTCTACCTATTTCACAGTCATATTCTGTTAATATTAAAGTCAAACCCAAAGTAGCTAGCTCTATTTTTTAAACCATAATAATTTCAGTGATCTCATCAAGCTCTATGTTTACGTAGATATACTTTTACATATTTTCGGTACAAAGCTTGATCTAATTGCTAATTGCTTCCTTCGATTTTCGACCATCTGCCGCTGCCAAATACTTAGTTTTTTGCACCTTAAAATAACCGTTAGAAATAATATTTCCTTACTTATCGAGTTAACGTTTATAAAGAAATGTAATTTGTTGTGTATGTTCCTTGACTTATAGGTTGGTATGCGGCTGCCCACCCATGCTGTTTAAATGGTTTACTTTGCCAATGTCACCCCTGTTACAGGGAAGGACGGCAAGAGTTGCAGGGTGTATGTCCATTTTAGATTTGGTTTTTACGTTGTAGGTTCACATGAGGCGCGAACTTGTACGTGTCTGGTTGTGAGAATGCATGTAATGTGAATCTTCAATGTAACATATCTTTGCTACTTAGATTAGATTGGATTAGAAGAATATTCAGAAAATTCTGCAAGAGAAAGAAAAGTATGAAAAAGGAGATGGATATGAATGAATCAAAAGAGGCATGCAAGGATAGGAAAAATAAAGCAGCTCTGCAGAGGCTCTGGTCACCCCTAGCGGAATTTTAACAGAGAAATATTTACAGTAACTATTCAAAACATGTTATTGAAAACACTCTATGCAAAAGTTTTTCATCCATTCGGAAAAACCTGAAACGCCAAAAAGACATCAAATTAAGCCAATTCAATTTTGGCATTGTAACTTTTGATTAATTTACCTCTGACGTATGTTTTGCGGTTTCTGTGAGTTTTGTGGTAGCCAGCAGCATGCCCGCAAACATGACTGTCGAGCAATTCTTACCTAATTCGCGAAAAACCCAATGACCAACGTAATATTATAATCACCATTCTATGCTGAAACGTAGTTAATGAGAAAATAGTATTCTATTCCGCAACAAAATATTGCGACATAAAAAAATTAACGACAAAATTTTTATTCAATGTAGCGTGAATTTTAACTTTATTCTATAATCTAAGTAACTGTAACTGTAACTCTGTCGCCATTCCGCTAGGGGTGGCCAGAGCCTCTGCAGAGCTGCCTCCATTTATTCCTATCCTTACATACCTCTTTCAGTTCATTCATCCCTTCCTCTCGTCGTCCCTTACCTCTTTTTCCTTTCACACTTCCTCTGTAACAAAACTGAAAATTATTCATGAAAATATATGACATATTAAAAGTAACATTATTTCCGATCCGGTCAATAGCTCAGATGGTAGAGTGCTTGCATTTTTAATGCCGAGAGCTACGGTTCGAATCTCACCGAGGGCGTCGGTAATAATTTTCCGATTTGTTGTTTTAAAATACCGGTAAAGTTTACTGAACCTTCACAAGAAAAAAGCCGCTTCACGAGCTGGGAAACTCCTTACCTGTAACAATAAAAAGGTTCCACTCGCTTCATGCGACGCTTTCAGAGAGAACGCGGCAAGAAGTTACGCTGTATGTGTAGCTTAGTCACGTCACGTATTTGTTTACGTAAATATTTTTTAAACCACTATTATAATCATAATGAAGTCATTATTCTAGAACAAAAATGAACTATACCAGTGAACGTTCCACATATTTCTTGTTGTATTGCGTGCTTCATACACTTTGATTTATTCTTACATGTTGCAAAAAGTTGCACTCGTATACAATTGCAAATAATCAGCCCTTCTGAATGAATGGAAATAATATTTACACTATTGGTACTTGCCGGTAATCTAAGATCTTTTTCAAGATTGAAATAAATATATGAAAATACTGGAAATCGTTTTCTCATCATTTGTGTATATTTATCTTTGGTACCAAAAAAATCTAGATTGCCGGCTTTGGTTTCGTGTTGTACTGTAGCCAATAATTACGATACAATATGGATTTTAATTATGTGGTATTTTCCAATGTGTACTTCACGTGAGTATGGAAATTCAATCAACACGTACATAGATCCTTTTAGAATTACTGAAAATGTTAATATACCTACGTAATTTCATTTTTTTATTTTATTAAAAAACGCTTTTATAGATTGTGTCACTGAGAAAAAAACGGGAAAATTGAATTCATGTTTTTTTTCTCTTTAAAATATTTGAATCTTACTAATCCAAGGCTTTCTTATTAAGTCCTTATTTGATTTTTTGTACTTCTCTATCTAAAAGACATTTCGTGTTTTTTTCATTTATCATCCAAAAGGTTATTTTTACTATGTTTTATCAAGGTTATACAGATATATGTTAAAAATTTAAATACATATTTTGGCCCGGTATTTTCAACGTTAGTATGCGTACGTGACTTTATACTGATGTAAAAAACTATGCACACAATTTACATAAGTGCGTCCTTTTCTTTTAGTATAAAGTCGCTATGCTTACTTTGAAAATACGCACTCTCAATGTATGCCCACAAGCAGACAAGTTCACACATTGAATAAAGTTTAAAACTTTTACTTTTATGGTCGGTGTTCAATGATATAGTTTTTCTCGGGTTAGACCATGTTCTACTCGTAGTTATTCTGTCTGCCGACGTTTCATTCCCTCGGGCGGGGAACATTTTCAAGGCTCGAAGCGACGGGGCACCTTTATCCTCCGTTTGCTTTTGGCCACTGAGCCTTGAAAATGTTCCCCGCTCGAGGGAATGAAACGTCGGCAGACAGAATAACTGCAAGTAGAACATGGTCCTACTCGAGAAAAACTATATCAAGTTCACACATAAATAAAGACACAAATTTCATAATCAACATAAACACTGCTTGCTGGAGTGAAATTGGAAAAGTGAACCAACTTTGCTGTCCAAGTGGTCAGCCTCGTGCCAACTTATAAGTCAAGAAACATGATTTAAAAAAAGAGTAAAATAAAAATAAATAGCTGCAACCAAACTCCACCATCACGTAAAAGCTATGTCTGTCTGTTATGTATATATATTCAATCAGTAACACATTATTTATCAGTAACACACTATTTATCAGTAACACACCATTTATCAGTAACACACTATTTATCAGTAACACACCATTTATCAGTAACACACTATTTATCACGTACAAACTCTAGTAAATCTTTTTACGATAAATGTCACCATAATCGTTTTTCAATTAATTTCAACAATTGAGTGTGTATCTGATACATTTTATGCAAGTTTTTATACCAATCCCATGACGTCAATTGTATTTAGATGTTGATAAACGTTCAACACCATGACCATGTATTTCGATAGAAGCATTATCATTATTCAACAGACTTGAGGTTTTTATTTGCTCCAAAGCCTTTTTTGATTGGCAACATGTTCAGTTTGTAGACCAAATGGCAAAAAAAAACATTTAAAAAAACTTTAAAGTTGCTTTTCTTATTTTACTGTTTGCGATCAACCATGTTGTTTTTGGGATGAATGTGTTCCTCTTGATTTGAATTTTTTTTTTGTATCAAGTTCATATTTTTCTGTTTTCATAAGAACAAAATAAATCAAGTAGGTATCTCTCTTGCAAATGCAAGGTTTTTACCGCAAATAAAAAATAATTTTTCGATTTAAAAAAATACAATGAACCAACTAATACGCTTACATTAATTTTGATACAAGCTCGTATTTAAATGTACAAAAAATATCGCCCATCTGGTGCTAGATGTCTATATATGGGCGATACATTAAAAATTCATAACATAACCTACTAGTTTACTAAAATTAATTAGGTTTCAAACAGTTTTTTTAATAATAAAACCTTATTTTACACACAATCAGTTCCTAGAATTTTGTTAACTTTTGAACCTTCTCATAATCATTTAATACAAAACGTGATCCTATTAATTTATAAACCTTACATTATCCAAACTAATTTCATGAAATGACCTGTTAGTTTTTTTTTGTATTGTAAACCATAAATAAAATGAACAAACTAAAACACATAAACATATACAAAACCAGTCGAGTATATAATATTTTTTGCTCTAACCTGACACTGCAATTTATTTGACGGTCAATATCTTTTCACATACATTTTTTTTGTCAAACTAGTCGCTCGTAAATTTTAGAATTCTATACTATCGCATCATGGACCACACATAATGTTTGGGCGAACTGTTAGGTAGGTTTGTTATGGGTAGCTGGCCATAAAATCCTTGTCCTTGTGCCTATAATCTGACCTATCCGATTTGCCCAATCACCTGTCTCCAGCCAGTACTTCTTCATACGCGGCCTTGGATAGACGTGTCCATCGCAGTGTACACCGCGCGCGAACGAAGGAGAAACCACACACAAAAACGCGACCAGTGCTCCGCGAAAGAGGCATCCATTGGAGATAAGGTGAGTCCAGACCATTTGATTCCGTGATTCCTTCCCCCTTGCTCCATTGGTTGGCTGCCTAGACAGATTTGTTGGGCAGTTCGTCCGATCGCGATAATCGAGAACCAGTTTGCGATCTCAAATCCTCCCCCACGCACCCCCTTATGATAACGTCAAACTTGGCGTTGTCATAATTTTGGTCCTTCGAGCCGGATCGTAAATTAAAAATTAGATTCACGTAATATTAATTCAGATTCTTATAGTTTGAAATCGGATTCAAAAAAAAATATTCGCCATTTTTATTGCTACAATTCGTGACGCGTTCATACATTATTATCATAAATATCGCTTTGGAATCGAAGTGCGGGTTAATTATTTAATTGCCTTGTAGGTATACCTATCTCTTGCATTTTAGGTACATTCGAATTAAGCCCGCGGTATAAGTAACTACCTAGGTACTAGCATTGTTTACTTTCTTTGTTTACATTATTTGTTTACATTTTGATAAAATTATTATAACCTTCTTCTTTCTTTGCTACCTTAATTTATAAGGACTTGTACGTACGGGATTAGTAAAAATTATTATTAATTTTATCAAATTTAATTTATTAAAGCCAAATTTAAAACATGACGTCAGAACGCGAGAAACGGGCATTTCAACGACGTAAGGAGCGCCTCCAGAATGAGATAGAGACGTACTTGGAACGGGCACAATGCATTTTCGATACCATTAATTCAATTCATTTGGGAGAAATTTATTTGCGTAAATTTAAAGTGCACGCGGCAGGCATTGACAACTGGCGTAAAGAATTTTTATTACTGGTAAAAGAAAAAAATGATTTAATTGCAGAAAGTGAGGAAGATGAAGCAACAGATAATAATATTATTCTGTCATTTGAAGACTTATACGCTGAAATTAAATATACTTACGAGAATTTAAAAGACACAACAAAAACCTCAAGTGCAAATGATATTCCTTTAAAAAGGAGCATCCAACTGCCACGATTAGAGCTGTGTGCCTTCAACGGAGATGTAAACAATTGGCCGGTGTTTTATGAAAATTTTAAATCTATGGTCCATGAGAATGACAGTCTAACGGAAGGTGAAAAGATTCAATATTTAGTTGGAAAACTGGTAGGAAAAGCTCAAAGCATTTGCCAAGGTTTATTGCCAACTGCTCAAAATTATACAATTTTATGGAATTCGTTGGTCAAGAAATACAACGATAAGCGCGTTCTGGCAACAACTTATCTAGAGAAATTGTTAAATATTCCTGCAGTAAAGGAACCATCTGCCTCAAACTTGGAGGACTTTATTGATCTATTTTCAGGTTTAACTGCTGCAATCAAACAGTTGAACATGGAGAATCTAGAAGACTTTATATTCATACACATTGCGTGTAAGAAACTTGACATGGATACGATTAAGGCTTTTGAAGTTTCTATACAAGATTCTTCAGACTCAGTAGATTCAATAAAATTTGTGGAATTCATTAGAAATTACTCGCGAATACTACAGCGCGCAAACGGAAGTAGAAGCAGTAAAATTAACAATCAAATTAACGCGATGCCGCGCAAGCCCTCAGCTTCCCAGAAAAACGTTAGGGCATTTGTGACAGTTAATACTGACAAATGTTTGTTGTGCGGAGATAACAACCACTCAAAGTTGTACCAGTGTCCGAAATACACTATCCTGGACGCTCGGGAAAGGTACAATTTTATAAAATCAAAGAAATTATGTGTCAATTGTCTAAGTACGATGCATAATCTCAAGAATTGTAAATCAAAGGGAAGATGCAGCGTTTGTAATCGATCCCACCATACTAGCCTGCATTTCAACTTGAATTTGCAAGCCGCGGCCGAAGAAAAGGCGGAGCCCTTAGCGCTTTGTGCTATGGGCCCTAATTCTAGTGAGGTAGAATCTACAGTTTTACTAGGAACTGTTTGTTGTGTAATCTTAGACAAGCGGGGTCAAAGACACACTATTCGCGCTTTATTAGACAGTGCTTCACAGAGAGACATAATAACGGCCTCCTGTTGTCGAGAACTTCATCTTGATGTAAAGACGACGCGAGACAAAGTTGTTTCAGGAATAGGGGATATTGTCAACCCTATCAAGGGAGTGACAACAATTACCCTTCTTTCGAGAGTTGAGAAATCGGTCAATTTTAAACTATCGCCTTTGGTGGTTAATCAAATAACTGATAAAATACCCGTCGCCAACATTAATATTGAAAATTTAGAATATTTAAAATCATTACGTTTGGCTGATGAAAAATATTTTATTCCCGGAAAAATTGACATGATTCTGGGTGCAGATGTATTCTCCCGTGTGATAAAACACAACACTATCTCACGAAATTTAGGCGAGCCAGTTGCACTGGATACCCTATTTGGGTATGTGGTACTAGGGGAAGTTCCAGTGCTACCGTTAATCAAAACAGATTATAGTTTCTTTTCAGCAATTGAAATTGAAATGAAAAAATTCTTGGAGTTGGAAGACGTACCGGACGTCTCCACTCCGCAAATCGAGGAGCTGGTATGTGAAGAGAAATATACCAACACCACCACGAGAGACAAGACTGGTAGATTTTCCGTAATGCTGCCTTTCAAGACCGATCCGGGGCAGCTTGGTGATTCTCAGAGAGCGGCAGAGCGGAGATTTTACGCGTTGGAAAGGAAACTGCTTTCAAACTCTTCTGTAAAATTGGAATACGACCTTATTTTCAAAAATTATATACAAGAAGGGTATTTAAATCCTGTAAATATAAATTCGGATCAATGCTTGAGCTTGCAATACATAGCCCCGCATCATGCAGTGATACGTGAAAATAAATCCACAACTAAGGTTCGCGCAGTAATAGATGCTAGTATGAAAACTACATCAGGATTATCGCTGAATGATGTTCTACATACGGGTAGAAATCTTCAAAATGATCTATTTAAAATAATATTACACTTTCGCTTGTTTCCAGTTGCTCTAAGCGCTGACATACGTAAAATGTATATGCAAATTCTGGTAAATAAAGAGCATAGATGCTATCAGAGAGTTTTATATCGGTTTGATAAAAATGATCCACTTCAGCTTTTTGAATTTACACGCGTACCATTTGGCTTAAAGTGCAGCCCATACCTTGCAATGCGTACCGTTCGTCGTTTAATTGATGATGAGCGAACACGTTTTCCATTAGCGGCACTTGTAGCAGAGAGAGATATTTACATGGATGATTTGGTTTCTAGCTGTTTAAATGATGAAGAGGCTATCGCACTTTCAAACCAATTGATTGAATTATTTCTTGCGGGCGGTTTTGAATTGGTGAAGTTCTCGAGTAATTTACCATCAGTCATGGGAGGCATTCCCTCAGCTTGTCGCATTTCTGAAGCTGTGGAGTTCAGTTCAGAAGATCAATGTACCATCCTTGGTTTGCATTGGTTGCCTGGAAAGGATGTTTTTACCTTTAGTGTCACTAACAAATTTCGTAAATGTACAAAACGAAATATTCTGTCGACAATTGCGCGCTTCTGGGATTTGATGGGGTTTGTAGCACCCGTGATTGTAACAGCTAAATTAATGATTAAATTTCTCTGGGAACATAAAATCGATTGGGACGATTGTCCTCCTCAGAGTATAATTTCAACTTGGGAAAATTATGAATCGGAACTCCCACTCCTTCAAAGTATTCAGCTGCCACGGCATACAGGTGTAACGCAGGAGTCGATTATATCCCTATTGGGATTCGCGGACGCAAGTGAGAGAGCATATGGAGCGGTGATATATATTCATGTATATAATCCTCCAAGTAAACGCGGAGAAATAAGTTTAGCTTGTGCAAAGTCGCGAGTAGCTCCAAGTCGTACAATATCTTTAGCAAGACTTGAATTATCGGGAATATTGATATTGTCAAAATTAATGCGTGTAGTCATTGATACATATTCAACTCGCTGCCAAATTAATAATGTATACGCCTTTTCTGATAGTACAGTGGCACTCGCTTGGGTTCATTCACACCCATCCCGCTGGCAGACTTTCATCGCGAATAGAGTAACTATAATTCAGGATAATATACCTCCAAGTCAGTTTTATCATATTGCCGGGAAAGACAATCCCGCGGATTGTCTCTCACGCGGCCTAACTCCCGCACAATTAATTGACCACCCGCTCTGGTTTAAAGGCCCTGCCTTCGCGCGCTCACCGATTGAAGAATGGAATTTTTGTAAATTTGATCCAAATACTATTGAAAACCCGCCGGAACAAAAAATAAAAGTTATGACTGTAATGGATAACTTACCCAAGCAACCAACTTTATTAGGTTCACTCGCTGAACGAATCTCTTCCTGGAGTAAATTGTTAAGAGTTGTTATTTACATACTTCGTTTTATAAAAAGATTGTCATCAAAATTTGAAGTCTCTCACCTACGGTTTGCAGAAATCGTAGTTATAAAAGACTTACAAAATCATCATTTTTCGAACGAAATTAAAAACGCGAAAGCCGGTAAAGTCTTATCTCCTGCATTTCGTAAGCTTAATGCCTTTATCGACGCCGATGGGTTGTTACGAGTAGGAGGGAGACTTGTAAACGCTGACTTAGCTTATGACAGTAAACATCCAATACTTTTACCAGGTCGCGGTCATATTTTGAATTTAATCATTGATTACTATCATAGAAAATTCTTGCATTCCGGACCTCAGTTACTGATGTCCCTTTTGCGACAAAATTTCTGGATTTTGTCGGCTAGAAATATTGTGCGTAAACGCGTTCAATTATGTAATACTTGTTATAAGGTTAATCCAAAATCACGCTTCCCCCTCATGGGGGATTTACCTGCCTGTCGGGTAAATGAAGGTAAGGCATTTTTCCACTGTGGCATAGACTACGCGGGCCCCTTAAGTGTGATTCCTTATAGAAAAAGAGGTGTGCACAAAATTAAAGCATACATTTGTGTGTTTGTGTGCTTAATCACGAAAGCGGTTCATATCGAACTCGCATCAGATCTAAGCACGGAAACATTTATTAACGCTCTTAAGCGATTTTTGTCGCGACGCGGGCCGGTAAAAATAATGTACTCAGACTGTGGGACAAACTTCATTGGTGCAAAATCTCACCTCGATGCTCTCTATGGTCTCCTGGAGTCTGAAGATTTTCAAAATAAGTTCGACAGGGAACTAAGAGACCATCGGATAGATTGGAAGTTCAATCCCCCATCCGCCCCGCATTTCGGTGGAATTTGGGAGAGTAACGTGCGGAGTATCAAACTCCATCTGAATCGAGTAATTGGTAAACAATTATTGACATTCGAGGAAATGTCTACAGTACTTGCGCAAATTGAAGCAATTTTAAACTCCAGACCGCTTTCATGTTTGAGTGCCGATCCATCCGAACCTATTGCTCTAACCCCCGCACATTTTCTCACATTGACTCCTCTAAAGTCACTTCCGGCGACAGATACCTCCTCTAGAGACATTAGTTTACTGTCTCGTAAACAGTATGTGGACCATTTAGTTCAGTCTTTCTGGAAACGGTGGAAGGTGGAGTACCTTCACACTCTCCAAACGCGTCAGAAATGGAACACGGAAACAGAGCCAATCAAGATTGGATCTGTTGTCTTGTTAAAAACTGAAGGTAGTGCACCTCTTAATTGGCCACTAGGAGTTATTGAGGATGTCTTTCCGGGAGCGGACGGTATAGCTAGAGTAGTTAATGTACGGACGAAAACTGGAACTTATAGGCGTCCAGTTGTCAAGGTTTGTCCGTTGCCAAATCAATAACATTACAAAATAATATACAGTCCACTCGCTAAATTAAGTAGATTTAAGTTATAATAATAAACAAATAAATAAATAAATCATTGTTTTGAAAGGACTACGTCCTCTCAAGCTGGGGGGCATGTTTGGGCGAACTGTTAGGTAGGTTTGTTATGGGTAGCTGGCCATAAAATCCTTGTCCTTGTGCCTATAATCTGACCTATCCGATTTGCCCAATCACCTGTCTCCAGCCAGTACTTCTTCATACGCGGCCTTGGATAGACGTGTCCATCGCAGTGTACACCGCGCGCGAACGAAGGAGAAACCACACACAAAAACGCGACCAGTGCTCCGCGAAAGAGGCATCCATTGGAGATAAGGTGAGTCCAGACCATTTGATTCCGTGATTCCTTCCCCCTTGCTCCATTGGTTGGCTGCCTAGACAGATTTGTTGGGCAGTTCGTCCGATCGCGATAATCGAGAACCAGTTTGCGATCTCAAATCCTCCCCCACGCACCCCCTTATGATAACGTCAAACTTGGCGTTGTCACATAATATTATAGACCACAATTATTTCGGACCACAAGCTCGTATTAATGTTAATATAACTAAAGGTGGGCTGGACCAATTTCATTCGTGACCATATAAATTTACTTATACATGGAAGCTTGACAGATTTTTAACCATAAATATATGTGGATTTAAAATAAACCTGATTTTTTTTTTGTAATACGAAAAACCAAGAAGCAGGAGTATTTTATGATATATTACCTGTAACACAGTGTACCTATTGTGATAGAGTGGGTTGCTTTGGAGTTTGTCTTTGTGTTATTCTATTTTAATTTATTCCACAATACCGGTTTAATAAGCTCTTGTTTTCTGGGTGTGGTCAACTCTTGAAGAATGTGTAAAAACAATACGAACCATTTTCTATATTTAGTTTATATACTTTGATTATAGGTTCCCTTCACTTGTAGGTTGGTATGAGGCTGACCACCCATGCAATAAACAATTATTCACAATGTCACCATTCCTGGAATTTTTTTCAGAGTTTATGTGCATTTGAAGTTTGTTTACTTAATTTGTAAGTACGCGTCATGCAGACTTATACGTGTCTGTTAGCATGCATTTTTCATGAATTTTAAATGTTAATATCTCTTTGCAACTTAGATTATAGATAAATACATGGTGAGAGTTTAAAAAAAATTGAATTAAAATTAATTTTGAAATAAAAGTTAATTAAAATCTCGCAAAATTTTGTTCAACGTATCGATTTTAATTGCTTTTTAATTACATGTTTAATTTGTTTACAATTCAACAGAGCACATGCTAATACAATTAAATAAATATTATATAATGCAATCTGCCATCGCGGAAAAATAGTATACGGAAGTCGTTATTATAAAAAAATAGCCTGAAAAGATATTTTTCTTTATTGAAAAATAAATTTTACAAATTATGTAGAGACTTGTAAATGATCAACGATTCTTTGCAAAAAAATATTCAAAATAGGCCTCGGGCAACTTTTTTCATTGAAAATCAAGTTTATGAATTGATGATCTGGAAGTTTGATAGCAGTTTATTTATACAATAATTAGGCATAATTTAATGATCCTAAAAATGACTTATTTTATGCAAGAAAATCATTCTTTAATTGCCATAATGAAAAACGCCCCAAGTGTATTATTTTTGTATCAATTATTGAAATTCATACCAGGCGGTGTTTTGTGTAATTAAATTTATTTTGAAATTTACCCTGCAGTCACATCTCTATAAATTGACTACTTATTTAGAATTGGTGCATAAATTTGTGATCTTCAACTAAATATGTTAAAAACCTTTTTTTAAATACATTTGTCAAACTCTCAGGGTAATTCAAACCTCGGCCCCTTAGTTTTAAACGCATGCGCTTTATGTCGCTGTACATTTTTCGATCCGAATAAATAAATTGCATAGAGAAGCTTTAATGAAGTCTTCCCCTGCAGTTTCGCCTTTGATCATATCGGTAGATAGCAAGCAAGAAAACCTGGCCGCGCGTTGAACAGCTGGTGAAGCCATCAATTGTTCTTCAAGTAAGTAGGAAAAGAAAAAAAAAACGAGAGTGATCTCGAAAAAAAACATTAACTCAGTTTCCAAAGGGATATTTTTTATATTTCCGTAGAGTGACGTCAGAGCAAGATGGCCGCTACGATCACGGCAACTTAAATCACATCGCCACCTTAAAGTTAAAACTGAATAAGTGCTGATTCACCGAGTTGGATAAAACATTTTATTGGGGGTAACTTCTCATTGTCAGGGAACTAATTATGAACTATTGCTCATGACAAACTACTTAAGTAGAGTATTTTCACACTTTCGTAGTGTTTTATCACGTAGATCTAATCTAATCTAATTTAAGTTGCAAAGATATGTGACATTGGAGATTCACATTACATGCATTCTCATAACCAGACACGTACAAGTTCGCGCTTGCACATGCCGCATGTGAACCTACAACATAAAAACCAAATCTCAAATAAACATACACCCTGCAACTCTTGCCGTAGAAAATTGGGAAAAAGGTTATGTGAGAAACCCTTGTTGAGGTTTTGGCACACAAGTCTTAAAATGTTCACGTCATTGTTGCCAATTCTATGCATTATCCTGTTAATTGTGGTTGTGCCAATTAATCAATAGGTTAATTTCAGTGATTAACAAACACTGGCCCAGCAACTGGCCAGTACATCAGTTCAACATTCAGTTAGACACCACTCGCCGCCGAAGGGCTAACACTTCGCCCTTTAGCTAGCTCTGTATCGACGCGAGAGTCAGATTTTTGTTCGCCCCCGCCGAAGGCCGACATTGTTCGCCTTTAGCTGACTCTACAACGACGCCAGATTTAATGTTCCTTAATGTTCAGTTTTACATTTAAGGTATTGGCACAGAAGTCTTAAAATGTTTACGTCATTGTTGCCAATTCTATGCATTAGGTATCCTGTTAATTGTGACATATTAAAGAAAAGGTGTATCTTATACCTCAGAAAATGAAAATTAACAATGGATTTTTCATCGCTTGTCCCCAGACCCTGTACAGTGGAGTGGAGCAGACGTGAAGGCCTGGCTGTTGTGGACTCTGCAGCAGTATTCTCTTCCCCTGGTCCCCGTGGAGTACTTCTGCATGGACGGAGCAAGGCTGGCGGCCCTCAATGAGCAGGACTTCGTGCAAAGGGCGCCACAGGTACAGACTACCCTCATTTCTTACGATACCCAGTATTTTCCACTGAAAATCTAATGCTGATTGGAGCAGCTTGATCTTAAGACACCATCAAAATTAAGACACCAAATGATCTTGTCTAGAAGTGACATTAATGGAAGAGAAGATGCGCCGATCTAACATAATCAAGAATCAATAGACTCGGCAGATTTAAAATAGGAGATAAATGTGACGTCACTTGTCAGGACAGTCAGTCACAGTCTCGATACAATTATTTGTAGGTAGCTTCAAAAGATGCTAAAGCGCTATGTACTGCATTTAGAACAACTGTCACAAGCGTATATTTACTAGGTATAATCTAAGTTGCAAAGATATATGAACATTCAAAACTCATATCAAATGCATGCCCACAAACAGGCACGTGTAAGTTCGCACTTACAAATGCTGAATGTGTACCTACAAATTAAAATACTGCAACTTTTGCCACCCTTCCTTAAAACAGAGGTGACATTGGCAAAGTGAACCATTTTTTTACAGTATGGGTGGTCAGCCTCATACCAACATATAAGTAAAGAAAATTACAATGGTGTACAATAAAATAAAAGCTCTGATATTCCAGAATTCACTATTTTATTTACAATGGCCAATGTGTGACGTTACATACGAGTAGCCTAGGGATATTCTACAAAGAGGAACCACGAACCACGAAGTTCGTGGCTCCTCTTTGTAGAGGACACACGTCTCCTGAGGACGTCGGATATGACTCCGACGAAACGTAGAGAAAATCGTTCTTCTCTTTTGCACGGTCAGTAAAATCCGTTTTTTTCATTCTTTAAAATGTCTAACGACCGTAATCAAAATTTAAAATCTTTGATAACCACATGACCACACACTGTCTTCGAAATGATAAGGAGGTCTGTTATTTAAAATGAATATAATTCATTGTAACTTCTCAAGCGATTGATTTTCATTTACAGTACACCAGTCTCTATAAAGTGTCAGTTTAAAATTAATTGTTTGATAAGTGAGAGAGCCCAGATAAACCGAATAATTAATTGCAAATGAAAGGTACGCATTAACATAATCCATTAGCAGTACATATAGTGTAACTTATTTACGTCGAGATGTGCATAACATTAAGTTCCCGTTTGGAAAGAAACGTCCTTGCCCGCGACTCTCGCGAAGCCTCAAAGTGAAAGAAAACCGCATTCCTCCGCCTCACTGCCTCTTCCCTCCCCTCCCCTCACCACGTCGCCATCTTCGTCACGAATATTATACGACGTGAAGCCAGCTAGCTACAAATGGTCGGTAATGTATGCCAATTTTTCCTGTACAAATTCCATGTTTTCTTCATCTTGGAAACGCTATAAAACAAAAATGAATCATATCGAGTGCAATAAAATGGACCGATTTTGAAAGATGCATTTTTTCAATGTGATTACTAGCATCTCGTCTCCCCAGTGCTTATTTGGCTTACCTATCTTTTGGCTTACTAAGAATCACCTTCTACACAATCTGAGTTAAGAAAATAACGTATAATACGATAGTGGGAAAGTTGTCTTACATATTTTAAAAATCAATTTCCAGTTTTCATAAGACACACTGGTCCTGCAGACATACAAACATTGCTTTTGTGAAATTACCTCTGATGGACATAAAACAAACAAGCACAAAGGGGACGATATATCTACTTACTTGTCGCCACTGCAGCATATTTGGATGTAGTCTTTTCCCTTCTAATCTAATCTAATCTAATCTAATCTAATCTAAGTTGCAAAGATATGTTACATTGGAGATTCACATTACATGCATTTCCACAACCAGACACGTACAAGTTCGCGCTTGCACGTGCCTCATGTGAGCCTACATCATAAAAACCAATCTCAAATGGACATACACCCTGCAACTCTTGCCGTCCTTCCCTGTAACAGGGGTGACATTGGCAAAGTGAACCCTTTTTACAGCATGGGTGGTCAGCCGCATACCAACCTATAAGTCAAGGAACATACACGACAAATTACATTTTTTAAATCAATAAATAAAATTATACATGGACATATATTATTCCTTGACTTATAGGTTGGTATGAGGCTGACCACCCATACTGTAAAAAATGGTTCACTTTGCCAATGTCACCCCTGTTTCAGGGAATGTCGGCAGGAGTTGCAGGGCTTATGTTCATTTGAGTTTGGATTTTATTTGTAAGTACACATTCAGCATTTGTAAGCGCGAACTACACGTGTTTGTTTGTGGGCATACATCTGAGAGCTTTAAATGAATATATGCTTGCAACTTAGATTATAGATATTATAGATTATAGACATCAAAGACATAAAACAAATTTCATTTTAATAAACCCTAGCCGCCAACATTACAGATCAACCGCCATTTCTTTCTGTTCAATTTCACCCTTGGTGTACAAAAGTAATGTTTTTAAAGTAATTCTACAGAAACAAACTTATCGTTTCTCCATAATGTTCACACCATTTTATGCTGCAATTTTAGGTATATTTGTTTCTGAAGAAGTGGGGTCTTATAATTCAACCAGCTCCTAGTAAGAGAAAACGTTTATTTTTCTTGAGCTTTTGAGGCTCATATTTTCTCCAATTCAAGCATGTTTTTCTGTTGACCTACCCATTACCGATGCTGCGTTATTATAGCCTCAAATTCTGAACAATTCAAATCGGACCTTCTAATTGGTCCTCCAAAAAAGGTTTTTTTTCTAGCACAGCAAATTTTTTTCAATTTGTATATTTATTTCTGTTGCACATCTTTCAAAATTACTTATCTCTAAAACAAAATTACGTGGGTGAACAAAAGGGAAGGCATGTGACAGCCTTTCTCAGAGGCATGCAAAATTGGCATGCAAGAATGGCCGGTTCTAGCGCTCGTTTAGTGGATAGGAGTAGCAGTCTCGGCCATTACCAAGGCAGGCAGCCGCGTAAACTTTCCCGAAGGCCGCGGAGAGAAATTTGTTTACTGGCGCCTCCTCAGCTCTTACTATTCGTGCCGACTCCCATTATACTCGGGGTGATGCAATTGCTGTTCATTCCAGTGCATTTCTAACCGACTACAACTTGCACTTAATCGGTGCAGTTTCAAATGATATGTCCAATAAGATAACTAGCGGATAACACATTCAGAGTAATGATTAAGAATTCGAATCGCTTCCTTAGTTTTGGTATTCTTATTGCGCAGGTATGCTGACAGTTTTTAAGATTAACTTCGGTATGTTGAATAAGGTCCTAATTTTCCACATGCAACCCCCTCGGGGATAACATAGACAATAAAGTTACAGTATGTGTCTAGCTTCGTTGCGTTTACTTTTTACTTCGGTATTTAGGTAAAGCAGATATTTCACACTGGTGTGTTTGGTGTACCTGGTTTAAACATAAAGACGTTCACACATATACGTGGTATGGGCCAAATACTCGCACTGTCATTGACTACATATGTATGGAAGAATGTATGAGAGGTGCCATAAGAGATGTCAGAGTCTACCAAGGTGTATCCGTGGGATCAGACCATCATCTCTTGTGTGCCACAGTTATGATAGGTAAAGTGAAAATGTTGAAAAGAACGAAAGTTATTAAGATGAAAAGAATAAAGTTAGAAAAACTAGATGATGAAAGTGTGAGGAATGATTTTGAAGTGGAAGTAAGCCAGATTTTGAAATCGGACGAATGCAAGGAATTGGCGAAGAATGCATGTGTAGGAAAAATGTGGGAAACATTTAAAACATGTTTGGTTGAAAGTGCAAATAAAGTATGCGGAGAAGTGACGATTGGGCATAGAAAAGGCAATGAATGGTGGAACGATAAGGTTAAACAAGCAGTGAAAGAGAAGAAAGATAGTTATTTAAAATGGATTAATGATAGAAAGAATAAAATGTTAGAGACCGAGTACAAGAGGAAAAAATGGCTAGCGAAGAATGAAGTTCAAATGAGTAAGAGAAGTATGGAAGAGAAATTAAGTGAAAGAGCACAGAATGACTTCTCTGACAATAAAAAGATGTTTTGGAGCTGGGTGAGACAAAACAACGAAAGTTGTAAGTCCACAACTCCGGGAATCAAAAATGTCAGCGGAGACATTCTGTGGAATAAAGAAGATGTAAAAAAGAGATGGAAAGAATATTTTAATGAGGTTTTTGGTGAAGATGAATGTGATTTAACTGTGAAAGGAGAATATGATGAGGGTAATGTTTTGAAAATATCGAAAGAAGAAGTAAGAAAGGTTATAAAGGAATTAAAGAATGGGAAAGCTGCAAGTGTGGATGGTGTGAGACCTGAGATGTTGAAAGCGGGAGGAGAATGTGTGATCGAATGGATGAAAGAGCTTTGCGAATTGTGTGTTAGTGTCAAGGAGGTTCCATCGGACTGGAGAGAGGCGGTCATTGTGCCAATTTACAAAGGTAAAGGCGACAAAAAAGACTGCCGTAACTACAGACCGATCAGCCTTCTTAGTGTGCCAGGTAAAGTGCTATGCAAGATTCTTATCCATAGGGTAAGATTATCCACCCAGGAGAAGGTCTCAGATATACAATCTGGCTTTATGCCAGAAAGAGGTTGCGTAGACCAGATATTCGCGCTTCGACAGATAGTCGAAAAACAGCTGGCCGTTAATAAAAAGGTCTACGCGGCTTTCGTAGATCTTGAGAAAGCCTTCGACTCGGTGGATAGAAGTATGATGTGGTGTGTGCTAGAGAAGTATGGTGTAAACAAAGCACTTTTAAATGCGATACGCGCCATCTATGTAAATAGCAGGGCGTGTGTCAGGGTGGATGGAGAATACAGCGAGTATTTTAATGTGTACAAAGGTGTGAGACAGGGTTGCATAATGAGCCCATGGTTATTCAATATAATCATGGATCATTGTGTTAAACAAGCGAATCTGGAAGGACATGGCATACAAATTGGAGAGAGAAAAGTCGGAGTTCTGCTTTATGCTGATGACGCAGTATTAATTGCTGATTCAGCAGCGGAACTCCAGACAATGCTCTCTAGTTTGAACCATGTTCTGTGTGCAAGCAAGTTGAAAATTAATGCAAGTAAGACGAAAGTACTGATTTTTGACAGAAGGGATGAAACTGAAGAATGCACGATTATGTTGAATGGTACAAAAGTTGAAATTGTGGATGAATTTAGATACTTGGGAAGTATGTTTGAAAAGAATGGAAAGATGACAAGAGAACTTGAGAATAGGGTGTGCAAGGGAAAGCAAGTGGTCGGTGCAATAGGAAGAATAGCAAAGAACAAGCGATTGACGATGGATCTGAGAATGGCGGTACACAATGGCATATTGTTACCGACTTTGATGTATGGAAGTGAAGCATGGACAGTGAATGATAGCGAAATGAGTAAAGTATGTACGGTGGAAATGAAGCATTTGAGAAGTATGACAGGAAAAACTTTGAGGGATAGAGTTAGGAATGAATGGGTAAAAAAAGAATGTAATTTGAAAGAGGATGTGAAAGTTAAAGTACAAAAGAATGTGATGAGATGGTTTGGGCATGTGGAAAGAATGAAAGATGATAGACTGACAAAGTATGTATACAAAGAAAGTGTGAAAGGAAAAAGAGGGAAGGGACGACCGAGAAAAGTATGGAGTGATCAGATTGAGGAGATTGTGAAAGAATGGGATATACAAAGTGAGCGTAAAAGAAGAAAATGCATGAAAAAGGTGATGGATATGAAGGAATTGAAAGAGGTATGTCAGGATAGGAAAAAATGGAGGCAACTCTGCAGAGGCTCTGGCCACCCCTAGCGGAATGGCGACAGAGTTACAGTTACAGTTACAGTGTTGACGTAGAAACTACGTTTTTTTTTATTCTAGATTTTAACACATTCAGAGTAATGATTAAGAATTCGAATCCTTTCCTTAGTTTTGGTATTCTTATTATGTAGGCACGCTTACAGTTTTTAAGATTTACTTAGGTATGTATAAAAAAAGGTCCCACATGCAACCCCTTCGGGGATAACGTAGGTAAGAATTTAGACTATGTGTGTAGCTACGTTGCGTTTTTTTTACTTCGGTATGTAAATCAGACTTCTCAAAATCTTTACTCACAGGTGTGATATATTTTGATTTCCCCGTTCTCGAAAAGGCAAGTTCTCACTTGTTGTAAAAGCTGATTCAACTTTGCCGGTACAAAAATCGCATTCAAAGAAAACACAGAAAAGGAAATCATATGGATTAAGAACCCTAAAAGTGGGTTATCATTTAGCCGGATTAGATTTTTTAATCTCACCTAAAAACCAATCTCTTTGTCATATTATGAAGTAAATTTTGTGTTAATCTTCGAACTGTACATCAATAGATATTTCCTCTATTCGCGAACATCATAAAAATGCATCCAATCATAGAAAGCTATAAACGCAATTTTATTCGCAAACAAGACCATAAAATGATTAAAGCAATGAGTAATACTTTAAAGTGCCCCAAGGCAATTACTGTTGTTTTGGGCCCGTTGTCTCGCAAAGCCTCCAACAAAGATAACAGTACATTCTGACATCATGTAGGTGTAATAATTTCACATACAGGTCTACGCCTGTTCATATTCTGCTGACAATGAACGCCTCGGAGTGGTTTTGTCACCACCGCCAACGGGAGAAAGTTTTAGCGCAGCAAACAACACACAATTCAGAATTAGCATATCATTTCGCAGCCTACATACCTGCGAAGAGGCCAATAATAATAATAATAAAATAATATTATGATAATTTATTTGGTGAGCGCTGTTTTTGTGGGAATCACGTCTCAAGAGCCCTCTACGAGTTTGGTCGTCGTTGTAGAAAACGCCAATTCTTAAGCAAGACCGAGTATCTGTAAGGCTGGATGGACCTAATGTGACCGGTCTTTGGTAAAGGTACATTATTTTTTCCCCCAGTGAAGAGCGTATTTGAAAATATAAATAGTACATTTTTCGCGCTGTCAGGATTCGAACCCACAACCTTCCGTTTACGAGTCACTAGACTACAGACTGGTCTACGTACAACACTCGTACATAGCTTCCGGTCTGTAGTCTAGTGGTAACGATTTGGACTCGTAAATGGAAGGTCGTGGATTCGAATCCCGGCGTAGCACAAAAAATATATCATTTATTTTTTCAAATATGATTATTGCTGGGTTGAAAAATTCATATACCTTTTCCAAAGTCCGGTCACGAAAGGTCCATCCCGCCTTACATCAACTGGGTTGCAAGCTTGAGGATTGGAGCTATCTACAGCGACGCCTTAGCTCGCAAAAGGGTTTACCATCCCTTTACCTCCCCTCCATTTTATGCACCAGCGATTTTAGGACAATTCATTTTCTTTGGAATCGATGATGTTATTTTACATCGAAGAGTACGAGTATATGTCTGTATTCTCAGGACAGCCTTGGCTTGGTTCGACTTGGCAACGGCAGTTGAAACTTTCTTCGGTTTTATGTACACATGAGGACCAATTACCCACATACATACATATTATGGAATGTCAGACAACGCGTGATTTATTTACTAATTTTCTATATCCATATTGATCTATGATTGACAGCTATTCCGTCCCCCCAGTGCTCGTTTGGCTTATGTACCATTTCATTCAAATCTAATCTAATCTAAGTTGCAAAGATATGTAACATTGGGGATTCACATTATATGTTTTCTCACAAGCAGACATGTATACGTTCGCGCTTGCACATGCCGCAAGTGAACCTACAGTATAAAAACCCAAATCTCAAATGAAACTCTTGCCGACCTTCCCTGAAACAGGGGTGACATTGACAAAGTGAACCATTTTCTACAGCATGGGTAGTCAGCTGCATAGCAGTCTATATTTCAAGGAACATACACAACATATAACATTTTAAAATACACAAAGATGTATAAGTACAAAAATAATCAAAGATGACCTTTAAATGGAATTGTCTTAAGAATCGCATTCCACAGAATTTGAGCTAAGAAAAAACTTAAAATACTAAAATGTGAGAGTTATTTTTGATGTTTTGAAAATCAGCTTCTAGCGTTCATCATACACATTGGTCCGGTACACATACAAACATTGTTCATGTGAATTACCTCTGTTGGAGATAAGACAAACAAGCACTAAAGTGACGATTCGTCTACATACATAGTTTCATAGAAACAAATGGATTTATTGACTATGAGTTGCTTTCACAAAACAAAATAGATGAAAATATACGAGGGAAAGTTTCGCAGCTATATACGTATTCGTTAACTTGAGCTTTTTGTATGAAAAATCGATAATGATTTTTCTTTTACTTGGACTTAATAATACAAGCAAATGGTCCTATTTTTTTTTGAGCTTTTTATTCTTAATCTATAATCTAAGTTGCAAAGATATATTGACATTTAAGGCTCATATTTAATACATGCTCACAAGCAGATACATGTAAATTCGCGCTAAAACATGCTGTACGTGTACATACAAAATAAACCAAACGTCACATGGACATTAACTTTTCAACTCCTGCCGCCTTTCCAAAGCCTTTGAACCAAGTTTCAATAGAATAACTTATTAGTCAAAGAACTAATAGTGATATTAAATGAATCGATAATACATTAAAATAAAGTATCACCCATACAACCCCGTTTCAGGAAAAGGTGGCAGGAGTTGCAAACTTTATTATGTTCTTGTGAGGTTTTGTTTATTTTGTTAGTACAAATACATCATTTGTACTAAACACAAACTTACACGTTTTGAAAATTATTTTATAAAAATATATTTGTAACCATTCTGCTCCTGAAGATGCCTCATTAGGCGAAAATATTCGAGCAAAAAAAGAAATAAATAAGTGAATTAAAACTTTGTTTCCATTTGAATTTTTTAAATAATTATTTTTACACGTATCTGTTTGTGGGCATGCATATGAAGTTTAAATGACAGTATATCTTAGCAACTTTAATTACAAATCAAATCTTTTTTTACTTCGTAATTAGTCAATTACAATAGACGTACTAAAAACTTCCATTATTTGAGTGACTACAAAATACTGACTAGATTTATTTCCTTCAGTTGTATTCTATGACATGACTGAAGTTTTTACGACTAATTAACAGAACTCGGCATCAGATTATAAATTTCTAACTATTTTTCCAAGAAACGTGCAGCAAGGCTCACATTCCCAACAGGTTTGCTTTATCCGCAAAAGGTTCAACTTTAATTTATTACTCCCATCTTCAATTTAATTACGATGATTCTTATACTCTTGTAAAAATAAATATTAATCTATTAAAACGTTTAGAAAAATAAATCTGAATTCTCCTGTGTTCTCTAATTTAACAAACTTGATAGGTGAGCAGGTAAATGTTTTATTTAGGGTGACGTGAATAGTCATTGACCGGTTAAGACATTTTTTTTCTTTTAGTCATTCTCAATATTTAACCTATTTCCCACATGGAGATATCTTTTTATTTCTTTACTGATAGGTTGGTATGAAGCTGTCTCTGCATGCTGTAAAAACTCGATTCACTTTTGTCAATACCGTCAAATTTTAGGGAGAGGCGGCAGGAGTTGCAGGGCTTTGTTCATTTGAGGTTTGATTTACTTTGTAAGTAGGTACACATACAGCATGTGTCATCACGTACTTGTCTGCTTGTGTGCGTGCATAAGTATACATTGTAAATGTTCATATATCCTTGCAAGCTAAATTATACAACTAAGTTACAACGATCTTATTTACAACGCACATAAGCTACACATATGGTGTGACTTCCTGCCGCGTTCTCCTCAAAAGGGTCACACGTGGCAGTGGAACCTATTCATTTTTACAGGTATGAGGTAAGAGGGCAAACACTTCAGTTGAAGTGAGGGTCTCCCAGCTCGCAACGAGGCTGGTACTCATTTCTTGTTAAGGCTGTGTAAATCTTGCCGTTATTTTATTTTAGGTTTAAAGTTCACACTAATTATTTAAGACACCGTCAGTGGGATTCAAACCCAAGTTCTCGGCATAGAATGCAAGCACTCTACCAACAAGCTATCGACCGGATTAAGGGGTAACATTGCCAAAGTGAACCAAGTTTATAGTATGAGTGGTCAGCCTCATACTCTTATTATAATAGAGTAAGAATTGTTTCAATATCACTGTTAGTTCCTTGACTATTATGTCTCCCGGTTTCAGGGAAAGGTGGTAATTGCAAAACGTATATTCATGTGAGGTTTGATTTGAGCTATCGACCAGATTCGTTTCCAAATTAAATAGCCGATAACTACACCCGTCACCCTACCTAGTTTTTGTGCGCTATAAGTCGTACATCCAACTCATTGTTAATTGCCTCAGCAAGATGAACTGTAGGATGGTTTTAGAGATGATCTCATCTCAGGCTGCTCCACCGCACATATACGAGCAGATATACTCAAGTGTGTACATACGTACTCGTACACACCATTACGCCTTTATTTGGTTAGCTCGCAACTAAACGTCAGTTGAGAATAGTCATTGAAGAGACCTTACATGGAATCAAGAGGCTAGAGCGCTGATCTGACATTAGCCTTATGCATTTGCCAGCCGTAACACAAGAATAATCTTTACTAACTGCAGGCTATCTATATTTAAATTTGTACTGTAAAAAACCATGAAGATTATTATCGTTTGTGGGACAAAAATGTTCCTGTATTTCTGCGAATGAATGGGATATTCAGAGTCATGATAAAAGGAGAGCTTGCGTAAAAAAAATAATTTAATTTTTAATTTTTAATTAAAAAAAAAAAAAATTGTGAATAGGAATGCAATTCACCAACCAATTATGCCTGGCCAGAAACAGGTATTAATATCATCATTTAAAAATTCATTATTGTTTATTATTAATGAATTATTAAATAATAATTACCCAATAACATCTGTTGAACCAGGGTCAAAGTTAAAGTCAAGTGACCCAAGCGGGGATCGAACCAACGTTGTTCCATTCGAAACACGCTAGAAAGATCAACTCCCTTGGCCCCCGCGGATGAACTCTGGATGAAATGAAAGAAGCATGCAAGGACTGAAAAAAAATAGCGGATAATCTGGAATATTGGTCGCTTAGGCTTATAAACATTACTTTTTTATTGTTATTTTCTTTTTCATATATATTTTCATTTACTGTCTATTTTATTTGTTAAATTATATGATTACTTGTAAGTTCCTTGACTTATAAATTGTGTTGGTATAAGACTGCTTACTGTAAAAATCTTCTACTTGGTTACTTTCAATCCATCCGTCCCTTTACCTCTCGGTTTGTTTATCCTCGAGAAATGATAGCATACCTAATTTTAAGAAATAAATCACTTTTGTGTTCTTTCGGGTTTGACCATGTTCCACTTGCAGCTCCCACATCTGCCGACGCGACGTTTCGCTTTCACGAGCAGAAAGCATCTTCAGGGCGAGTTTTCAAAGCGCCGTTTAATACCTAATTTTGTTATGAATCTACTTACTTCCTCTATATGAACCTATGTATGTCACTCCACATCTAGATGCAGGCCACTTCCAAGCCTTGTTCATCAACACGCACGAATTCAATATTTTTTTGACCAAATTTATTTTCATCCTCAGGCCGGCAGCACACTGTTCGCCAAGTTGGAGATCTGGAAGGCGGCGAGGCAGGAGGGCGGTGGAATGGGCGGGATGAGCGTCCTTGAAGGTGGACTGAGCAATCAGGAGCAGACAACTCAGGGCAGCGCGACAGGAGGACCTTGGGGGGAAACGTCACAGCACACGACTAGCGCGTCTGGCGTGTCCAACGCCTCCAGCAACGAAGAAGCCTCAGATGGTAAGCAACATAGTGTTACGAATATTTAATTGTGTGCTTTGTTTGTCTGTGTTAGTGTATGTGGTAAAATCTGTGAAGTCTCTAGATGTTAGGTACTTATTTAATTTGTATTTGAAGACTACAGAGGAAGAATGTCAGCAGCAAAAATAAGAAAATAAGTTCGTTAGAAAAAAGTGGCATCTGTGTGTATCTAAAGCTCTGCAGAATTTGTAATGCAACAACAGTCGCTATCACAGTTTATGGCAAATATCAAATTTTGATTTACTCATAATTTTCTTCAGCTGACATTCCTTGTTCTTCCCCTGGAGTCTTCATTTGATGTTTGTATTATTCGAGATTGCTCGAGTGCTTGATGTTCTAGTAAGGGCTCGCATGCTCCAATTCTCAATTATTCGTGAATTATCCTTAGTTTTTATAAGGACTAAAGATCTGCTGATAATGCTATTGCCGTCGATGCCATTTGAGGTGACTGTAGAGTATAATCCTTGACAGGCTCCTTGCTCATATCTTGTTGCACTCAAAGCAAGGATGTTCTGCGCTTTTGATGGGTCTGTAAAAAACAGTCAAAAAATGAAATTTAAATATAATTTCATAATATTTATTCCAAAGAAATAATATATTGTAATCTATGAATCACAAAAAAATGACATTAAAAATGGCACGAGTGTGTTGTAATTTTCCTACATTCATTATTGATATCTGTTTTTAGATTTTAGATAGATGAACGATATCTTCTGTTATCAATTATTTTGTTTTTAAATATGAGGATGACATCCTTATCTAGAATAGATAATTTTGAAACAACGAATATTATTGAATTTAATCTACAAACTCGATATTATAAGCTTGTATTTAGTTGTAAGTAATATCATATACCACCATATATGTGTACTAGATGTATTTGTGAACTAAAAATCACGTGAGTGCCTTAAGTTTGTTACATATCAAAATATTATAACATTATGTAAAGAAGTATACAAGATATTGTCCAAGGTGAGTATACGAGTATGTGTCAATGCGCCGCATACAAAACAAACCATTCAATTTCAAAATCAAAAGTTTATATCTTTCTTTTGATTCGATGGGTTTTGCAATCTAAACAATACAGTAAGTGAATAAGGTAGGAGGAGTCTATGTTATAGGATGCGTTGATTCTATAGAAAATGCTTGTTGTCAATAAACCTCGCTGCGCAGAATATTGTTCTTTATAATGGTTAGCAATGGAGGCTAATCAAAAGTAAAAAACTTTGTTGAATGTAACTATTCGTACAGACAAAAAGACGTACTCAGATGTTGTGATCTAAAATCTGTATTCTATTTTCTTATTTACTGTCTGTTCTCCATTTTTTTTTTTTTTTTTACGTAGATTCGATCCTCCTACAGGTGTCCTTATCCTAGGTAACTCTTCCATGTCTTCCCTTTTTTCTCTATGGATATATTTGTTCAAGAATGGTATCTATATTATCTTCTAAATGCATTCATACTCAGCTTACTTCAGATTTTCGCTAACCTTTGTCATCGTGTCATAGATTTATTATTTTTGTACTTATCGTGGTTATTTTTCTATGCAGCTATTTTAATTTGAACGCCTACAAGTCATTGTATTTTTTTTTTTACTAAAAACACGATATTGCATTAACATCTGATACTTTTCTATATCTGATGCTTTTCTTTCTACGCTTGAATTAAAAATAAGCGTGATTAAACGCCGCACTCAGTGATTTATGCTGCACTTTCCGATGTCAGTCACAGCTAGTTGACTCAGTGACCAAATGGATGAAAAAACTCGCCTGCCATCCCGTTGTGCTGGGCTGTCTCTGGAAACGCTGCACATTCTAACTGTCCGTTGTTCCCATTCCATTTTGAGCGATTCTCTCGACCAGCCTAGCTCTGCCCCATACGCGGGAATGCCGCATTACACTGTTGACCGAGTGACATGAGCTCTCGACGTCTTGTCAGATGCCATCATAAAAAAATCCAGGTTATCGCTTACTGGGAATTCATACATTTAATCCGAGTCTTACGGAAAACTGTCTTACCCGTTGGATTACAAAACAAATGAAAGATTATAAAACGCGATCAAAAGTCATATAACGGTTTGAACCTTGTGATAACTCAATATGTCTTTGATCTTATCTAATCTAACTTAGAAAAAAATAGTTTGACATAAGCCGATTCGTGTAAGATCACGCTTGCGCATGCTGCATGTGTATTTACAAAATAATAAAAATAAAACAAATCTCAAATGGACTTAAGCCTTGCAACTCTTGCCACCCTTTCCTGACATAGGGTTGTAGCTCTGGAAAAGTAAAGAAACGCTGTGATCAATACTAAAAGTTGATATCAATTTTTATTAAATGACAGTTTTTTTTACAGAATGATTGTAAATTTCGCGGAGAGAACCGTTTAAAATTGTGTTTTTAATAGACATTGTTCTTGGCTTTGTTTGAAACGAAGAACAAAACCATCGATAAAAATGCTGCGCAAATAAGATTAGGAGTTAAAGGTACCAAGGTGTTAACAAATCATCTAAAATGTCTTATCGTTTTTGAGGTCACTGATTTTTTGCAGACCCCAAAACTTGTTCTTTTCAGGCAGGTAAAAGGAGGCATTCCTCAGCTAATGCCAAAGGGTCAAATCAAATACCTGAACAGATATTTCTTTGCAGGACTGTGACTTACTTTGCCCTTTGCCATTAATTCACACCAGCTGACATGTACGAAAAATTATCAGAAATATAAAGAAGTAGCGCAGTTTATTTAAATGGCTTATCTTTATATTCTGCATGCAAATATCTCTCGGTTCAATTAATATTATATTGGTTCAACACGGAGAGCTGCTTGGCAGTAACTAGTAACTACGCAGTTGTTGGTCACAATAAGTGTTCGTTACGCAAGATAAGATACAAACCGTGTTTCGATTTACATGGATATCAAGATCTCAGGATTATTCAATTATTAACAGTTAAGTTATACAATTTACATTTTGCAGTACTTACTTATTCGACTCGTTGAAATAACTATGTATGTGATTACTTCGCATAATGTACAACGAATCCTTAAAATGATTATAAATACTCACTAGAAATTGTTTTTTTTTTATATTTCTTAAAGTTTGTTAAAACAAATTACACTCTGTAATGGTTGCTATTCTTTTAAAAGGAGCAAAGAATAACAAATTCATTTATGAAATAATTTTCATACGGCGTGATTTTCTTTAAACAAGGTTTATTGAAGTGCATTGGAGAAACAATCTATATCTCCACAATATGAGAGCTGTCAAACTAAAAGGAAAAGTGAGGTTAAGTGGTACCAACCTGTCAAAAATGATACCAGTGTTAAAAAAAAGATTCTCTATTAAGTTCTGTTAGGTATTTTTCTACTCAAACAGTATTATGCCTAAAATACTAGTATTTAATGCTTTTATTGATTAAATACATGCTTATCATTTTAGGCACGTGTCAAAATATTATCAATATATGCCCGTTTCCTCAGAAAGTAAATATGTAATGAGCAATGTTTATTATGAACTGTGAGGTTCAGAGTCGACCTCTGGTTCTGTGCCCGATATACGCAGTAGCGTTGGTGTAATTATTATTGTTGTAAGTTACAAGACCGCAGGTGAAGGGGCGAGCGATAACCTTGGTTGTTTTGTGGCGATAAGAGCGCTGATAGCGACCAGCGTTATCTCTGAGCGGCCATACTTTGGACAGACACGAGCCCTCTGCATTGCAAGGCATGCTCAGTGTTGCAAGAGACTGAAAACGTCATAATGCAATATAATATATCATATAAGAACATAATCAATTTCGTACACTAATTGATTTAGACAAAAAAATGAGAGTCACATTGCTGATTTGATGGGACCTAATACTTTGTTCTTGGTTTCTAAATAGCCAAGTTTTTTTTGTCCACAACAGGTTTCGAAAAAAAGGAATATAAAAGTGTATGGAAGATCTAACGGCATTACTAGCGAGCAATTTAGTTTTCATACATTTTTTCCCATTTGATGGTGGGGAATATACACGTTGTTTTACTTGGATGTTCGCAGGAATGAGTACCAAATAGACCTACGCATTGCGGATTTGAAAGTCAGATTGCTTCTAGAACGAGAATTTTTAAAAACACATTGTTTCAAGTGGAATACCTGTATAATTTAATTAATACAAAATACCTTCTGATCGTGATTCAGATTGCAAAATGCTCCAATTAAAATGACTTTGATATGAGTAGGTGTACTTACTTACTTATTTATAAGCAAAAGTTGTTTTGAGCATCTTTTACCTACAAACAATTTTGTTTTCCACATTTTCAGTTAACATTTATTTGCTAATGAAAACATATTAAATATCACCAAATATAAAGTGTTTCTTTGCAATTTTCTTAGAAAATCTACTCATAATTAGTAAACGGAAAATTTTTTAGACAAAAAAATGAGAGTCACATTGCTGATTTGATGGGACCTAATACTTTGTTCTTGGTTTCTAAATAGCCAAGTTTTTTTTGTCCACAACAGGTTTCGAAAAAAAGGAATATAAAAGTGTATGGAAGATCTAACGGCATTACTAGCGAGCAATTTAGTTTTCATACATTTTTTCCCATTTGATGGTGGGGAATATACACGTTGTTTTACTTGGATGTTCGCAGGAATGAGTACCAAATAGACCTACGCATTGCGGATTTGAAAGTCAGATTGCTTCTAGAACGAGAATTTTTAAAAACACATTGTTTCAAGTGGAATACCTGTATAATTTAATTAATACAAAATACCTTCTGATCGTGATTCAGATTGCAAAATGCTCCAATTAAAATGACTTTGATATGAGTAGGTGTACTTACTTACTTATTTATAAGCAAAAGTTGTTTTGAGCATCTTTTACCTACAAACAATTTTGTTTTCCACATTTTCAGTTAACATTTATTTGCTAATGAAAACATATTAAATATCACCAAATATAAAGTGTTTCTTTGCAATTTTCTTAGAAAATCTACTCATAATTAGTAAACGGAAAATTTTGAAATAATATTTTGCATAAGTATTATTGTTTATGTCATCGTATTATTAAAGTAAGAAAATCTAAACGAATATTTTAACGGGAAAAATAACCTTAACACTTTGGTGTATTTAACGTTTTTTTACAAACAAAAATAATACGTATCTTGGTACCTACTACCTACATAAAAATATCATTAGCATCTTATTATTTTTTTATCTCAATCCTAAGATTTACTTGTAGCGATGTTCATCAATCAAATTCAATTCCTTCCTATCTATGGTAATCTTTTTGAGGTCCTCGTAAGAGGAACAGCACATATCTGCCAATAAATATCCTGTTTGAACTCTTGGTGTGTTCATCCTTTGCTATTTGACCCTTCGATCTTCCCTCCATTATGGTATACTAGATACCTTCCTGACGTATTGCGTGTCCTTACCATATCGCACGCCTTTGGAACAAGACTTTGAGCAGGTGCCTTTCTCCTACGATTCTTTGGAGATCCTCTTCGAGGTCCTTCCAGGAAATACTCTCATATTTTATTGACATCATTACTTGGTATGGAAATTATTCAATGTTTTTTTTCTATTTTCTCAGATGAAGATGAGGATATATCCGGAGCAGTTGGGATGCCTTCTGCGGCCAGTACTCCTCCAGCAACTGCTGGAAAACCAGCTGGCACCGGAAAACCAGGAGGCGCTCACATACATCTCTGGCAATTCCTGAAGGAGCTGCTGGCTTCACCACAGCTTCATGGATCTGCCATCCGCTGGCTCGACAGAGGTAGAAATTCATCTTCTTTTAAAACTATACACTCACTTATTACTCTTTAAAACTTGTAAGATATACTTCAATTCAAATATATTGTGTAGGATGTAAGAAATGAGGAAAATGCTGTATTACAGCGGTCTTGAAACCGGGGTAAATTACCCCAAATGGGGTATAAATGTTTTTTTTGGGGTAATAAGGATTTTTTTCTTTATTTTCCTTGCTATTTTATTTTTATTTTCCTTGTAAATTAATTAAATAAATAATGTTTATTTAAATATACATTGATTGACTTCTTTTCAAAATGGGGGGAAGGGGTAATATCGACTTACGCAAAAATATTTTGGGGTAATGGTTAAAAAAAGTTCCCCGACTGCTGCTGTCTAATCTAATCATTTAAGATTTATATTAAATGCATTCCTACAAGCAGACATGTATAATTTCGCGCTAACACATGCCGCATGTGAACCTACATTATAAAAACCCAATCTCAAATGAACATGAGCCCTGCAACTCTTGCCGTCCTTCCCTGAAACAGGGGTGACATTGGCAAAGTGAACCATTTTTTACAGTATGGGTGGTCAGCCGCATACCAAAGCTGTAGGTATTAAAAAGCTCTGAACATTCTAATAGAAATCTTAGATGAATCTTGGAAAATCGGAATCAGTTTTTTACTGATCCAAATGACGAAACCAAACAACAAGTCGGAATAGTGTACTATGGCATACTTACTCGTATAAGAATTTTCTTCGGCGAATAAATGTCACAGTTCTATGGGACTAGGGTCCTAAGCAACCAATAAAAAATATGAGTTAGCTTCTCCCATTACAATTTTTATGTCCATAACATTTGTTTCGCCTCCTTGAACTCCAGATATATCATAGATGACAATTGATAGTGTTGACAAACAAATAGATGAGAATAAATGGGTGAAAGTTCACCAGTGACTGATTCTTGTATAAAAATTACTTAGATGTTGACAATCTGTTGGTTCTTGTACGGTATGTTCCTAGGTTGCATTCGGTTCTGACATTTTCTAAAGTAACAAATGAGATGAGATATCAAAATCGATGTATTTTTGAGACGATTAAAGGGAATTGAATAACTTTAAGAATTTTTGTATCGTATTCTGTTTTATTATTAGAATATCTATTGCAGTGAAAGTGTTTGATAACACTCCAGAGGAATTCGATCTCTTCACCTTTTATGATTCAAACACGCTTTATCTTTAAGGCCAGCAGTTTATTTGTAGACTGCTGTTACATTATCTTTATTTATTTATTGTCTTTATGAAAATGGAGATATCAAATGCATTTCTTAGTGAAGTACAAAATGGATTTATAATAGGTCAATTGGCTTAATTTTTTTCACTAAATTAACTTGATATCCGACGGTTAATTTTTCGTTCATCTACTCACCGATTTTAGCAAATAAACAAAGATAAACCAATCGTTTTTGCAGTATAAACCTTTTTGGATTAGCCTCATGCGTATGTCATGTGTATTGTGTAACAACTAACTGACATTATACAAACTCCATGAATTAAGATATCAGGAAACAGGATTACTGTATTGTCATTAGTCTTATCGTCCTTTTAAATGTCATTTCTGAATATCCAAAATATTACTGACGTATGATTAACATAACCCACACAACTTGTAGGTTATACATTTTTCTTATCGACTGTTTTGTTTTCAGGGAAAGGTGTTTTCAAGATTGAGGACTCGGTGAGGGTGGCTCGTCTTTGGGGAAAACGCAAGAACAGACCCGCCATGAACTACGACAAACTGTCAAGATCCATCAGGCAATACTACAAGAAAGGTATCATGAAGAAAACAGAACGAAGCCAGAGATTGGTCTACCAGTTCTGCCATCCATACTGCCTATAAGTTTTCACTTTACCCTGATACTTGTAACGTTGCAATTCAATATTCAATTAGATTCATTAACACAGAGTATTTTGTAATAGTTTATCTATTTGTAATTTATTTTGCCGTAAGCGTGTCTCATATTATACCCGACATTGTAAAATATGTTTATTATGAGTACATTTATCCGATCGCTACGGCAAAATGCTTGTTTTGCGACGCTGCAAGTGCTAAGGGATATTGGAAAAAAAACGCACAGTATCTTGTGTGGTTTTTTTTTGTAAATTTATATGCTGTAGATTTCCTCATTGTAGATACTAGAGACATGTTAATTGTGTCGGTTATTTATTTAAATGCGGACTCGTGCGTGGTTGCAGTTAGCAACGTGCATCTGAGTCTGCTCGCGTGGCTGTTGTGGAAGAGAGAAGTGCAGGCGGTTAGGCATCGTGACACGCTCGTCACGATCTCAAAAGCTTTTAATCGTCGGACGCCGATTAAACAGCGGCTGCCTATTCTTACAAACTACCTGTAGATAAATTATTTTATTTAAATGATGTATTAGCTTAGCAGTGCCGGCCTAGGTTAATCTTTAATCAATAAACCAATGCCTCTGGATGAATCATGAAAGGTAATTTTCTGATCTTCAACAGACGGTAAGTGTGCTTAAGGAATTATTCTATATCCATTTTTTCTTAATTTTTTTTAGGGTTAAGTTAGTTGTTTAAGTTTTGCTGGCGGGTAGGTTGTGTGCTGATTTGTAACCTTGAAGATGTCATTCAGTTCCGAATGTCCAGTGTTGTCAGTTCGGTCCTTTTGTGTGGTTCCCCTCGCTCGTTGGCAGCGTCATACCCCATCGCTCGCGAGCCGGCCCGCTGTGGTTTTTCCTAAAAACAAAATAAAAGGCGCCGATCTGCGTGACTGATATCGCTGAATGGCATTGTTAGAGGTTTTTGCAAATTGCCACGCCGATCGTCAGTGAGTTCTCGTCCCATATATCTATGATATATTTATTGTAAGTTCTATGAACGAATAATGATATATAAGCAATTATTTTAGTTAAATATCACATAGAAGTTATCAATAAATTAATAATGCTTTAATCATAAGAAAGTTACATTTAATTCTTTAGTTTAAAATCATAACACTTAGCTTTCTCATGTGAGATCGCAAAGTTGTTATTATCTTACAATTTAAGTTTGATTTAATGAAACTGCAACTGCGAAGTTATTGCCAAGTTGCAGTGGGTGTCAGTACGCGCCCATTTCATATTAATTAGTAAGATTTGATTATCTTGGGATAATTTCGGAAACCAGAGCTCTTTTCCGAACATATCCTGACCATAATTTTTCATAAATTAATAAAAAAATGTAAATATCTAGCTTATATTTATTATTTACACACCTTTTATTGAATGAACAGTTATTGAATGTTTGAACCCCCGCCGATGTTGTTTAAAACCATAGATGTTCAATATTTTCTTGGTGAAGGGTTTAAATGTAGGTATGTATTGTGTATGACAAAGCGTGGGGTCTAATTAATTATAAACAATATTAATTTTGAATTAAACATTGTATTTATCAGTTTCTCATTAGTTTGTAATTCATTTTGATGTATTAATATTTAAATTAGTTGGTAAGTGAATCTTAAAGAACCAGCCTAGTTAAGGCTCAGTGTGTTGAAATATTATATATTCACCAAGTATATTTTATTGCAAATGCCTCTATGCATGATGTTCCTAACAAAGGGAATGTAAAAATGTAAATAATTGTTCTGTTAATAACATTACTGTAAGACATGAGATTTATATACAAATGGGTAATTATAGCACTTACATAAAGTGGATTCTAAGATTGTATTTTTTGTAGAAAATGTATGATATCTTTGAGATTAATAAAATATATTTTATTAAAATAACATCTTTTACTTTGAACAAATCGATAGCTTAAAAGGAGCCCCTCCCCCCCCCCCCCCCCCCCCAGGAGCTGGGAAACCCCCACTTCAACTGAAAGAGGTTGGTGTGAGGCCGGACCCCTTACCCGTAAAAATAGATAGGTCCCGAATCACCACATGCGACCCCTTCGGGGATAACGTAGGCAAGAAGTTACACCATATGTGTAGCTTAGTTGCAGTAAAGGTAAAACTGAATAAGTGGCATTTTAAGCTAACATGGGTATCTCAGATAAATGCACCCTAACGTGTGAAAATCCTGTAGTTACGAGGTTTTTCATGAGCACTTGCTTATAATGAGTTTACTTACTATGAGAAGTAACACACAATAAAATGTCACATCCACAATTTCTCAAATCAGTGAATCAGTACTACCTTGAAGGGACCAAATACTTACCTAAACGTGTCCATTTGAAACTTAGCTGTATTACCATATATTAAATTTTCATTTTTAGGTATACTTACCTCAAAATATTCAAGAATTAAAAAAAATTAGAAAACTTTATACTACCCACTTAGGTATTCAAATTCCCAATTAAAACTTTTATCTTCTTTTTTAACTATGATTTTTTATCTAGACATATTTCATATCTCTATATTTTTGACTCATATTACAACATACTTTGACCAAAGAAAAATGTTAAAATCATCACTTTTATAAAACAGTTCTTCTCCATCATAAACGGCCCTATTCATTAGACTGGTCGAACCCAAAACCAGAGTTTAACCAGCTATTAGTAGAATGGGAACACCGACTTTATACTGGTTTAAAAATTAAAACATTTTTATGAATAAGGTGGTATAGGTCCACTAAGATAGTTCTAACGACGCGCGACGGACCCAGGGAGGCACAGGACAATGGGAAGACCTAGATCAAGAAGGCTGAGGTGATGGAGGATTGCCATGCGGTAGGAGTACCTATAATGACGATGATGATGAGTTGGTGATTTTTTTACAGTGCCATTTCGTGAAGTAAGTCACTCCAAGGGCGCTTGTGCATGTGATGCCAGAAATTTGCTTGTCTTCAGTGCGTTTCGGAACTTTCCATGGTCTTCTAGCTCTCTCACATGATGAGGCAGGCGGTTCCAGGACAGAGCACCAGCAAAAGGACTGGAGGAGGAAGGTGGCAGGCAGGAAGGCAGGAAGGGAAATAGGCAGCGATGGTTGCAGTTGATCAAGAAGCCAAAGATTTACTCTGGGCTGTCGTACAAGTGAACATCACAATTAGTACATATTCAATTGAAAATTATACAAACTAAAAGGAAAATTTCAGCAATAAGGAAAAACATTTTCTGTGTTATTTCATTTTGAACAAAAACAGTTTTTTTCAATTTGATTAGTCTTGTGTAACAGCTTACGTGACACAAGTTTCTGAAATATATTTTAGTCATTTCAGAGTGACTAATAATAATTTTCCTCGTAACAAAGATATTTTGCAATACCTATCTATCGGTGCAGCAAAATCGTTACCAACTTACCGCAAATAAAGGAAATATTCAGGTCACCATATTATTCGAAAGGATTGTCAATGATATCTTGCATTTAATGGCAACACCAGCTGCAGAACATTAAGTGAATGAGCAATGATTTTAAATTCACAATTAAATGTAATTATATTTTTACGTAAAATTATAAAATTAACATTCCTGATGTTTTACGCTGCTCGACTACTATTAAATTTAACCATAACGTTTACCAAAATATTGGTAGGATTACGTATAGAAACTTAAACAGCGCCTCCGGTGAGTGTCTTAGCTTTTATAACAGTTTTGGTAAAACGCCTTGGTAGAGTTAAAACGCAGTTGCTTTATGCTTGAAGTACTGGTCATTGCTCTGTTGTTTTTCATAGAATTGGAGAAAGGGACCTTGAGTTCACTTTCTCTTCCAAAAGATTCGATGCCGGGAATTGCGTCAGCGCCTATTTATTCTGTGGTATGCGCTAAACATTATGGTATGTCGGTGACATACGTACCCAAGTCGAAATTGTAATGTATCTACCTATGGAAAACTAGGTAGCAACGCAAAAAAACGATTTTCTTTTCTCTATTGTGATTGCCCTAAGGCTGTTTAATTTCATTGTCAATGGTTTCGGAACACATTTGAATTTAGAAACTTTTTTTGGCGGGCAAACTTTAGTCTTGTATGGGACTACGGTCCTTAGCGACCAATAACAACATTTTGTTTACCTTTTCTCTAGCAACCCGGCCGTGTGACGTCAAAAAATTGTCAGTTCATGTGAGGCCCAATTTTAATTTCACGTAGGTATATCTACCTATAGAATATTGAAAGTCATAAAAAAGATAATGGGTACCTACATAATACCTATCGATCCACTTTTCTTTTATTGATTTAGCAGATAGTTACAATCAAAATATCTATCGCACAAAAATTACAAAATATGTCAATCTTGCATGTTGTTTTAGACATTATAATTTAGTTATTATCCTGTTCAAACAAAAGGAAATGTAGGCACCTACCTACTAAGAAGCTTGAAAAAAATATAAATTCACAAAATAAGTGTAAGGGTGTAGGTATTACAAATATCATTGAAACATTTTCATGTGGTAGGCATCGATTTATATAGGTACCTACAAGAAAGTACCTCTGGGTACCTACGTCTTGTGGTAAACTAGAATGTTGACGACCTTGGTGCGGTAACGATAATGGTAGGTACGTAGCAAAAACTTAATTAAAGTAAAAATACGTAAAATAATTTTCGGGAAGCTATTTTACTCATCTACCAATCTATATTTTTTTAATGAAAAATCCAGGTTCATTCCAAAGGCATAGGTACATCGGCACTTATTTACCAAAATATGCTGAGATATCACTAATAATTATTAACTCATCATCGGTTGAATTAATTGTATTTTTTACCTAATAATAACCTAATAATAATGGTAGCTACTAGAACAAAACAATAGCAAAAGAAAAATGTCTGAATCTACAACTCAATGGAATCTACGCCTCTGTTTCTTTTGCTTTTAGCAACGCCATCTTGTGCCGAACAAAGAAAGCGACATCTTAATTCAGACAGTGTGGCGATATGATAAAATATGCGTCGAAATAAGAGCGCCAGCTTTGGAGATTTTGTACGGATAGTACCTATTTTTATATTGATTGAATATTAAATGAAATATTTAATTTCAAAATATTTTCAATGCTTAAATGCGTCAACTACTTGATTTCAGACTACGAAATTTGGTATTTGGAATGAGTTTTAGTGCGATGTTATCCCCAGTTTTGTTTGAAAATGGCGAAAGAAATGTCAAAGGTGATACGGGGATGGGGTCGTAGCGTTTGTTTATGAACTTCTCTTTCATTTGCCCTTTGCAATTTATAATGATTTTTTAGTTCATTTAAAAATCAAGTGCACACCCAACATTAAAATGAGTGTAACCAAAGAAAGCATACGCAACATGTCACCATTAGCCACCCCAGACCGATCCAATACGGTCGTAGAAATCCACAGTAGGACAAATGTTATAAATAGTGACGAAAATTCTCCTGAAATAGTGCATAGAGTACGTAAAGATAGTACTAAAAATGATAGATCAAAAAGCTTACCGAAGCCTGAAGAAGGTCAAATTCAAGATGTCGTCCCAGCTTCTGTCATAAACGTTGAAGATATTTCCAGTAGAAGTCAAAGGGCGAGAGAATCGTGGGTGGAATCTGACTTTAATGTGTCTGCAGAGGGAGAACTGCAGATCCACAATCAAATCAAACAGGGGATTATGGGGTTCATGGAGAACGAAATTAAGAAATCAGATATTAAGCATCCAATAGCAACGCTTTCAGCATATGTGAACTCCATGACAGAATCAGAAGAAAATCTGCGCAACAGCAAGAGCGGCTCGCGCCCCAGCAGCGGACACAAAGAAAAGAAGAGCCCTTCTAGAAGAAAAAAGAAGAGGATATCGTCTAAGCATCGGTCTGACATGGGATCTGATTTTGATATCACAGTGTCGAGCATGTGTGCTTTAGAGAAGGTTGACGATTATTTGAGGGAGTATAATAAAGGAGAGGAGGTGACGCTGAGCGGGGATTTGGAAATAGAACCAAACGATCTGGCCAATAACAACGGCTCATCAAAGGAGAGTAAGTTAAAGCCAAGGAAGAGGAGAAAAAGCCGTCACGAGGAAGGGAAGAGGGACAAGAATGCCAACACGAGGGATGTGAGTCCCCGGGTGTTTGATCCTTCAACTGGTAAACATGTCAAACAAGCAGCGGGAGCCAAACCTTGTACGTAATGTTAACTACTTTATTTACCACACTATTAAGTTGTTTCTTATTGTAGACACTCCATTTAGAGTCTATTTGTAGACAGCCTTTTACTGTATTTGATGTATTTCTATACATTTTCATTCATCATACCTTCAAACATTCACTGCCACCTAATGTGCCACATTCAAATTCATCTAATTCTGATTTGCAATACTTTCATTATTGAATTGTTCACATAACACTTTCAGTACGCCCCACTCTTGACCTCTCCTCTATGCTGGATGACCTTGGCTCCGATGTAACTACCTACAATGAGCGCCACATTGATAATCCCTTCTCGTCCCCGTCTCCGATGACTTCACCCAATGACGGTGCTCTGGAAGGAGCTTTCAGTGGAAGACCTGATAAGATTTATGTCCAGAGAGGAGGAAACTTCAGAGCTGTGGCGAGGGAAAGAGTGCTGGGGGAGGCACAAAGAAGGGCTGATGAGCGGAAATATTTCAGGTTTGAAAATGACTTTGTCAATAATTGAAATTTTCATTTGAGCTTCACATTCCCACAGCAGTTTTGAGGTTGTGCTAGGTAGGTAAGTATACACCATTTTAATTATACTTTGAAACAGTTATTAATTTACTGTAAAATTCCATGAAAGAAAAAAATAAATATCTTGAAATGTAGTGATCAAGATTTTAATTCCCTGCATTATAATGTACGTAAAAAATATTGAGTTGTTCCTTTTACAAATAATTTGACAGCTTAAATTTGTTCTTTTGTTATTCCTCTAACTTTTAAAATTTAAATATGGCTGTTCAGGTTTGAAAAAAAAACTGCTGTTGAAATAAAGTCACTAGGTATCCTGACAAATACCTATCCACGTTTATTTTTACCCAGGTAGGTAACATAAATTTGGTTTTCCTTTTTTCAAAAAAAAAAATATTTGTTTTTTCTGTATAGGTACTTTTTAAATTTAAATACGGTTGTTAATGATAAAACAAAAACTGTCAGGAGAGGTGAAGTCTAAAAGTACCTACCTTTTATTTTTATTTACTCAGGTAAATAATCCTGAATAATTCTTTTTTCAAATATATTTTGGCAATTAATTTTTTTTTATTTTTTGGTTGCTTAAATAAATGGCTGTTATAGTTAAGACAAAATATACCATTTGTGAAGACAAAGTAAGGAAGTATGGATTTTGGATGAGGCAGGTAAAAACATACTTTTTAACCTTTTCGATTCTGAATTTATTTGCTACATACGCACCGCCAGAGCGGAATACTTTTTTGAGGTTATTTTTTTACACATAAATTGATTTCCTACCTTAATTACTTGATGAAACTTCAAAATTTATGAAAAAATATATATTCATTAGTTATCCAGGAACACAAATCACAAACTTTCAACAAATGTTTTCACTTGTTGTTTTATATAAAAACAAGTAAATCACAATAATATTACTTAAAAGTATATATTATACGCACATTCCATAACTAGATTTTATATCCATTAGGTTTTAAACAATTTTTTTACTCACTTAAATACTCGTCACTAAAGAGAAAAATATATTAGTTATTTTACAAAAAAACAAAAAACGTAAACAGTTATATCTATCTGAATAGAGTATAATTGCGTGGATTTTGTCTATAAACATTGGTACACACGCGCGGGACGAGAGATCGAGCTATTCCGATGAAATATTTGAGAAAGAATATTTTCAAAATATGTATAATATGAGATTTTATTAGTGTACCTATAATGTAAGCAACAAAAAAGTTTGAAAAATTTGAACACCGATGTCAGGGAAAGCTTTAAACTTCGATGACATGGATAGATGCCAGCCGCACTGTATGCAAGTTACGTCATGACATCTATGCATGCCAGCCGCAGCCAAAGGGTTTAGCAATACCTACCCATAATATTTTTTTTAAATTCAAAACTTTATTTCTTTGCGAAGTCTTAGTGCATCTTTTTTTTCATTTAGTGCTATTTGCGAAGGCTTTAGTTTTTTAAATGGTGGAATTTGTGCTGAGCCATCAACATGTTATCATTATTGTTTCTCTTTCTTTCCACAACTTTTGAGGAGTAAATAAGGGCTTAATAGTGTTTGCTTTATTGTTAAAGCTGCCATGATGATTGCACTAGAATATTACCATGAAAAATCTCATTTACTATCTTTGTCTGATTCAAACATCGATTAGCATAAAAATATATATAGATGGAGCGTCAGAGCTGTTTGGTGCGCCAAAAGTAAGTGCGCTTTAGGGCATCCTCTTACAAACAAGGTCTTGCTTTTATCAGTTTCCAGGACACCATCATGTTAATGTTTCTTTTTGATACATGACCTTAATATCTAATGTCTCAATACTTCGTTGTTTACCTATTATTGTGTTTCATGGTTTCGTTTTTACTATGAGAAGAAACAGACATACTCCATCTATGTCTTTTGTATTGATCAATGGATCCAAAGTATTAATTAAAATAACAATCTGTTTCAGACTGAGCAGCCTAACACCGTTAGATGTTGCCATAAGTGCTCAGGGTGGCTGGCGTGGTGTTGCCACACTGTGTCACGGTCTGCTGGGAGGTTTGTCGCTGATGCATCTCTTGGCCGTATGTTATGGCGACAGCACCCGGCCGGGGCATCTGTCGTTTCACGCCGCCATTGTTGTGCCGTATTCAGCTGCCTACTACTTCTTGTGCGCCTGCTGCTTGGTGTCAGTTTTTGACAGGTGAGAATTGAGGTTATGTAGTCAAATTATAATTAATTTTGCAGGTACTGGCCTTTACAAGAATAACAATGAAGTTGGAAAATTACAAAATTCTTTCAGCGGGGAATGACACCTCGGATCTAAGAGACAGATCCTTAGAAATGTTAACAAAATATTAGTTATATGGTTAGAAACCTAAAAGCGATCTCACAATTTTCTCCCATGTTTGTGCCTAATCATTCCAATTGCTTGGTCAATGGGCAATGCATTCTTTTACTTTTCCAAATGAGACATAGTTTTGAATAAATGAAATGTAAGTAAAATCAATTTATTTGTACCTATATTCTTTTGAATGTATTTTTTATCACTAAATAATAATGAATTACTTTAGTTAAATTAATCAGTTATACATTGTTGAATTATACAAAGGTTACATAATTTTAGACCACTTATTCGTAACACTGACAATCCCATAGTGGTTCTTACAAAACATTTTATCTTTGATTCTTTGATATGTGTACTTAATGTTTCCAGTCTGGACATCAGTGGCATCTCGTACGCCACCAACATCCAGCCGCACCTGCGCAGCCTCCTGCTGGGGCTGCTCTACATGGTGTGCATGCTGATCACCTTGTCCAGCCGCAAGTACGACGAGATGATCGCCTTTGAGTTCCGCCCTGACTTCAACGTGACGCAAGCTGACACCAATTCTACATCGGTGGTGAGAAGCCAATCTCTCATTCCAATGGCACTACATGCTCTCCCTCCTCTGACCCACGCCCTGTATATCCATCCCATCCAGGGATATGTCACAGGACTCTCATGCAAAACATTTATACTGATGCAAGTGGTAGAAGGCCCTCCCGTGAGGCTAACACTCTCTCCGGTGTGAAACAAGACAAGGTGGCTCAGAACACAAGCAAGCAATGTAGCCATAAGTGAAGGAATGTAAAGGCTCTATAATTTTAAATTACACCCTGTTGGGTTTCGCTACAGCCCAAATCTAGAGGTGGCCTACCTAAAGGATCGTCTTCAACTCTTCTCGTCACCTCGAGAAGCTGTGTGGGATGTCTCTTCACAGTATGTTTCCACCGCAGCTGGATCCATCCGAACGGTGTCCTTTCACTTAGGCATCAAGATGAGCACTTATTAAACGCAACTAAGCTACACATATTGCGGACAGGAGCTTGCGGGTAGCCGGGCCAGTTGCCTGGAATAAGCTGCCTGTCGACCCTTGCTCTGACCAGCGCACCATCGCCTTCAGAAGAGGACTTAAGAAAATGCTGTTTTCGAAGAGCCACGGCGCCCTTGAGATGGTCTGTGATCATTAAACGGTGCCACCGGAAATAAATCATCCATCATCATCATCATATAGTGTAACTTCTTGCCGTGTTATCGCCGAAAGGTTTCACATGTGGCTAGTGGAACTTATTTTTTTTACGGGCCTTATTTAATTTATTATTTTAAAACCTTATTATGACAACTCCTCGGGAGAAAGTATCTCAGTCTTACTGCCACTGTGAAACAGCTCTTCTATATTGTTATTTTGCCCTGGGAGATGAATATCACAACACTTTTTATATTTGCTGAACTGAAGAGTTATTATTAAATGTTTCAGGCGACATTACCCGATTACTACTCCACGTGGTCTCACCTGTCAGTTTGGAGAGCCGTGTTGCCCATAATTGCCGCTGCGTTTGTCGCGCTGGCAAGACAGGAGGACGCTCTCTACAAGGATCTCACCAAGCTGCTGCAGTTCAAGCATTCCCTGCAATCTATCGGCGGCTAAATACAAGTACAAGAAAACATGATGCTAGTCATCTGGAGCTAGTCACTTATTTTTATTAACCTACCTGATTATTTTGTGATCTCAGATTTTTTGCATTTATTTTTAAAGTTACATTTAAAGAGTGCACTTTCAATAATACTTGGTGATTTTAAACTGTATGAAAAGGAAAAACATGTGTGAATCTTGCAGGGCTGGAAGTCTTCGTCACCACGGTAATTCTTACCTACCGAATATCAGTAATATTTGGATGTAGACAAATCAGCTGTTCACTTGCGGCCATCTTGGATTGACAGGTCTTCATACAAATATTACCGATATTCGGTAGGTAAGAATTACCGTGGTGATGAGACTTCTGGGCCAGGTTCTATTTTTTTTTCAATGTTAAATCATTAAAGCTATTGTTGAAACTATAGTACCTTACGGTGTTATTCACACACAGCAAATCCATGGCTCAACTGCCACTTAACGTGAATTTTCCATACAAAAAAATGATAATTCGTGCATCAGCTTGTGGATCAGATGCGTTGTGAATAGCGCTGTTAGATTTAAGCTAGATTTAAGTTCTTTTATAAGTTAGATTTAAGTTCTCTCAAATTCCATATTTTATTTCAATGTAAGGTTAGTCTGTAGAAAATATAAAATTCTTATCATTTTTTATTTTTATTTTTGTAACTTTTCAAATTGTTTTGGTGAAACATTGTGGAATTCCATTTTAAATATTTGATTCAAAAAATATTAATAAATAATTTTTAGAACACTTCAATGAAAAAACTTTGTTTTAATCCACTATGAGTATTTATTTTATGAAAAAACGTTTTCGGAGATCATTCTCCATCTTCAGTTTCTTATATACTAAACTTAAAACTAATAACAAGACATGCAATTTATGTGGGAGGGGGCGGGGCTAAAATTGAAAGGAGGGGGGAAGATATGGGCGGGATCTGGACGTTAATTAGATTATTTTTATTAATTTTAAAATATGAATTTATTTCTTGTGTTTCTAGGATGTCCATCTTTTTTCCTTTTTGGCAATTTGAAATAAGATGTAGATTACTATCATCAAAAAAGTGTCCCTCATTTCTGGCATGGTCTGCCATCTCGGAATTAATGTGGATGTTCTTGACACCATTTTTGTGTTCTTTGTACCTATCCTTCAGGCTTCTTCCAGTCTGTCCTATATACACAGAGTCACAATTTTTACAGTCAATTTTGTAAATACCACTCTTTTCCTCTTTTGGACAGACTGGAAGACTTGGACAGACTGGAAGAAGCCTGAAGGATAGGTACAAAGAACACAAAAATGGTGTCAAGAACATCCACATTAATTCCGAGATGGCAGACCATGCCAGAAATGAGGGACACTTTTTTGATGATAGTAATGTACATCTTATTTCAAATTGCCAAAAAGGAAAAAAGATGGACATCCTAGAAACACTAGAAATAAATTCATATTTTAAAATTAATAAAAATAATCTAATTAACGTCCAGATCCCGCCCATATCTTCCCCCCTCCTTTCAATTTTAGCCCCGCCCCCTCCCACATAAATTGCATGTCTTGTTATTAGTCTTAAGTTTAGTATATAAGAAACTGAAGATGGAGAATGATCTCCGAAAACGTTTTTTCATAAAATAAATACTCATGGTGGATTAAAACAAAGTTTTTTCATTGAAGTGTTCTAAAAATTATTTATTAATATTTTTTGAATCAAATATTTATTTTTGTAGTTAGAACTAGTTGTAGATTATCTGCATTCCATTTTACTTTGATTGATCTAGTCACAAACTCTTAAGTTATATCTTTAATGTGTATAAAAAGTACATGAATATTTAACAATCTTGCTGGCAAGAGTTGGAAATGAATGTATTCTTAATCATAATTGAATTACCTGAGTATTGTATTGAAGGAAGCAAATATTGTAAGGAATATCATTAAAGTAAATAATGTAAGCCTATCATTTTTAATAGGAATCCAATAGAAACACACTACGTGCCAAATGTATTGAATCATTGGAATGTAAGTCTACTAAAATACTGTCAGGAAAAGCTCACAACAAATTCCAATCCATAATAGTTGATGATATTTATTGCATCTTTATGACTCTTGGTCATTCCAAAGGCGTGATAGACATAAACGGTGTTAATCACACACAGCAAACCCATGGCTCAACTGTTGCCTAAGGCGATGACCTGTGGATCAGATGATTTGTGAATAACATTCCTTGACTTATAGGTTGGTATGAGGCTGACCATCCATACTGTAAAAAATGGTTCACTTTGCCAGTGTCACCCCTGTTTCAGGGAAGGTCGGCAAAAGTTGTGGGGCTTATGTTCATTTGAGGTTTGAATTTTATTTGTAAGTACACCATCAGCATTTGTAAGCGCGAACTACACGTGTTTGTTTGTGGGCATACATCTGAGAGCTTTGAATGAATATATCCTTGCAACTTGGATTGTAGATTATAGATTGTAATGATACATGGATTTCACTAATCTATTAACAGCACAAAAAAATGAATTTATAGGTAAGCTTGTAAGCAAAATGGCAGCTTTTCTAAGTAATGTAATGTAAATTAAGTTGTATAAGTAAGGATACGTTTAAGTTAGTTATTTCTGTCCTACAAAAAGGCCTAGGTGTGTTATTGCATGGAAAGCATTTTAAATTATAGTGTACAAAGTTTGAAACTATGTTTAAATCTGCTCATCTTACCTATAGAGGCGACCAAAACTGTCAATATTATTATATTTGCTCATAGTATGGAAGCCTTTATAAATTGTACTTGTAAAAAAGTTGGGAAATCTAAGTTTTTTCTCATTTGATTATCTGCGTGCCCTATGATCATAGTTTGCTGCATCATTACAACTTGCAGCACTTGAGCGAAAGAGGAACACAGCTGACCGTTGTTATTATAGTGTGGACCATTGAGTGGGTGGAATTTTTTGACAACCTTGCTCCCATTGGCAACACTAGCGCTGTTTAACTTTAAATAAGTTGCAATATCAACGAATCACGCTCAGACAGTTAAAGAGGAACAGAATGGCAATCAACCAAAGCTGTTTTGTGCACACACCTTACTTTATGTCCACCTTGCTTGTAAAGCTATTCTCATTTTTACTTAACTGGATCTTAATTCTCTCAATCGACAGAAAAATAGTTTTAATAAAAAAAAAACATGGTTGTAGTGATACTTGAGATAAAAAATTGTATTCATTGTTTTCTGTTCTAAAAGTGAAACATGTTCATTTTATTAATTTTGTTCATTACTTAACTGTGACCTTGGTTCACTTTGACAATGCCACCCCTGTTTCAGGGAAGGTCGGCAAGAGTTGCAAGGCTTATGTTCATTTGAGATTGGGTTTTTATATTGCAGGTACACATGCGGCATGTGTGAGTGCGAAATTATGCGTGTCTGTTTGTGGGAATGCATTTAATATGAATCTCAAATGATACATATCTTTGCAACTTAGATTTAGACTCAGACCTCAAATTCCTTATAGCAATCAGTAATTATACCTGGGTAGCCAAAATTGATGAAAGTGGAGTAAAATAAATAAAGACAGACATTTTTATATTTATTTTTATTATTTTGTGATTTGGTGAACAAATTAGTTGATTAATAAAAATGTATCTATAACATTGAATATAGATTATTAGTGATATTGTAAGTACATGTGAAAATGTTAAACAAATAACTAACATTTATATAGAATTCAAATAAATTCATAAATATGTGAAAACACAGTTTTTTTAATAGATCATTCAGTTTTATTGTACATCAAAAAATTATGTTAGGATGATTTATTTGGGAAGCGCTGCTTTTTTATGAATTACACGTTAGGAGTCCTCTGCCAGCTTGGTAGTCGCTATAGAAAGCGCCATTCTCAAGCAAGACCCAGTTACGGTAGGGCTGGATGGACCTTTGGTGACTGCTCTTTGGTATAGGTAGAGGAATTTTGCATGCCGGTGAAGAGCATATTTGAATTTTATTTGCACTTTTCCGGGAATCGAACCCACTACCTTCCGAAACCACTAGACTGCAGACGGGTCAAAATGTGCATTACCATTTCTTTTTAAAGAATCTTGCTAAGCATAATCTGTAGTTATTTTTTTTCATTAACTCATTTAAATTCTTATTTCAATTCAAGAATGAGATGTTATCATAAATGATTTTGTATTGATAAAGAAATAAAACCATTGTATTGACTACGAAGAAGTGTTAATGTGGTGAGGAAAGAGCAGGACAGGGCAAGCTTCAGGAGGAAGCTGAAGACGCACCTGTTTGAAAGGTTATACCCGGAATAAAGGGCCCTTGTGACTAAATTTTGGTGAAAACGGCGCTTCAGAAAAAAAATCAACCAAATATATATACAAAGGTACTCTCACATTCAGTGCTTTTGAACCAAAATGTGTGTGTTTTGTGTGAAGTATTCAATTTAAAAATGTGAATAGATATAAGAATGTCATGACATGTGTGATTAACAATAAACTACGCCGACGTTATGTTACATGCAATTCCCAATGTGCTTGAATACATATATACAATATATAACAACTGAGTTATTATATAAAATCTATAACTAGTTTGTAATTATGAAAATAAATTAGTTTATTTTAAAATAAGTAGAATACAAGAAAAGCGTTTTCGAATGGCCTGCGTAAAAATTTCCTTTGAAATGTTGTTAAATGGCAATCTATGATTTTTTGAAAATGAGAAATATTAGTCATAGAACCGAAGGTGCAAATATAGGTTTTCCTCAATTGCTACCTTTGATTCTGTATGATTCATACAAAAATTATAAACATGTCAATGCCTTTGATTTTGTATACAAAAACTCATTTTTTTCTCTCAGAAACGTCTTTTCTTTCTACATAGTTAATCTAATTTAAGCCACACATAATTTTATTTCTAGCTATTCTTTGGATTGTAGCTTAAAACATTCAACAAGTTAGTGTTCTAATTGTTAAAAAAAAATAAGTCTTGTAAAATTAATTTATCCAAAGAAAATAGAAAAATAATTGAAATGAAGGATTATTTGTTTGATAACAAAAATGAAAAAGAACACTTTTCATTTAAGCTCCAACCAACATTTTTTAATTTGAAAAATCCTTGGTTGGACAAGGGGACTTTAGCGGAACTTTAGTAAACAAATTGTGTACTGGGTTTCTTTAAAACAATTTTTTGTTTTTGTGTTGAAGGGTGTTTGGTCGATAAGGAATATTATCTTGGAATTATGCATATCTGCTTGAAAGAATATGAAAAAAAACACTCGGAATTGTTTTGGAATCACTTATGGATATAACATCACAATAAGGAATTAAATGATAACTCATTATTTCATAGTTGTGATTTCTGGCCAAAAACAACAACCTAATCATGCTTCAATCATTGTATTCGTTGGACTTGCCACCCTGTAACTTTTTACTGTCCCGAAAGCTGAAAAAAACATGAGGGTGGGGTGCTTTGCCATGATTTAGGAGATAAATATTGCATCGCCGGAATAGCTCAAGGCTATACTAAAAAGCGCAAATCACAAGTGCTTCTAGAATATGAATTAGTGCTGGCACAAGTATATTATATCGGAGAAGGATTACACCCTTTTTTAACAAACCTTGTACATTGAATTTTTGTAAGTCAAAATTATTTAAGTACACATTTTACATTCAATACAAAAAAAACAAATTATTGTACTATAATCTAAGTCATTAAAAGAATATTTTAGAATGAATGTAAGGGTGGAATACTAAGGTATATAATTATAGACTCTTATATCCAATAATAAATAAAGTAAAACCTAAAAGTCTTGTGCCTGCTTCAATTGTTACAATTGTAAAAACATTCTCTATCTCTGACCTACGTTGTTTCATCTTAAAGCTAGCACCTTGTTTACGATAAGTACATTTATAACGTTACGCTAAAATATTAGATATATTACAAAATATATTATATACACATATATCTACTAAATAAATTTACAGACCAAAACATTACTAAGTATATTCAGATCTTATAAAATGACGTATTTATGTGTCCTTAAAATGAAAAAAAAAAAGAAAAACTAACAAATCCCATAGTTCATTTGTTTTACTCTTATTCAGGATTTAAAAAAAATTTTTCATTGCGGCCAATTTTCTTTTCAATAAAAATAAAAGGCGTGAATGATTTCTGAATGACCTGAATAATTTCATAGCAACACTAAGTCAAAAAAAAATGACATGTTACATGCAAAATTTCCTGTTTTGAATTTTTGTGTTGGTACCATTTGATAATAAAATCACTGTAAAAGTTTTTGACTGTAATGAATTAAAATATTTTATGTAAGTATTGTTTGAATGAACCCATTCTCAATAAGTGAATAAAATGTTATTAAAACCCAGGGGAAAGCCTAAATATTTAATGTAAAAAATAAAAATATATATGAAGGAAATTCTTTTGTATTTTTTATAAAAAATAGTTCTATATTTATTTTTATGTTTTTCGTTGTTTATGCATATATTTTTTTGGAAAAAACTAAGTAAGTACCTTCTATGTACCGATTTTTAGTACATGTTTATGCAAAATTACCATTATTACATTCTTTTTATTATTTTCTACCAGTTAACACATTTTATTGTCTCTTCATACATTACTTTTACATTACATTTGACTCTTTTATTACTTTAGTTAACATTTGATCAGTGTATTTATGGTTTATAAGTGACAGGAATAGATATTGTTATTTCATTCCATAAATTTCAGTAATCATCGAAGATGCTAAAAACCTTTTTTCATAAAAGAAAAATATCTAAGAGAACTACTGAATAAAAATATGAGTGCTACATTAGGTACATGAAAACTGGTAAAATAAAAATGGTTTCAGAATGTGGTTGAGGGGATGAGGCTTTGGCAAGCGAATTTGCATTATTAACTGAAAACACGGTCTGAAAACACTCTGACCAATCAGTCGTAACGTTTTAGTTGCATTACCAATTAGTCAATTCAATAAAAAAAAAACTATGGCGTTTAAACTATGTTTTCTTACAATTTATACTGAATTAAAAGATGATTCAGAACTCGGGTGCACACTTTCCATACTTTACGATGGATTGCTTTTCATACTTATGATTTCAACTGAATTTTTTAATAAAATAGATTAGTGAAGAGGTATGCAATTCATCCACCTATTTTGCCTGGCCAGATCGCAGGTATTAAGATTATCAATTTATAATGCATTATTTTATTTATTTAATGAATTATTAATTAATAATATCCCAATGACATCTGTTGAACGACGTTTGAAGTTATTATCGATAGGACACGGCACAGGCGGGGATGGAACCTGCGGTAGTGTCAATAATGCAAACTCGAGTGCCAAAGCCTTATCCCCTCGTCCATCCCAGCGACGTCATGTCTGATGCTTTATTCTCTGGAGAAAACTTACAACAACAATGGAGAAGAATGATGACCAACTTTGTACTAAATTAACACGCAGCATATTAGAATGGGACAGTATCACTGATAGAGGGAATCGCAGCACTTTTCTCCGATGCACTTCTGTGCCGCGAGTGTCTTCTCTTCTTGGAGTGCACCGGGCAGTGCGCCCTGTCTGTGATCCCAAACGCATTCGCTCTGGAGACTTTCCCATTCCTGTAGCTGCTGTGCACACTTTGGTCTGAAACTGACTTATCGTAGACTCGGGACTTGGAGTTGCATTTTCTGGGTGCGCTGGTTGTTGCAACTGGAACCTTGCGTGGCGGAGGTCAGTCCAGGATGTCCTTGAGCTTGACATAGAGGCAGCAGGAGATTATCATCCCGAAGATGGGAATGACGCTTATTCCGAGACCGACAGCACCCAAGATGATCAGATGTTCCCGAATGTGGTTTGCGAATGGCCGTATGCAACCCTGGAAAGTATAAAGCGATTTAATTTAAATAGAAATTTACAGTTTCAGAGTAGCACTATTGTACACTAATCTATGGTTTCAGAATGAAAGATTATGATGAAGTATTTTTGTAGTCTATAAAAACTTGCCATACTTTCATTTGATTTCATTTGATCCATTTTTCATTGGATGATTGGACGCTGGGAGTCTACTTAGTTATTTACTTAACCCCAAAATAGGTATTTTTTGACATGACAACCCACATTTTTTTCAGAGAGCTACAAGTTTTACTGCTTGGTAACACTAAATTACAAAGCAAGGTCAACACAAAAAATGTTAGGGATTCGTTTCGCAAACATAACATACCGATTTAGTAAGTTTCATTTGAAGTAAAATAATTAAATTGGCATTTATGAAAAAAAACATGACTTAAAAATACAATAACGATACTATTATGAATGTCAGTAGTTTAATGGTGAAAGCCATTATTTATATAAGGAAACTAATAATTGTTCCATACTAAAAAAGAAAAATAAACATGTTTTTGATTTTTGTAAAGTTTTTTTTTCATGTCGATTTTTTCAAGGCTACCAAGGTTTTCAAGGCTATAATCTATTTCAATAATGTATATCTATATATGAGTCACTTTATTTAATGGTTCACTTTGCCAATGTCACCCCTGCTTCAGGGAAGGTCGGCAAGAGTTGCAGGGCTTACGTTCATTTGAGATTGGGTTTTTTATATTGTAGGTCCACATGCGGCATGTGTAAGCGCGAAATTATACATATCTGCTTGTGGTAATGCATTTAATATGAATCTCAAATGGTACATATCTTTGCAGCTTAGATTTAGATTAGTCGTATAACTCCAAACGCCGTCATCACCAAATTTTGAGATATTTATTGAATTTGATTCTGCGTAGTGTAACAAATCATTTGCTGTGTGCGATGTGATGAAAACCTCACTTAATCCTTCGTAATTTTAATTGAAAAAGTATGATTTCGTGCAAACGTCGTCATCTCTAACTGGTTCCAAATTGCGTTCAAAACACAAGTTTATTTTTCTCAAAATCATCGCGTAAGGAGTTGACGGCGTTTGCATTTATACGACTCATATATTTTAATCTCGTAGTCTAGGCATGTAAAATGCCTGTCAAACACACCCCCTGTTACTCAAAAGGTAAGGAATATAATAAATGTATTTCATCAGCCGTTCAATCTTTTTTTGTGGAAGCCAAATCGTAGGGGATTTAATACAAAATGTCAAATTGTCGCATGAAAAGGCAAACCCACCTACATCATAATATTATTATAACCGAAGGTAGGTATGTAGATCCTTATTATATTGATTCTAAAAAAGCGCCTAACCCGGGAAACCTTTTGTTAAATTTGATGAAAAGCCGGTAGAGGTGCTAGGTAAGGATATTATGTTTTCTTTGGCTTTTTGGCTCCTTGACGTGTGTATATTAGGAGGGGAGAGAGGGGCACATCGGGGAGGTTAAGAATTAAACTATAGCTTGCTCTCTTGTCTGTTATAAAATTCAAAATTTGATACACATACAGAATAACTAAATTGCGATAAAAAAATCTTCACTCAAACTTTGTTAACACCTAAAAGGCTGAGAGCTGTCTTTTCGGGCAATCATCAGATGCAAGAATGACCCTGATAAAAAGATCGAAAAAACGTGGAAAGTCTACCTCCTCATCTTACACAACTTTCATATATATTTATGTATGTACATTCCAATTAAATATGTGAGTGGGTATATTTAAGTGTTAATCTTGTAAACTACAATGTTGGTTCATCAAAGTTTTTGACTTAGGCATTTAGATTTATTAAACAGTGAAAATAAAAGTAGTATATATGCTGTTTCATAAAACAGTTATTTTTAATGAATATTTAACCGCATGTTTGTACAAAATTTAAGACTCTCAGCAATAAAGTTCTCAATTCTTTCACATGGGTGTAGTGCGACTGCATTAATAGGTGGGTGTATGTGCTTTATCGTGTTGCAGCTGAGATCTTATACTAGTAGGCAGGTATGGAGTGCATGAGCGGATCGACTCGTCTCGCTCATGTGAATTACGTGTAAAACATGCACGTTTCCTAATTTTTTATTCAACAAGCATTTCGTAGGTTATTCTGAACTGATGGACCAACAAGAATTAAGAAAGTGTTGTTCTCACCGAGTAGTGTATGTTGGAGGGGTGGTCCCTGAGGCCGCACTTGGGGGTGGGGGTGCGGCAGCAGGAGTCAGGGACGAGCCGCTTCTCCCCAGGGGAGCGCCGCAGCCAGTAGCTGGCCTTCCAGTCCTCGAACCTGATGGCGCCACAGCAGTCCATCTGGAAGCCATCACGAAAATTAATTGGAAAGTTGAAAAAAAAAATGCGAGGATGTTCCTACCAAGAAAATGTTATTTTAAAGTAGAAAAAGACGAGGAAAGTGAAGGTGTATGAATTAATTATTAGTGTCCTAGCAACTGCCATTTACTCGTATTTATAATTCTTTATTTTCAAACGTATAAAAAAGTTATTGTGTTTTAAAACTAATAGGCTTTCTGGTGTAAACCCAGCCTTATTCTGCAGAATAGGAAACTTTTTAGTAACTGTAAAGAGATTTTAAATATGAATTTGAAAATAAGTGCCTTTTCACACGGAACGAGTTCTGCCCGGTCTGTCTGTGTTAGCGCGCGATTAGCTGGACAAACCGTGTGATATCTACATACAGACCTACACTAATCTAATCTAATCTAAGCTGCAAAGATATATATCATTTAAGATCTACACTAAATGCATTCCCACAAGCAGATATGTATAATTTCGCGCTAACACATGCCGCATGTGGACCTACAATATAAAAACCCAATCTCAAATGAACATAAGCCTTGCAACTCTTGCCGTCCTTCTCTGAAACAGGGGTGACATTGGCAAAGTGAACCAATAACGGTTAAAATAAATGCGGTGCAAATCGGAACTTACACCGCCATCATTTATTACGTCACTTTTGATAGTTCATCGTGACGTTTACTGAATTGCTAAAATGTAATAAATAAATGGTGGAAGAGATAAAAAGTACCTATTGATTAAATTATATTATCAAAAAACATTGATTTAAATAACTATTTAAAAAATTCAAATGGAAACAAAGTTTTAATTCACTTATTTATTTCTTTTTTGCTCGAATATTTTCGCCTAATGAGGCATCTTCGGGAGCAGAATAGTTACATTAGTTTTAGTTTGCTTTAAATAGTTTGAAGTCCAAAAAGTCGTAACAGCGCTCACATTAAGCTGTCAACTAAATTCATTTAGAGCCGTGTACACCTGTACAGCCCCATAAACTACTGGACTTCCGATCAGTACCCTTAGTACGAGTTGCAAAACTTGAGAAAAGTAAAGTTTACGGAAAATATTAAGAGTGATTTCTCCCAAAATCTGCCGTTTTTGTTTCTTAGGTACACTTTATGGTCTTAGCACAAGAGTTACAGTGATGAAGAAAATCAAGTTCAAACAAACAAAAACGGAAGATTTTAGGGGAAATCACTCTTTTATAATTGCCGTAAACTTTACATTACTCAAGTTTTGCAACTCGTACTAAGGGTAGACTGTAACGTGTGGAAAGAGCGTAGTCATGTGAGTGAATCATCAATAGGCATTGTAAAATATAGCTCAAAACCTAACGCTAATAATAATCTAATAATAAATAATAATCTTAATAAATAGTAGTTTACTTTACGCTATCTGCTTGCTATTACCTACATAGTACTAGGTATGGTAAAAAAAGCTGTGTCCATAATATAAGCATGTTACAAAATAAAGGAGCAGGCTTTTTTAGGCTGCTCTTAGGTTCTTGATAAACAATTTACAAGTAGGTATGCTTGAAGGAGATCAGATACTAAAATATGAAAGCAAAATACATTTCATGCCTGAAATACAACCCCCGAGATAAAAAGCAGACTTGAAGAAATATTACGCTTTTAAGCAAATAAGTGAAGATGTTAATTTAGCGAACTCGTCGATTCAGGTTTCAAATTAAATATTAAATTTCAGTAATCTCGTTATTTATGAAATCCAAGTGCGATGTAATATATTTTATCAAAGATTTTCCTGTGATGTTTATTTCGTTGGAAAAATCACAGAATAAAATGATTAGACAAAATTCTGTCGCTATTCGGCCGAAAAAACAAATATTCATATTTTGTTATAGGTAATGAATTTGGTCCGCCGAGAAAAAAGTTTTAAATATCTGTATTTTAAATTGAAATTTGTTCCGAGTCCATCGACAAAAGAACCAGAAGCGCTATTCCGATAAATTCCTTTACCCTTAAGGCAACGAGCTGGCGATTCGTGTCCAAAAATAAGATGTACTGGGATTTTTTATCTATGGAATTCTTTCGCAAGCGCTAGCCTCTCTCATCTCGGACTTGTATGGATATCCAAAGTGTAAGGAATTTAGCAGAATAGCTCTTCAAGTTATCTACTCGTATAGTATGATCCGGTTCATAAGCTGTCAAATAATTATGTTGTCTTATTTTGTTTGGTTGCTGCACTTGATTTTTTTTGTGAACCTGTCAAAACTGTCACAATATTATCAATATCTTCTCAGAATCATTGATGACTTAATTAAACAATAAAAACTTTTGTGTCTTTTCAAACTCCGATAAAAGTGTCTACACAAATACTCAACCACATATGAATTAAGAAATCTCTCAAAATAGCTTTAACAAGATATCTGTACCCCTAGTACGAGTTGCAAAACTTGAGTAGGTAATGTAAAGTATTTCCCCCAAAATCTGCCGTTTTTGTTTGTTTGAACTTGATTTTTTTCATCTCTGTTACTCTTTTACTAAGACCATAAAGTATGAGAAACAAAAACGGCCGCTTTTGGGGAAAATCACTCTTTAATACTTTCCGTAAACTTTACTTTACTCAAGTTTTGCAACTCGTACTAAGGGTACTGGAACTTCATTGACGGCAAAAAAATATCTCGATCATTTTTAATTTTGAAAATAATCATAATATGTACGTTCTGTGAATATCGGATGATTTCTTTCCTTGCCGCTTCGGGCAAAACGGCGGAAAAACACGATTTTAATAAAAAGCTGGCTGCATCGTAAAATTCATCGTTAAGTGTGACCTAATAAACCGATTACACCGAGCGTAGACGCTCAGGAACGCGGGGTGTTTGCTACGCTGAGGCATCTACGACCGCGATCCGCTACGCCGAAGAACGGTCTACGATATATGCATGTAGGTTATGTGTATACTGAAGCTTTGTCTCCTTGAAATTGGATACTCAACAGCTAAGTAATATAATAAGCAAATACTAAGCTCACTTCTTATTATTACTATCATCGCCAAGTTGCAAATTTACGTTCATATTTAAAGTAATACTAGTTTTAAATGCATACCAACACGCAAGCACGTTAAGTTCATGGTTATTCATGCATATTTTCACTTACAGAAGAAGACCCAGAGATTAAATGTACAAAAGCGCTACAACTCTTTCGACGCTGACATTGGGTCTCTTTAGTGCTTGTTTGTCTTATAATAATAATAATATTAGGATGATTTATTTGGTGAGCGCTGTTTTTGTGTGTATCACACCTCAAGAGCCCTCTGCGAGCTTGGTCGTCGCTGTTGAAAGCGCCAATTCTCAAGCAAGACCCAGTTGTTGTAAGGTTGGATGGACCTTTCAGTTACCGGTCTTTGGTAAAGGTTTATGAATTTTTCAACTCAGCGAAGAGCACATTCGAAATATAAATGGTATATTTTTGTGCTCCGCCGGGATCCGAATCCACAACCTTCCATTTACGAGTCCGAAGTGTTGCCACTACGGACTACGGACCGGTCCAAGATGCCAACGACACGCGGTGTACCTGAGCGGTCACCCATCCAAGTACTGTCCGCTCCCAATGTTGCTTAACTTCGGTGATCTATGGGAACCGGTGCTTTCAACATGGTAACGTCGTTGACTGTCCATCAGTTGTTATGTCCATCAGCTGTAATTTCAGATGAGCAATATTTGTATGTCTACTGGACCAATGCGTCTTATGAAAACTGGAAACTGATTGTTAAAATATTGAAAACAACTCTCAAGTTATCACATTTTACGTTTTTTTCTTAGCTCAGATTGTGTAGAATGTGATTTTTAAGAATATTTCATTTAAAGGTCATCTTTGAATCAAATGGCAGATAAGCCAAACAAGCACTCGGGAGACGATTGGCAAAATTAAACCATTTTTGTTTGAGTGGTCAATTTCATATCAAGCGATAATCATCCTTCCATTTAGGAAGGAGGATGATTAAGGAAAAATTATGGCCTTTTTGTCTGTGAGAAAAATTCCCTCTATTTGTGAAAAATTGAGAATCCATAGCAACTGAAAAGATGCTGCAGAGAGTTTTTGCTTGGACCACTGGCAGTACTGTTACTGTATCCTGCCACCGTTCCACTAGGGGTATGCGACATTATTTTTTGTATCTAATTGATAAAATTGATTCACTCGGTCATTACAAATATAAAATAAGTAAAAATCAATTTAGGAAATCAAAACTTTTTTGTATTGAGATTTAAGTTTTATCCTTTTAAAAAAGATTGTGTTTAATATGCCCCAATTATTTGTTTTCACAACTTTTAATTGACTTTTGAACTTTCTGCAATGGTTATTGATGTTATATTTCCATGTAAGATTTTTTTCTTGTAGGCGGAATCCTTTGAAAGAAAAAGGTGGAAAGGTTAAGTGGGCACTCTTACAAAATGCGCCTTTTCTGTAATATTCAATAAGCCGGCGACACAATAAGTCTCAGCTGTTATAAGATTGGATACCCGCGTACAACCCGAATAAATGTAAAAATGGCTGTTCGGAGAAATCAAGATCGACCCTTTGTATTTTATGAAGTCTGGTCGATAGCTCAATAAGTAAAGCTATCGCGTTCTCAGCGAGAGAATCATATCCGATTTCTCGTTTGGGTATTTTTTCTGGCGCTTCTTGGCTTTAGAAATTGACACTTAAACAATCGGATTGAAATACATTTAATTCCATTTCAAATGAAGTGGTTGACGTAAGGTTTGGTTTCTTTAATTTCCAAAATAAGTAATGAATGCATTGCTATATTATGTACAGCTCAAAAACAAACCAAGTGGCTAAACCTGAGGGGTAACAGCAGATACAGAGATACAAAATAAAATCTACGACCCTATACAACCCGTTAACGACTACTGCATGCTGTCTCCAAGACTATGATCAAGAAAAAGTTTCCAAATTATCACAAACGATCTCACAACTACTGCAGAAAAGCGCAAATAGATATTGTGTAGAAAGAAGTTTGGTAACAGTCCGTGGATGAAGTCATTCGAAAGCCCAAAGTCGTTGCGGAAAACCTAACAGACTAAGGGCGGGAAATGTAACTAGTTGCAAATAAAATCCAGCAGAAATAGGACTTCGTGGAGAAGGAAGATGAGAACTGCGAGGTGTGATGATCTCCGTTTGCTGCGGTATCTGCTGATGCAGAATACGTGTACTGAGGATGACTTGAATGTGGCAAACGACAAGACAATCTCCGTCACTGAATATTGGAGTGATAGGATCTAAAGTCTAGACCCATTTAATTAAAGTTATAAAGTTATAGAGGAGTAACTTGAATCATCCATTTAAGAATGAGGCAAGTCCACTTACGTTGATCTGCATTTCATCGATGGCCTTGGTTCTGTGCGGCTGTATGCGGTAGTTCTCCAAGAAAGTGTTGTTCAGGTTTGCTTGGAGCTCTCCAGCCACCTGCTCTTCGTATACATAAGCCAGAACTCCAACCATGGCTTCCATCAGGAAGATCAGCAGCAAGAAGTAGGTGTACTGAAACAAAGATAAAAAAAAACCTATTACATCTACAGTTGGAGAAATTTGTAATCATCTTATGTTAAGAAGCCGTGTTGAGTGTTGTATTTCACTGTAAACCTTAGCTTTTGCACTTCCAAATCTGGTCAATTCTTAGCGATTTGTTTTCAGAAATGTCATGAACTGTTTCGAATGCTTTCCTAAGATGATGATTGTCTTACATTCTCTAAGTCAGAAACAAGAGTCTCTCAAATCGCTAACATAGTGCTAGGCCCAGGTTGATAGTGAGAGACTTGTTATAATAAAAAGACTAGGAGGTTGGAAGGTGTCCAACAAAATCATTTTCATTAAAGTGGTTTAGTGCAGGGATCGATTTTGAGGTATCGACTAAAATCCAAGAGAACTCGGAAAGGGTTAAAAAAAGATTTAAAAAAATACTTTGAATATGATAGGTATGTCATTACCCTAAACTTTAAAAAATTACTGTTTTGAGATTCTAGCTCTTATATTTGTCATAATCAAATTAATATAAACGTACGAAAATTGAAACGTATATATTTATAGCTAAACAAATTTATCAGTATCGAAATTACATTAAAAAAATAACCCTTTTAAAATGAACAACGAATCCAAATTACATTGTCAAGGCACAGCAATGGATCTCTGGAAATATTAAATTGAGTTCAAATCGAATCAATTAATTTGTTCATTTGAATTTAGATTGCTCATCAAGAATTCTTGTTGAAGCACGCAGATACAATTCGTGTCTCTACAGGCCAGTTCAATGTTGAAACTCTGATGTAAAAAATTGAAGTGTAATTCAGAAGGTAAAGTCTGCATTTGCATAACAGATATTAATAAAAAAAGTCTGTGATGCGATAAAAAAAATTACAGAACACAGCAAAGGCGTGTAGTTTTTAAATGGTTTAGCGAGCTTTAATTAAATGAAAATTTATTCTTTTAAAGTCATTTCAACAATTATTAAAAGTTAAAATTTATTCTACTATTATTTGTTGTTTTTTTTTAAGAGCCCTACATACCCTGAATCTGCCGTTTTTGTATCTTACACTTTATGGTCTTAGCAAAAGAGTGACAGTAATGAAAAAAATCAAGGATGTTTATTAATTTTTTATCTTAATTATAAAGTTTAAACAAAATATATAACTTAAAAATTGCCACCACAAAAAAATATTTAAAATAATACGTTTTTTTCACATCCGTAGCCACTGTCTCGTGTGTGCTATGTTTTGGAAATATTTTTTTTCTTTCTATTTATAGAACTATACATTGTCTAGTGTAGTATTGAAACAGTTTTTTTATAATGTCAATAGTTTTTGAGTAAATATGGAAAAACTGAAACTACTTGATGAATTAAATTTTAATTAAATCGTAGAACACAGTTTTTCCCCATTTACTCAAAAACTATTGACATTATAAAAAAACTGTTTCAATACTACACTAGACAATGTATAGTTCTATAAATAGAAAGAAAAAAAATATTTCCAAAACATAGCACACACGAGACAGTGGCTACGGAAGTGAAAAAAACGTATTATTTTAAGTATTTTTTTGTGGTGGCAATTTTTAAGTTATATATTTTGTTCAAACTTAATAATTAAGATATAAAAATAATAAACATCCTTGATTTTTTTCATCACTGTCACTTTTTTGCTAAGACCATAAAGTGTAAGATACAAAAACGGCAGATTCAGGGTGTGTAGGGCTCTTAAGAATGTGAAATTGTCGCCAAAAAATTGTAAGTAAGTGTATAAATGTAGTCCATGTAAGTATGTAAATAACAAGTAAATAAACTTTAACAGGGTATTAGTGTTTAGAACCTTTACAGGAATACGTGTGAGACGTGAATCTGGAAAGTATTGCCAATGCCACCCTGTTCATACTAAAAAAGTTTATATTGTAGTAAAAATATTACAAAATTACAAAAATGTAAAATAATGAAATACAAGTGCAAGATGAAAAAGATAGTAATGAGACAGCAATGAGGCACACAAAGAGAATGTAAAATGAAATAAACGATTATGAAAGATGATGTGATGGATTTGAGGGTACAGAAATATGTATCAGGATTCCTACCCTAAACGTTGAACTGTGGTAACAGCTTTGTGGACAAGGTGTAAGGGTTCAATAGAGGAAATAATGATCCAAGAAGAAAGGAATGAGAGGTTATTTCAATAGAGAAGTCAAACTTGCAGGAATTGAACTGCAAACTAAAAGGTGGGGATTTAGCCGGTAGAACTCTGGAAATACATGACTGACTTATAAAAACAACTTTTCACATGCCCTGAATGCCCTGGGCACTAATAATTAATAATTAATTTGCCCTTAAAAATCCATTAGAAAAATAATGTGTTGTGATTCAATGACTTCACTTGAATCATTAATTTTGATTTTTACTTTCATAGCTCAATGCGTTTTTATAATTTTCTATTTACAGTATTGTTACGAGTATGCAATTGTGTGTAGTGTTTGTCTGTGTGAGGTAATAATAAAGTCTGTGAGGTCTCTCTATAAATAAATAAATGTTAATTACTTGTGAGACTAATAATTCATTCGAGATTGCTTGGTAGAATGTTCTGGCCAAATCTAGATAATAATGATTCTCCATGTTTCGAGAATGATCTTTATTTTTACTATAAAATAAGGACCAAAACCATCTGTGGCTTGAGAAATAAACCAGCTGGTGTATTGTGCAAGTGTAAAGTGACTCGGTTTCCGAAGTAAATTGTGGAAAATAAATCACCGCAGTTTTAATTAAACAGAATCCGCGTAAAAACATAACAGTATGGTAGCAAGACTTAGGACATCCTAAGCGAAAAGATGATAGAGTCACAGTTACATAATTCTATCTTAAGCGTATACAATATTGTGTAATTGATTGTTTAGCTTAGTCGCTTACAAGATTATCTTTTCCAATTTATTTTGATGTCCCGTAATGTATGCGGAACAGGCGACTTCCTAACTCACAATAATTAAAAGATCTGATAAGCCGGCCGAGAACGGAGTTATCTGGGATAGTCGGCTGTTTATTATTCTCTCATGCGCGATTAGGGTGAGAGCCCCTTAAAGCGAGACTGAGCTCAACAATGGATCCTCTAATTCAAGTGCCCTTAATTGCTACAGGAATATTTTAGCACGTCTTGTGTGTAGGTACAGTTAAATATGTGCAAATAATAAATGAAAAAAAAAACTAAAATATTTGTTGTGTACAAGAACTTCTCCTTTCTAAATCTGAATCTAAATCTAAGCTGCAAATATATGTATCATTTGAGATTCATATTAAATGCATTCCCACAAGTATACACGTATAAATTCGCGCTCACACATGACGCATATGGACTCACAGGATAAAAACTCAAACTCAAATGAATATAGTTTCTGCAACGCTTGCCGACTTTTCCTGAAACAGGGATGACATTGGCAAAGTGGACATTTTTTTACAATATAGGTGGTCAGCCTCATACAATCTATTAGTCGAAGAATTGATTATAGCTTGATAAAAAAATGGCGTTATATGAAAATGACATTTAAAACTAATTTATGATGGACATTCAGTTTTAAAAATAATTAAAATTCCCCGTTTGAAAATTTACATTCCAAAATGTAATGTTTTAAAAAGTGTTTTGTGCTGTAGATTGGATTTGGTTTTACTATCTGGATGAATGATGATGAAAATGTTTAATTTTCTCGTTTTACATTGTCCTTTCTGCGTACGAGTTTCACACAATTACAAATCCAATCAGATCAAATATTTATTAAAAAACAAGTAGATTCAGATTTATTACCAAGTATTGATTACAAATTTTCAACGTAAAATAGTTTTCTAAATTTTTATCAAACCGCAGTGCAACTAAGCTGCACATATAGTGCAATATCCGTATTGTCACCAAAACAGTAGCATATGGTGAGTGAATTTTTAAATTTATTTTCTCAAGTAAAGTTTCCCAGCTCCCGAAGGAACAGGTAACCTTGCCTTGTCCATGTTTTGAGATTGTTATAAATTCCGAAACGGGCATTTAATTCTTGGACCCCTGATTGGAGTCGTACCCCAATTCTCGGACTTTTTAGAGTTTTTACAAAGGAGCTAAGTAAAGAATAGGTATCTTATTTCACACACAAAAATATATTTAGTAAGAAATAATAAAAACTAAAAAAAACACAGTGTTTTATTTTCACAATTTAAAGTTTTATTTTTGTTTTTATTGTAATGAAAGTGTGAAGGTTGAATATTAATCTAATAGAGGCTTCACTAGCTCCGTGTTCCATAACGGGTTGAGTTTTAAAGTGTGCTCGATGGTCCAAAAAGCTCTGTTTTGAAAAACACCCAAATACCTCGAAGATCTTATCATGCTCGTCATACTTGACAAACAAAAGCCTAACATTACACTCGGCAGAAACCGGAGACAAAACACAGATTGAAAATCGGTAATAGTCCGTGCATTTGCAGTTGCTGGTCCCCTGATTTGGAACCACCTGCCTTATCATGAGATAGAGATAGAGGACCATGGAAAGATCCGAAATGCACTAAAGACAAGCAAATTTCTGGCGTAATTTGCACAAGCGCCCTTGATGTGACTGCATCACGAAACGGTACTCTGAAAAAATCGTCAACTCATCATAATTGAGTAAAAGTGTGCATTGGCATTGTGACGATTCATTTTAAATTAATGATGTAAAAACAAAACACACTTTTTTTCTATACGAGTTGATTTATTTCATCGAGCGCTTTCTATGTTATCACATCATTATCAAAAAGACAACGATGCGCTTTCAATATTATCACGTCATTATCAAGAGGACAACATCGAAAGCGCTCGAGGAAATAAATCAACTCGTGAAGAACAACTTCGTGTTTTATTTTTACAATATACATCATCATCTCCTTTTTTCTTCAATGGTGCTTCAACCTGATTCGAGCCTTGGCTTTCTACAACCTCTGTCTCCAACTCTGCCTATTCTTCGACGCCGCTGTCCAGTTCGCAACTTCTAAAAGCTGTTTCAAATAAAATAATATCTCCATGCAACTTTAATTAAAGATGGGTAAGTTTGTATGCAGTTCCCGTTGAATATTGTTTGGTATAGTTATGCACACCAGCTGCAATCTGTGCTGGATGTTTGCTCCAACTTTTAATTGGATTTTCAGATTTGCCGCGCAAATGAGATAAACCAATTACTTCGCGTGATACAAAGAAGAAATGAGGTGTTCCTGGCGTTTCTTTTTATTGAGCGGATTCCAGAGGACAAAAGTACAGTATACTTCCGTTATCCTATACTACAAGTATACAAACTAACGGTATAACTGAACCATTGCGTATTCTCAAAAGTGCTTAGAGACTTAAACGCTCAATCGAAACACTGTTTCAGTTTCTATCTAATTTTGGTTGTATGGTTGAGTTTAAACGAAGCGTAAATAAATATAAATACGATTTTTTATTTATTTGAAATAAATTCTACGTACATTTTTCCCTTAAATCTATTAATAATAATAATAATAATAATCTAAGTTGAAAGGATATATTCATTTAAAGCTCTCAGATGCATGCCCACAAACCAACACGTGTAGTTCGCGCTTACAAATGCTGAATGCGTACTTACAAATAAAATCCAAACCTCAAATGAACATAAGCCCCACAACTTTTGTCGACCTTCCCTGAAACAGGGGTGACATTGGCAAAGTGAACCATTTTTTACAGTATGGGTGGTCAGCCTCATACCAACCTATAAGTCAAGGAATACGAATAATAAATTACATTTAAATATAAAACAGAACAAAACCTTAAAAAGAAATCTATACAAAAAAAGTAAAAAATTTCCAATGCAAAAAATGTAGCAAATTAATACACCAACATTAGAATTCTATATTGCAGATTAGCCGCCACTTCTTCATGTCCTTGCATACTTCTTTCATTTCATCCAGAGTCATAACCTTGTTGATCATCATATCATTACATTGTTGATAAAATTGTTGTAACGCTATACCTCACCAAAAAGAGACTTAAGCTCTTGTGTGCGGTGAGGGGGGGAATTGTCATTTTTTTGTAATATAAATATTTAGGACACTCTGGACACAGTAAACATCCGTTCAGGATTCCTGTTTAATTAGATTGAGTAAATATTACTAACGATGTGTTTGTTAATTCAACAACAACGAAATGTTCTTTTTTTTGCGAAATTAGCTCAAGTGTGGAATCAGCTAAGTGTGAAATAGATCCTAAGTAAGAAACAGAAGGAAGAAGTTGAACGACCGGTCTGTAGTCTAGTGATTAACGCAACATATTAGAAATCGAAAGGTTATGGGCTCAATTCACATGGGAGAGCAACACAACAGTAATTTTCAAATTAATGCTCTTTGCTGGATTGAAAAAATAATCAGGGCAAAATGCTTTTAATCGAGCCTGCCTTGAGGTACAAATATTGAAATGATTTATCAATCATGCTTCAAGAGACCTCGCGAGCTTGGTCGTTGCATCTCTTCTCAAGCAAGACTCGAATGTTCCTAAGAATTGAGTCCACTCTGTGTTAAAGGTGCTGAATTTTTCAACTTCGCGAAAAGCACATTGAAAATTAATCAAATTGTTTTGCACTCTGCAGGGAATCGAACCCGTGAACTACGAGCCCAAAACGTTAACCATTAGACTAAAAGGAGGTCAAGCAATGCCTCAGAATGACCCTTAAAACACATGTAAATTTAAAAATACCAAGCCGTCTGGAAAACGCGTTGACTATTGCGAACTCCCTCTAGCTAAACATTTAAAAAAAAAAAAAAGTAAACCAACAGCCGATTGAAAGACATGAAGAACATTAGAGGAGGCCTACGTCTAGGAGTGGACTAAGGAACGCTGAAGAAAAAAAACTCTAGTCTGTTTTTTTTTATCAATATTTCTTTTCGTTTATAGATTTCTAGGAAGGGTTTTCAATATACAATATTTTGGCGTGATGTTAGCGCTAGCATCAAAGTAGAATTTACGGCAGTTGCCGAGGGAGAGAGGGCGGTAGATACAGTTACGGTGTTTATTATTTTTTCCACTTTTACCCCCATCGGACCGCGCCCATAAATCCTTCCGATACTTCCAATCTACTAATGGTATTGTGCTGTGATATTTGGTGGAGACGAAACTAGCTCACGGCATTGTAACACACCATCGGGGCTATTCTTAGACATTTAAGTCGTCAGTTGAGCCCACGCTTTGACAAACTAATGGTGCCTGCGCTGGAAGTTTCATCAGCACGGTCATTCTTACCTACCGAATTTTGTATGTCCATTTGAGATTTGGTTTTTAAGTTGTAGGTTCACATGAGGCATGTGCAAGCGCGAACTTGTACGTGTCTGGTTGTGGGAATGCATGTAATGTGAATCTCCAATGTAACATATCTTTGCAACTTAGATTAGATTCGATAAGTATGAAAACAAATCAGCTGTTCACTTGCGGGCCTTGCGGCCATCTTGGATTGACAGGTCTTCATACAAATGCATAATTAGTTTATCAAAGCGTGGGCTCAACCGACGACTAAATTGTCTAACGGAGCTATTCTTAGACATTTTAGTCGTCGGTTGAGCCCACGCTTGGACAAACTAATGGTGCCTGCGCTGGAAGTTTCATAAGCACGGTCATTCTTCCCTACCGAATTTTGTAATATTTGTATGAAAACAAATCAGCTGTTCACTTGCGGCCATCTTGGATTGACAGGTCTTTATACAAATGCATCATTAGTTTGTCAAAGACATGTTAAATCCTAGGTTTTTTTACTTCCTCCATATTGTATTTCATAATTGCATATGACGTGTTATACATTACAATTACGTAGGTTGAAATGGATTAAGTGTCTATTTTTATTTGTTTAGAAGTACCTATGTGGTTTTTTTTTTCATTTTGTGATATACTATTTAATAACCCCTCTAGGTAAATAATAATTTAAATAAAATAATACAGAACAAAATAATTGTGTTCCATAATTACACATGCATTAATGCTTCATAATAATACCATGTTTCTTTCATGGTATGAATTTGAAAATACCGGGCATAAGTAGGAGTCGGAAACAGATATAGTGTAAAGTGTATATTTTCGTTAAAGTAGTTTCTAGTCCACATATATTACAAGTCCATGCTACTAATGGTATTGTGTTAGTCCGCTGAATGTTTCACGCCAACCAAAGCCTCTCACAGAAACCTTTTTGTCTGCTTAAAGCCTGCCTACGCCGCACAATTAAAATCTATTGATACTAAGCCTGAAAGCTCATTTCTATAAGTTTAATCTACATTAATATTAGGCCTACAAACGAAAAAATAAGAAAGAGTTAACCCAAAAAACAAAATATCCCTCGGCTATGTGAAGTCACCCACATTAAATTCCAGATAATCAGGATTTTTTTTTTTGGCTTACAACATTTTATCGGTACTCGCGTTTAAAAGATGACACTAACACTTTATTATTTTTCATAAAAAATACACATTTATACTGATATTAAATGAATAAAATATTTATTGTTGTAAAATAACTACGATTAATTACTATTAATGACGATTATTTATTTTTTCTCTCGGCGGGAATACGTCACACAATTTGGCACAGCAAACGGCTCTGATGCTCTTTTTATTATTTTATTTATTAATGTTAAGGGTAAGTGTTTTTTTTTAAGTTTTTTTTTTAATTAAACAGAAGATAAAAGTTGAATCAGGTTGCTGGGTATGAGATTTTTGGTAGGATTTTTATAAAAAGATAACAAGAGGCAAACTTTAAGGTGAGAAATCGTAGAGATTGTATTTTTTCAAGGATCTCGGTTATCGCAAAAAAAACAACATTTCAATATTTTTCCCACAAAAGGGTGTTAAACGATACGTTTTATTTGCAATGTTTAAATAGTTTTGAATAAAATGATCATTTCGTGTATTTTTCACGTGTGGAAGCGTTGAAAAAGCCCTAGAACAAGCATTGAAAAGACGATAAATTTAAGCATAATCGCTTTTTCTTTGCGGATTGCCTATATTTAGGAGGCTATATATTATTTTTTGTTATTTCTTTTAAATGCGAAACATTTTTGGAATTGGAAATTTGCCATGTTTGAGACAATAGAAACATGATTCCATCGTTAATTGAAAATTCAACATGAAGCTTGAATTACCGATCTGCTATCTTGTATTTTTCGTTTAAATATTTTTAATCATTTCATTATGATTCATCTTAGTATCCAGGGCAACAAGCTTAATACCAAGTACCTACCCGATAAAAAAACACCGATACCGTGTCCGTGTCCCAAGGCAATGCCATGTTCCAAGGCACGGATACCATATCTCAATGTACGGATACTGTGACCCAAGGCACGGATTCCATGTCTCAAGGAACGGATGCTGTGTCCCAAGTCACGGATACCGTGACCCAAGGCACGGATTCCATGTCTCAAGGTACGGATGCTGTGTCCCAAGCCACGGATACCATGTCCCAAGGTACGGATACTGTGTCCTAAGGCACGAATACCGTGTCCCGAGTCACGGATACGATATCCTAAGGCACGTCCTAAGGCAAGGATAATATGTCTCAAGGAATGGATAATATGTCTCAAGTAACGGATAATATGTCACAAGGTACAGACACCATAAAGATAATAATTATTATTGTATCTCTCTTAAAAATTAAACATGTTTTATAAGTGTAAAAAAATTTAAGAGATTTATTTTCGCTCTTCAATTTTATTATTTTCCTTTTATCGTCCTCATTTTGTCTGTATGACGCAGATAGTTGTGTATTTTGATGGATGCCAACAGATTCATTCTCCTTTTTAGACTCCCTGTCAAAGATGAAAACTGATCGATTATTATAAATGAAATTTTGTTCTTTGAAAAATATTTTGAAACTATTTATACAACAGACTCTTGTCTGTAACAAGACACGGCAAGGCGGTCATCAATTTTCTGGAGGTCTCGCAAAAAGTTGACTACTGCACAAAGACTTTAATTTTCAGGTTTTTTCATGGGGATCACAAAATTTCTCGATATTTCACCCCCGGCTGAATAGACATCTCACCCCCTCGTCAATGATATATGAAAAAAACTATGCCATAGGTTCCCAAAGCATTTGTATCGTAGAAACTTCACTGCAGGGACGTGCATTCCATACAGGCACATGCGCCTAATAGGTTGGCAATATATGGTAAAAGATATGTATCATTTGAGATTCATATTAAATGCTGCAAAGATATGTATCATTTGAGATTCATATTAAATGCATTCCCACAAGCAGACACGCATAATTTCGCGCTCACACATGCCGCATGTGTACCTACAGTATAAAAAACCCAATCTCAAATGAACATAAGCCTTGCAACTCTTGTCGACCTTCCCTGAAACAGGGGTGACATTGGCAAAGTGAACATTTTTTTACAGTATTGGTGGTCAGCCTCATACCAACCTATAAGTCAAGGAATATTGTTAATCAAATTTAAAATTTAAATTCGATTGGAGCCATCGTTAGTACTTCAGTCTATTTCAGAATGGCAGAAAACTTTTATTCTCGATATGCTTGAATAAGTTGCTGTAAGGCTGGATGGACCTTTGGTGATCGGTCTTTGGTAAAGGTATTTGAATTTTTCAATCCAGCGAAGAGAAGTTTAGAAAATATAAATGGTTTATTGTGTTCCACCAAAAATCGAGCCCACAACCTTCCATTCACGAGTCTGGATCGTTAGCACTAGACAACGGACCGGTCTATCTTCCATCTATCTATCTCCATTTTTATCCATCAAATGCTGACGACATTATGAAATTTGCGTAAGAAAGCTTCACTTTCCTTAATTTAGCGTGGATTTGTTTATCTGCAGTTCCTAATAAGAACTTGTTCCCACTTGTCGGGTGTCGGATCCGTATATTTATCGGAGGTTCCAGTGGCAGAACATTATGTATGGAGCTATTCACACTTGTCGGAAACCGATTCTGTCCGAAATGTTCTGCAACTGGAACCTCCGATGAATATACAGATCCGACACCCGACAAGTGGGAACGGGCTCTTAAGACCTCTATTTACAACTGAGGACTCCCATCTTTTATTTACATTTTTATGCACCCCTAGCACGTCAAAATTGAGACCCGTGGATCAATATATACCACTTTGGGAATCACTAAACTGGGTGGATGTATCCGAGTTGACCATAATCGTAAACATTTCTTCATAAAGTGAAAGGGACGATAGGGCGGCGCCCACGGGTTCAGGAAAAAATAAAAATATAATATTCATTGAATAACTCAATAAGTTGGAGCGAGAAAATATCTTATGAAACTATAAACGAAATTGAAAAATAAATTAGTTTTGCGGCAGTCCTAAGAAACATTTCTGCAATTTGTAAAACGACTTACTTTATAGCTGATTGAGAATATATATTTTGTAAATCAAATGAATTTGAAAGTATTTATTACAAAAACCTATCCTTCAATTAAACGTAAAAATTGAAAAGAAATACATATACACACATATATTGTTTGTTAATTTTCACAGTGTTAATACACAAACAATACAAAGTATAACATTTATTGTTATTAACCTAAAAAAATAATGAATTAATTGTATACAAAAAGGTAAAACTGTATAAGTGCTGATTCGCTGATTCACTGATTTGAGAAATCGTGGACTTTTTTTCTAAGCTACACATATAGTGTAACTTCTTGCCCGCGTTATCCCCGAAGGAGTCTCATGTGGCGATTCGGGACCTATTTATTTTTACAGGTAAGGGGGCCGGCCTCACACCAACCCTTTTTAGTTGAAGTGGGGGTTTCCCAGCTCCCGGGTGGGTTGGTTCTCATTTATTGTGAAGGCTGAGTAAACCTTGCCGGTATTTATTTTGGGTTTGAAATAGACAACGAAACAGTAAGTCGTTTCTGACACCCACGGTGAGGATCGAACCCTTGATCTCGGCATGGAATGCAAGCATTCTATCAACTGAACTATCGACCGGACTGGATAAAACATTTTGATTGGGTGTAACTTATTATAGCAAGTAAATTAATCATAATGTGTATAAGTGCTCATAAATAACTTCTACACTACAGAATTTTCCCATTCTTTAGTGTTTTCTCTCGTAGAAAATTAGGTAAATGGTGCATTTATCTGAGATACCCATATTAGCTGAATATGCCACTTATTCAGTTTTATCTTTAAAGTATCGATTTATACTCTTTTCGGCTATAATGCGAACCGTAACGAGGATTAGATATTTCGATAGCGTCGTAGCCAACGTCTACAGCAGGCACTTTTTCTACACGACGATTGAGGATGAAGTTGAAGATGTTAGCTACGACGTCATCGAAACGTAGAAAATAGCGTATTTTTTTTCATTACGCCCTTCTTATCTGAAAGCAGAAAAGCGTTATTCTTTTTTTATGTCAACATTTCAAACGGCTGTAACTCCAGTTAAAATCTAAAAGGTGTTATACGGAATCTTAAATAATTTCCATGAAATTTATTCCTTCTGTTTGAATACGATAAGAATTCAGAATAATACTGTAAGCGTAGAGGCGGCATTTGTTGAAATAAGCCTAAAAGCTGTAAGAACTTTTACTTGTCAAATGAATATGCTTCCGTTGTATACTAATTACTCGGAAAATCGTATCTCTAATATGATAAAACGTACTATATCTCAAGTATAAAACTTTACTCTTTCTACTCAATCATAACGTTTAGCGAAAATGTATTAAAACTAAAGCAGCAAGTCATTTAAGAGTTTTAGTTTAAATGCGTTTTCGGTAAACGCTCTATGATTGAGTTGAAACGTATATATTTATATACTTGGAGTAAAAGCTCTTTACTGATAACAGTATGTGAACAAACGAGGAATACGAAATGTTAAGTGGTTGGAATTCAGCATCTGAATAAAACATTTACACCAACTCCGTAAATTCGAAAATGTATGAAACATACGTCGGCACACCTAGTGAGTGAATTAGTTTCCATTTATTTTTTCGCAATCAAAGTGAGTTTATGCGGTGTTTTATACTCGAGGGTCCAGAATTTGATGCTTGAAGTTCAAGTGTGTGGAGATGAAACGGGGCGCGGCGGTCTCGACTCGTGCAAGGAAACTGGATTCAATTTACATTTTAATTTTTATTACTGCCATCTAGATACGGCGCGGGAAAGCTGTGCTGAATAATATTCGAGATTTCATTTAATTTACTCTGAAATATTTTGCACGTTGCATCGCAACGTTCTTAGGTTCCCCTACCAGGTAAATTAATTTTACTTAATTTTTTTCCCTATTTCATTTTTATGAACCTGTGTTATGTGAGATTAATTAATTTTATTCCTTGAATTCTAGATTGGTATGAGGCTGGCCACCCATACTGTAACAAATGATTCACTTTGCCAATGTCACTTCTGTTTCAGGGAAGGTCAGCAAGAGTTGCAGGGTGTATGTCCATTTGAGATTTGTTTTTTATGTTGTAGGTTCGCATGCGGCATGTGCAAGCGCGAACTTGTACGTGTCTGCTTGTGAGAATGCAAATAATGTGAAGCCCCAATGTAACATATCATTGCAACTTAGATAAGATTAGATTTACACTTATATTCATTTGAGATTGGGTTTTTATGTTGCAACTCCACATGCGGCATATGTAAGCCCGAACTTATACATGTCTGCTTATAGGCATGCATTAAATATGAATTTGAAATGTTAATGTATCTTTGCAGCTTTGATTATAAAGATAGATTATAAATGTCCACAGGTTATTTTCAGTTTAAATGAACACGAAGCCGAAAGATGAAAATATGTTTTGGATTTTAAATTGTAAGTACACATGCAGCATTTGCTATCGCGAACTTGCATGCGCCTGCTTGTCAGCATGAATTAAATATTTGTCTGAAATGTCAATATATTTTTGTAACTTAGATTACAGATTGTTATCAACCTTTCATTATTTTCTATTTTCAAACAACTCCAATCCTTTCAATTCAGATAATATTTTTAGGTAAACTTTCAGGTACTCTTCAAACATTTCATCTCCTGTTAACAGTTCTTAGTTTTATGATTAATTTCATTAATATTATAATAACAAATATATTCTTGAATTGTAGGCGAGAAGAACGATGATAGATACTTCAACCGGATAAAATTAATCACTATGTAAATTTCAGTCGACTATTAAAATATGTATTTTCCAGCAAATGTAAACATTTGTTGTATTTTTTGGGAGAAACATTTATAAGTTCGCAGTAACAACAAAAGTGGGTAGTTTAAAATATGCTAAAATAATATTAACCCAGAAGTTTTTGAAAATTTACATAATGAAATATTGTTACGAATATGTCATTGTGTGTCTCCGTGTTTTTACTTGTGTAAGTGTTATGTCTCGTACATGTACGTGCTTAACTAATTGTACTTGTATTTGTTCGATATCATATGAGTATTTGATCGAATATTATAAATAGAATATTCTGGAAAAATCTCACGTTTGCTAGAATTACTCTTATGCACCTATAATAGAAACCAAGATGCTTTGCAGAGGGACTTGTGTCTAAGCTGTCGAGCAATACAGTGCAAAAGCCACTCCGTGAACGTACCGTGAACCGTATCTTAAAATACATTGTGCAAAATAAATCAACAGAAGTTTTATAAAATTGAACCCGTAAATCTTACCAAATTTTTTTGAACTTATTTTTTTTGCCAAGACTGATAGTTTGGTATGAGATTGACTTCCCATGCTGTAAAAACTTCGTTCACTTTCACCAATACCACTCCTATTTCAGGAAAAGGCGGAAGGATTTGCAGGGCTGATGTTCTTTTGAGGTTTGGGTTATTTTTTAGGTGCAGCATGTGTGAGCGCAAAGTTATGATCATAGCTTGTCCCTTAAAATGAATCTTTATTTTAATTTATACTTGTAGCTTCAATTAAAAATCATTGATATTTATTTTAATTTTAAAGCCTTTTAAGTGTGCCAGGAACACTTACACGTAAATCGATTTTTACTTTAAATTCATATAAAAGTTTGTGTTGGTTTTTGTACAATGAAAGAAGCAAACAAAATGTTCAACTATTCAATAAAATATAGGGACTTACATTGAAAAAAAATCCTGTTCATAACTGTTTCATTTCACAGGTAAAGTTTCTTTAAAAAATGAGCAAAACGTTTTCACGTAGACCAAACTTTTGGGTATAAATAAATGAAGTTGTACGAAGTAAATACTTCCACGTTGCCTTGCAAGTACTCGGCTCCATATAAAAGACGGCACGTCTCATAATCCTTGCATTGAGATTCCCGTACAATTTTAATCCAAGTTCTTTGGAAATTCCTAATTAATTAACAATACCCTCAGGAGTTATCTGGTGTAAGATTAATGAGCATTCCCCGAGGAGTTCTGGACGCCTTTGTCACGCAGAGTATTGTGCTGGCGCGTGAACCAACTCTATCTCGGAATAACATTTGTTTCGTTTTTTGTGTGAAATGGCTGCCTGTGCGATGAGCGAAATGTTGCGTCTGTAAGTCTGTTGATATGGGATATTAAAAAGTGTGATGTAATCGTAGCTTGACTGTATTTTTTTTTAAAATATTTTCACATAATAAAACGCAACTAAGCTATACATGTAGTGAAACTTCTTGTCTGCGTTATCCCCAAAGGGGTTGCATGTGGCGATTCGGGACCTATTCATTTTTACAGTGAGTTTGAAATGATGAACCCTCGTTGGGGATCGAAGCCTTGCTCTTGGTATAGAATGAAAGAATTCTACCAGAACTTTTTACGAGCTTGATCTTCGCTATATAAAGCGCATATCTCAAGCAAGACCCAGTTGCTGTAAGTTTGGATGGACTGTTGGCGATGGATCTTTGGAAAAGGTATATGAATTGTTCAACCCATCGAAGAGCGTTTAAAATATTTGAATGATGTATTTTTTGTACTGCGCCGGGATGCTAATCCATGACCATCCATTTACGAGTCCGAAGCGTTACCACTAGACTACGGACTAGTCGAGTAATGTAAAACGTATGTACATGTTACTCTATTTACATTTTCAAGCATAGATAATTACAAGAGGGAAATATATATATTTACTGAACCGAAAAGATTAAATGATCAGAATGAAGTCTTGAGGGACTACACGCTCAGTAATTATGTACTTAAATAATATTCACTCAACCTCATCACTGCTAATCGGTTCCACGACAAGATGTTCGTAGACAGAATGTGTAACGACACAAAGTCTACGCGACAAAATGTCCATCCGACAAAATATCCACGCGACATAATGTTCCCGAACTTAGTTACTTTCCGTGTCCGGAACACCATCATATGTGCACAGTGCAGCCCCCAATACTCGGCCACATGAACTCCATTCTCGCTCGCTATCACTACGTCCTTGTTTCCGAAAACAATATGTAATCAAAATCATATAATCTTTAATCGTGTATCATAATATTAAAAAAGGAAACAAAAAAAAAAAACTAATATAACTGTTATAACTGGATTGGTTGACGAAATTCATTAAAAACAATGATTATGTTCTATATTATGTATTACATTGAGTTTGTTCTATGATTTATAGGTTGGTATGCAGCTGACCACCCATGCTGTAAAAATGGTTCACTTTGCCAATGTCTTCCCTGTCTCAGGAAAGGACGGCAAGAGTTGCAGGGTGTATGCCCATTTGAGATTTGGGTTTTTATGTTGTAGGTTTACATGCGGCATGTACAAGCGCGAACTTGTACATGTCTGCTTGTGAGAATGCATATAATGTGAATCCCCAATGTTACATATCTTCGCAACTTAGATTCGATTAGATTAGATGATTAATGAAATTGTGTAATGAATTAATTGACAAGAGTTTCGACCCTGAATCTTAGTAGTCTACGGACAGAACATGCTGAAGGCAAGATTGTATAGGTTCAGCTGTGACCCTCCTTCCCCCATGGGGTCTATTTATCCACTTTTGGGTGACGCCAATACAATACCCTCATTGGTTCGATCCTGCAGGAACCCGCCTGCTTGGCTAGCCTGATATAAAAAATAGGAGCGAACGATTCTCGGCCCTGCAGATGGTAAATATCATGTCACACCTCATATGACAGGGTATTTGAACCGTAGCAGTAATCACTACTTTGGTGGATTTTTGTCAGTGGACATTACATAGTTTGACAACTCGTCGGTGGACATTTTGTCGCGTAGACATTGTGTCGGTGGACATTTTGTCGCGTAGACATTCTGCCAATGGGCATTTTTTCGTGACGCGCTGCTAATTTACCCGCGGGACTCGCACGGAAAAATATAAAAAACGCGCTTCATTACGCGTTACCGATTTCTATCTGAAGTTTCTAGCGTCAGTATCGATAAAACTCCAGTAATTTACTCGCATGCGAGACGAAGACATCAACAAGAGAGAAAAGATACAAGTTTATCGCGGAATTTCCATATCCCTCCACGAGTGTATCAGTGCTTCTCAAAACGAGATGTTTGTAGCTTGGGAATACCATCACGATAAAATATCCATTTAGATTAGGGGTGTTGTGAATACTGGATACGGCGAATAGTCGAATACCGGATAATAAAACAATAATAATAAAAATCTATAATCTTAGTTGCAAAGATATATCAACATTAAAGGTTAATATACTGTTATGTAAATATGAAATATTAATATTTAAAATAAGTAGGTATTAGTTATAGGAATTCTGTATTATATTGTGTGGGTAGGAATCATAGAATAAAATACGTGAAGCATCGAGAAATAATAATTACTATGCCTTTCTGGAACTGTCTAGCAAATAAAGGTCTAGATTGTACTGTTTTAAAGAGTATAAGAAGGGTGTGAGTTGCTTGCAGAGCGAGCAGTATCATACGAGATTTACAAACACATAGAACTAACTTGATCAGTGAACAGAAACCAAGTGGAATAGTCGAGAAAGCTTTGTGAAAATAAATTATTTAAAAGTGTAAAATAAACAACTGTATAAGAAGACCTGTGTATTTTAATTTGAAATACTTTTGAACCCTAATTTCGTAACAATACATAAGGCTCTAGCCATTGCTTTGATTCCTTCTCTGTTTCTCTGTTTTTATTTTCTTTCTTTGTTTCTATTTTCTTTTTTTGTTTCAATATTATTTTCTTGTTTCTTTTTTATTCCTGTGTTTAAATTTTAATTTCTTGTTCCTTTTTTCTTTCTTACTTTTTATTTTTTATTTTCTGTTTATAAATTATTTCTCTGCTTCTATTTTCTTGTAGGTATTTTTCGATCAATGTAATTTTTTATATGGCTGGTCACGTATTACACGCTTTACTAGAATAAAGATTTACATGTAGGATGGCACACGTAAGTTCACGCTTACACATGCTGCATGTGTAAATACAAATTAAAACAAATCCCATGTGAATATTAACTTTGAAACTTCTGTCGAATTTCCCTGTAAACGGGGGTAAAGCATTGGCAATAGTGAACCAAGTTTTTACAGCATGTCGGTTCTGCCTCATACCAACCTATTAGTCAAGGAATGATATACTATCGAAAACCTCTGCATTACCATTCGACATAAAAAGAAATATGTATGTATTTTTTATTATTAAATAACAAAATAACGCTTTTAGTAGAGTGCCTTGAACTAATCAATCGTTTCTTCGTTAGTGCTTTAACACAGTGAATTTTTTTTGTCCAGTTCGTCTATATTTTCTTTATTCGGTGCCAGATTGTAAGTCTGGAAGTGTGTATGGGATGTATGCAGGCCCTGATTAAGGGTGGTTCGAGGGTGCAGCCGAACCAAGGCCCCCGCCTCCTAGGGGACCCCAAACGTTTTATAAAAATATAAGTCCGGTCGATAGCTCAGTTGGTAGAGTGCTTGCATTCCATGCCGTGAGCTCGGGTTCGAATCCCACCGAGGGTATCAGAAATGATTTCCCGTTTCGGTGATTATTTCAAGCTCCAAAAAATACCGGCAAGGTTTACTCAGCCTTCAAAAGAAATGATTACCAGCCCCCTCGGGAGCTGGGAAACCCCCACTTCAACTGAAGTGGTTGGCGTAAGGCGGGCCCCCTTACCTGTAACAATAAATAGGTTCAATTCGCCACGTGCGACCCCTTTGGGGATAGCGCGGCAAGAAAAGACACTATATGTGTAGCTTAGTTGCGTTTTTTTTTTTTTTTTCTTAAACAACTTTTATTTAACTCTCGTTGTATATGCTTGTTTTTATGGTAGGTGAGGATGAAGGGATGGCATCTGCCAAAATATCCTGAAGGAACTCTTGGCGTGGTCATCCTAAGGCATTTGTCCCCTCGATCCTCCCCTCAATTATGGTGCAATTGCAAGAGACCTTCCAGACGTTTTATTTATATTTTGCATGCTCACATTCATAATAAGGTCCAATTCATATCCAGCTATATCTACCTTTTTCAGTAGTTCTTGGAGGTCTGGTATACTCGCTGCCAAAATTATGGTGTCTTCAGCATTTCGCATGTTGTTCATCACAGCACCATTCACTTATACTCCTCTATTAGAATTCGCAAGAGATTCAGAGAAAAATAACGCTCGCCAAATAGATCATTCACATTTAACTGGTCTATAATTTGAATAACAAGCAGGTTTGGTTTTAATTCCAAAGTGTCTTGACATGTTTTCCAGTTTTGATGTTTCTTTTTAAACAGGCGTGATTACCGAAAAAAAACTTCCGCCGCACCTTCGTATGTGTTATCATGCACTTCTGAACCAACAACCATTATAATACATCGTTCGAGTTATTCATTTTTAATTATTTAGGTCCTCTCGGCAGTTAGAACTTTTGTTAATGTGTCGATTTCAATTGTGAATTCAAGAAACTTCAAATGAGCACAATGTCTTTATTTTCAGATGGACAACTTTAATATAATGTTAACAAGATTCACAAAAGTTAACTTCATATACAACACTTATTGTCACTAAAAAACCGACCCGATTTATGCTTTATTATTCATTAAACGAAAACGACTTTCAACTCAATATTTTGACAACAATGTAACTGTCAAAACACGTCACAGAGTCCTAGGATAAACTATCAACATGTACAAGAGTATGATCGTTTCAGTTTATTTTGTAAATTCAAAACTAAATAAATACTGCTTGTTATTACTTCAAATTCTTTAAATAAACAGTTTATAGGTACCGAAGTATATTTAAAAAATTTAAAAGAGCAATAAGGGCATTTATGATGTTTTTTTTAGTAAATATGCATGCAATTGCGACATACCTTGCACTTTTATCGTTAGATATAAATCAGTCATGTACCTCTTCAATTTTATAAGCTCCTGGTATCCGTGACGTCATTGCAGGTCGACGCTGATTGGATGTTTAAATGTCAACAAACTAGCGTCCTCCGACAAACTACAAGGTATGAACGTAACAATTTATATTTTATTAAAAAAAACATTAATAATACTACTTATTATTAATTTTTTTTGTATTAAATATTTTGTTAATGCTTACTGAATTTAATTCAGATTTTTAAATGCATGATTTAACGTTATACCTATTAACATTATGAATAGTATGAAATACGATACAGGTTTACCTTGTGATATTTCCTTAGAAATAAATCTTTCATTTACCTCCTCATATTTCATGTGCTCCGGGTATCCGTGAGGTTATATTAGTTAGCATTTATGTCTCACAGGTGTCGATGTCTAATTGTTTGGATGGATTATTGATTTCCATTAGGTTGTTTTAGTTCAAAAGTGATACACAGATGTCAATGCTTGCAGTAATTTTTGTCACTTTATTACTTCAAGTTTCATTTACTCCTTGTATTAGTTAGGTTACTCTACTTGTAAAAAAAAATACACGGATGTCAATGAATTATTGCAAATTTTATCTTCAACAACCATCGACTTCTGGCATCCATGAAGTTTTTCGTTTACTGCCACTTAAATCTAAGATTGTCGATCATCTTGGCTGTTTTTTTTTAGATGCTGCAGCCCTAAATAGGCTTAGGTGCTATTATCGGAAGGTTTCATAATATACTCTTTTATGTTCTAGGGTTTACTCTTGACTCAGATATTAGCCTTTTTAAAGATTCTAAGTTTTCCCCTTTTTGTAAAGTAACGAAGGACTTATAATTTTTCAAATTAATAATCTATATTTTATCTAAATTACTTAATTTAGATAAATTCAGAATGAACAAACCAAAAAAAGGTTAAATAAAAATGGATATTCATTAAAAAAAAATGGCCCCAAGACGTTCTATAAAAATATTCTTAAATAAATTATACTTTGTAGTACTTTCGTTGTCTATACTCGTTTTTATGGTAGGCGAGGATGAAGGCGTGTGAGTAGGGGAGAAGGGAGTAGGGGAGAAGAGAGTTAGGGTCCTTCATGACTTTCCCCGCACCAGGGCCCCCAGTGGGCCTGGATGTATGAAAATTTAATCTAGAAAACATCAACAACAAAAATATCAAGCTAAATCGAGCAGGATGCTTTTAGTGTGAAACTTTTGATTATTTTAAACCATATTTATTGTATTTTTTAGTGTTGATCTATATTTATTATTCACGGAAATAACTATTCGTCGAATCATTCCCCTAGTACTTATTTGGATTTTCTACTATTTGATTCAAATATGACCTTTCAATAAAAAAATCGTAAGAAAATCACATTTTACACAATCTGAGAAGAAAAATAAGGAAAACACGATAATATATTATTTAGATTTTGGGCAGTAACTTTGTGAAAGCACATTTTAATTAATTAAAATACTTTTTTAACTTTGTTACAATTCACTTGAGTTTTATTTTTTTAAAAAACACAACCAGTTTCGGGAGAAGCAGTACCTCCCATCTTCAATTATTAATTTGGTAATTTTGTATTTTATGTTAGTTGATATTTACACCTGAAGATGGGAGGTACTGCTTCTCCCGAAACTGGTTGTGTTTTTTAAAAAAATAAAACTCAAGTGAATTGTAACAAAGTTAAAAAAGTATTTTAATTAATTAAAACACGATAATGTGAGAATTGTTTTTAAATATTTTTAAAATCGATTTCCAGTCTTTATAAGACACATTGGTCAAGTACACATACAAACACTGCTCATGTGAAATTACCTCGGATGGACTGAAACAAACACGCACTAAGGAACGGAATGTCGAATAATACAGCCACTATTCGGTATTCAACGAATAGCAAAAAAAAACTCGAGTGATGCCGAATACCGGATAACAGCGAGTATTCGTGGCAGCTCTAATCTGGATGGGTGAAGGGATGATGAGGATTGAAGGAGGGTGTCAGGGTGTATCTGGATTTATATTGGAAGAAGAAGTGATCGCTTAACGATGGGGGGGGGGTGGAAGACAGGAGAGGGTGGGAGGTGGGTGGAAGGGGTAGATGCGGTCCTGAGGGAATACCACCCTTATGGTTGGTGTTTAGAGAATGTGAAAAAAATAATAAACGTAGGCAAATATTAGATTCGGATATTTTAAAGCGAGTATACAAATTATGTTGTATTTGTATGTGTAAATATATGTAAGGATGTAATTTTGTACATTAAAAGGGTTTGAAATTAACATGATTTTCTTATTTTATGTAAACCTATGTTCTTATGTAACGGACATTCCAACTCCATTTGTACTATCTATAATCTAAGCTGCAAAGATATGTTAACATCTAAGGCTCACATTAAATGCATGCCCACAGACAGGCACATGTAGGTTCGCACCAGCGTATTCTGCATACAAATAAACAAAATCCCACATGAGCTTAGCCCTTGCAACTTCTACCGCTTTTCCCTGAAACCGGGGAGGCATTGGTAAAAGTGAACTAATTTTTACAGCACGAGGAGTCAGCCTCATACCAAACTATCAGTCAAGTACCATTACGTTAATTTTGAATGCAAAATTCGTTGGTACATTATTAAGAATAACAATATTTTTGTCGCAATTAAAAAAATGTCAATGAAAAAAATGTTCTAATATAAAAAAGTCTAATATAAAATATATCGTTTATTAATTACGAGTAACAAGCGACAAAACATTGTGATTGTAAATAAATAAAGTAAAAACAAAGCATAGGAAACAAAAAATAATTTTACAGAGACTTCATCAATCATACGAACATGAAACGTTGAAAAAAATATTTCTGTCATTATTCATTAAATTATGTAAGTACATAATAATTATCACAACAAAAACAAATACAAGATAGAAACACAAATGTTTGTTTGATCCTGTAAAACAATTGTATCTTTTATCTTTCAATCTACATCGAATTCAACACGAAAATCATAATACAAAAGAGATGTTTTACGTGATCGGGAAAATACGTGTTTTTTCCCTGAAATTCACATTTATTTTCAGGCACTTTTTTTCAGTAAGCTCTGACGTAAAATTATTTGTTTTTTCAAAATATGCTAGGACAGGTGATGCAAAGGAGTGTTTGTGTACGAAATAAATTATTTATACCTTACGAATTATTGTAAGCTTACATTTTTTTTTTATTTCACACAATTGTATCATGATTTTGAGGTATGATTTATCACGTTTTAGATTGGATTCTGAAACTCTTTTTTTAAAGCATATCATCATAACTTACAAAACTCGTTGTTTACGAATTTACAGCACAAATAGCTGAAAAGAGGTAGTCAAAGTTTAGGTAGACTTCTAGGTTGATGTTGTTTTGAGACTTAAAAACATAATTAACATTTAAATTAATTGTGTGCAGATAAGAGAAAGTAAATATTTGTAAAGTAAAGTTTAAAGAGGCTTTGAAGATGCGAAGTAATATTCGTATTTACTTTTTTCTTTCCAACTTCCTAAGCTTGATATCCGTGGCAACATATAATTGGCCATTTTTTTTGTAATTGCTATTATTTATTTCTTATGTAACGCTGTTTGTTGTCCTACTAAAATAGAATAAATAAATAAAATAAAATAAAATTTACTCGATCGCTTATGAATCGGGACTTCGAGAGGAATTATGTTTAGGAAATCATCGTCATTGAGCGAGAAAATATTGATTGTATTTTTATTATTATGATATCATTCCTCAGAGGCGAACACCAAAAGAAGGCAACAAACGGCAAAACTCATGTGATATAAAAATGATGACCTTATTCAGAAAATATGGTTTTCTTTGAAAATGGGAAACGTGTGTCTATAATCTACAATCTAAGTTACAAAGTTTTTTTTAAATAGATTTGTGGAAAGAAATGCAATCCACCAAGATATTTGGCCTGGCCAGTTGTCTTCAGGCGAAAGTTGAAGTTTGTGTGCATGCAACGGCATCTGTTGAACCAGGGTCGAAGTTATAGTCAAGTGGGCTAGACGCAAGATTCGAACCAACGTTATCCGGTTCCAAATACGCTAGTCGAACATGCGCCTCTACCCCTCGGCCATAACACCGACTAAATGTATTATCATGTAGATGTATTATCATTTAGAATTCATATTAAATGCGTGTCCACAAACAGACGCGTGTAAGTTCTCGCTTACAAATGCTGCATGTTTACATACAAATTAAAATCCAAATCACAAATGAACGTAAGCTCTGCAACCTTTTCCGCCATTCCCTGAAACAGGGGTGTCATTGGCAAAGTAAATATTTTTTACAGTATGGGTGGTCAGCCTCAAACTAATCTATAGTATTCAGGTATGGATATTAGAAATAAGTTTTTGTTGAAAATGAGATGAATGTAAGACAGTTGATCATTTTGTAATTCATTTTTCTAAATTTACTTCATTTTCTAAATAAATCCTATATTTCGATTCTAGACTTTGATTCTATACCACTCATGTATCAGCATAATTAATGTTTGTTATTTAGTCAGAATGTAACAGTTGAAAGAACAATGCACGGAAGCGTAGCACGAAGTGGCAATTTGTATGGCGGAGAGACGCGGAGCTGTGAATAAGGAAGAGAGGGCTAAATGGATTCTATAACCTGCTCACGAGCGTCCCGGGAAAAGTTCCCAACAACTTGAGACGCTAAAGTGCACTAAGCGCGCAGAGACTGTAGGAGCTCTGTAAGTGAATGTTGGACTCTGTTATAGGATTCCGGGAGATTAAGTTAATTGATGATATAAATTTTTCAGCGTGTTCTATCGGATGGAAATCGGTATACAACTCAGTGCATTTTATTTTAATGGTCTTCTTCTTCGTGTCAGCTTCACACCGTATTGGCCCAGTAACGAGCAATGTCTACAGCTCTTTGGTTTCCCGCAAAGAGATCATCCATGGAGCAGCTTGTCGGACAGGAAGGACAACACCGCAGGTGCTCCATTGTTTGCTGAGCTCCACACTCACATAGTGTAGAGTCCTCCCGTCCCAGAAATCCCCAGGTCAGCATGTTGGCCCGGGCTTTTCCAACATTGGTCCTCAATCTGTTCATGGATTTCCACACGGGCCACTCGAGGTAGTTGTAATGGTAGTTTTACTCGTATGAGGATTTATTTATTTTTAAATTGTCCGGTCGATAGCTCAGGTGGTAGAGTGCTTGCATTCCATGCCGAAAGCTCGGGTTCGAATCCCACCGAGGGTGTCAGAAATGATTTCCCGTTTCGGTGTTTATTTCGAACCCCAAAATAAAATACCGGCAAGGTTTACTCAGCCTTCACAAGAAATGAGTACCAGCACTCTCGGGAGCTGGGAAACCTCCACTTCAACTGAAGTGGTTGGCGTAAGGCCGGCCCCCTTACCTGTAAAAATAAATAGGTTCAACTCGCCACATGCGACCCCTTCGGGGATAACGCGGCAAGAAGTTACACTATATGTGTAGCTTAGTTGCGTTTTTTGCGTTGCGTAAACGGTTAAAGCTGTGCTTTACAAAGTTAAAAACAAATGGATAGGAAAAATATATAAATGACAGCAAGTGCAACATGACAACACAAACACACATAAAAAGCAACAATGCAACGCAACTAAGCTGCACAAATAGTGTAATCTCTTGCCGCGTTATCCCCAAAGGGTTTCGCATGTAGCGAGTGGAATATATTTATGTTTACATGGTCTTACGCCAACCACTTCAGTTGAAGTGGGGGGTTCCCAGCTCACGAGCGGGTTGGTGCTCATTTATTGTGAAGGCCGAGTAAACCTTGCCGGTATTTTATTTTTGGGTTTGAAATAAACATCGTAACGGGAAATCGTTTCTGACACCCGCGGTGGGATTCGAATGCAAGCACTCTACCAACTGAGCTATCGACCGGACTGTGTTTTTTTTTTAATTTTGATACCACATTTACTATCTGGTCAAATTGTAGTCTGACATCTGGCGATTGCAGTTGTATACTTTTTATAAATTAGCGGAGACACCAACCAGATCGAATTTGGTGCTCTTTCCAAGAATAGATTATTATCAGTAACTTTGTAAGGAATAAGAAAAACTAAAGCGTTTTTCAGATAATTTGTATTCGGATTGTTGCTAATAGGTGAAAACAAATTTGATCGATTGAAGTTCAGTTCGAGTGCTCTTTCCAAGAATAGATTTTTATCAGTAGCCTTGTACGGAATACAAAAAACAAAAATGTTTTTCAGATGATCTGTATTCGTAATGTTGCTAATGGGTGGAAAAACACTCGATTGATTCGAATCGATTGAAGTTCAGTGATAAGACAGATGTTTGTTGCTTACCCCTAGTAGCATGGACCTGTTCTCCCTCCAGAGTCCGCAGTAGCCCAGCACGGAGGCGATGGCTGCGAGTATTCCCGCGCACACCAGCACATAGGCTGCTAGAGGGTAGGTGATGGTGCTCAGCAGGGAGACGTACTGGTGCTTGGCGATCACTGTCCACAGTCCCACAGAGAACACGGCGATGCCGGCAAACTGCAACAAAACAGTCAAATTTTCCCCGTTAATTATCATAGTCTACACTCTACAGCCATTGCACCGTCCGGTCCGGTCTCAGTTTCTAGAGTGCTTGCATTCCATGCCCCGAGCCCGGGTTCAAATCCCACCGAGGGTGTCAGAAATGATTTCCCGTTTCGGTGTTTATTTCAAACCCCAAAATAAAGCACCAGCAAGGTTTACTCAGCCTTCATAATAGATGAGTAACAGTCCCTTCGGAAGCTGGGAAACACCAACTTCAATTGCGGTGATTGGCGTAAGGCCAGCCCCCTTCCTTGTAGAAATAACTAGGTTCCACTCGCCACATGCGAAACCCTTCGGGGCTTACACGGCAAAAAGCTACACTGTATATTATATAGCTTTGCTGCGTTTTGCGTTTAGACACTAGACGCATTCTGCCCGGTTTGTCTATGTTTTTTTTATCCGGCGCCGGGTGGGCCGGAAAAAGTGTATGGAGATGTGTGAAAGCTTTAACACAGTTTGTTCGGTAATACATAGACAATTCGGGTAGAATGCATTGTGTCTGAAAAGGTCCTTAACGTTGATATGCCTTCGACCCATAAAGCTTCGACCTAAATAACCGTGGTGTCTTCCATACTTGTTATACAAGGGATGTGCACACTGCACAATATTTCAGCAATGCAATCGTGACGCAACTAAACTGCACATATAGTGTAACTTTTTACCTCGATGTCTCCGAAGATATCACGTGTGGCGTGTGCGACGTATTTATTTTCACGGGTAAGGGGGCTGGCATAACGTCAACCAATTTACTTAAAGTGGGGATTTTCTAGCTTTTTTTTCGAAATGCCGGTTCTCATTTCTTGTGAAGGCTAAGGAAGCACTGATGGTGTATTGTTTTGGGCTTAAAACAAACTTTGATATCCACGGTCCAGTTGATAGCTCAGTTGGTAGAACACTTGCATAGAAATCCAGAGTTCTACGGTTCAAATCCAACCGAGAGTGTCGAAAATTGGTTTTCCGTTTTCCTTATTTCATAATAGTTGCGTTTTGGTAGGTAATCCCAATCAAGTTAAAAAAAATTAAATATGTAAATGAGGCTTTATAAGAATTGTTGGGAAACATTTAGTACAAAGACACTGGAACGAAAAAAATCTTGCGTACAATAGCAACAACAAGTAACAATATTATTTTTTTTGTTTCTTCAATTTTTAATAAAAAAAAAGCACTGTAGGTATTCCGACGGAGTAAATTTGATTTTGCCTTCATCTCGTCCCCGGCTGGTACTTTATTAGATTGTAATTTGTTTGATATCCGCCGTGCACAAGATATTCCAATATGACTGAAATGGCCGGAAAATTTCATGGAAAATTTCACGGAGATGAAGACTTTTTTCAGGAACATTAAATTCTTCAGATCTCCGAGACGGGGAAGTATTTGATTTTTCATCTGAAAGCTTAAAATGAAAGCAGCCGCAATAATGTTTTAAATATTTATTTTATGTTAGGGTTATCATGTAATTAAATAGTTTACTTTTATGTAAGCAAATACTTCGTTGGAAAAAAAATTAAGTTCTTATTCAAAGCTACTTCTTCTTTTGGTGCCACTTAAAGATTTCCTTCTATCTATATCTATAAAGAAGGATGTATGTATGTATGTATGTATGTATGTATGTATGTATGTCCCCTATAGACTCATAAACCGCTCATCCGATTTTGACGAAATTTTCAGGAAACATGTAACATATTCTTAGAACGAATCCTGTGAAGTTTGATGGTGATCAAATAAACAGTGGTTCTCAATTCTCGATATTTCAGCAACGAGGTCGGTAAATTTTGAAACCACCCAATAGAAGAAGACCATTATATTCAACTACAATACATAATCTTAGTTGCAAATATACATTTACATTAAAGATTAATATAAAATGCATGCTCACAAGTAGACACATGTAAGTTCACGCTTACAAATGCTGCATGTGCACCCACTCATAATTTAAAATCTAAATCTAAAATGAACAACCCAGTAACTTTTACTTTACGCCAACTTGAAATGGATGTTATTCAGCTCCTGAGTGGCTTGACGCTCATTTCTTATGAAGGCTGAGTAAGCCTTGCCGGTATTTTATTTTGGGTTTAAAATAAACACTGAAACGGGAAATAATTTCTGACATATTCGGTGGGATTCTAACTCGAGATCTCGGCATGGAATGCAATCTATCTATCTATATCTATAAAGAAGGATGTGTGTATGTATGTATGTATGTATGTATGTATGTATGTTCCCTATACTCATAAACCGCTCATCCGATTTTGACGAAATTTTCAGGAAACATGTAACATATTTTTAGAATGAATCCTGTGAAGTTTGATGGTGATCAAATAAACAGTGGTTCTCAATTCTCGATATTTCAGCAACGAGGTCGGTAATTTTGAAACCACCCAATAGAAGAAGACCATTATATTCAACTACAATACATAATCTTAGTTGCAAATATACATTTACATTAAAGATTCATATAAAATGCATGCTCACAAGTAGACACATGTAAGTTCACGCTTACAAATGCTGCATGTGTACCTACTCATAATTTAAAATCCAAATCTAAAATGAACAACCCAGTAACTTTTACTTTACGCCAACTTGAAATGGATGTTATTCAGCTCCTGAGTGGCTTGACACTCATTTCTTATGAAGGCTGAGTAAGCCTTGCCGGTATTTTATTTTGGGTTAGAAATAAACACTGAAACGAGAAATAAATTCTGACAACTTCAGTGGGATTCTAACTCGAGATCTCGGCATGGAATGCAGTTACTCTACCAACTAAGCTATAGACCGGACTTTTTACAAATATGGTGGATCGATATCGGTTTGGTTAGGGGTAAGCAACCTGCGGCTCACCAGCCACATGCGGCTCTTTGGGTGTGAAGTTACGGCTCTTTAGCTTCATACGCAAATATAAAAAAAAACACAGAATTATACTTCTGATCGAAAAAAACTAAATCGTTCTGAATCGATTAACGATCTCTCCGCTACTTGTACTCGCTTTTCACCCTCCCCTCGCCCCATCGACGCTATTTATTGTTGGCAAAAAAACATTTGTGGCTCTTTACAAATCCAAATCCAAAATAAGATATGTATCATTTGAGATTCACATCAAATGCATTCCCATAAGCAGACACGCATAATTTCGCGCTCACACATACCGCATGTGGAACTACAATATAAAAACCCAATCTTAAATGAACATAAGCCCTGCAACTCTTGCCGACCTTCCCTGAAACAGGGGCGACATTGGCAAAGTGAACCATTTTTTACAGTATGGGTGGTCAGCCTCATACCAACCTATAAGTCAAGGAAAAACTTTGAAATTTGTAAATTGTAATTTTTGGCTCTTCCGACTCAAAAGGTTGCCGACCCCTGGCCTAGACAAAAGTTCCAAATTAAAAAATGTTATTCAAGTATTCCAAGTTGAATTTTAGATAAACGAAAGTTCGTAGGTCACAACTAGAAGACCGTATTGAAATATATTATTATTATTAAAACCTTTTATTGAAACATACTTTTAATTAAAATATACATAATATAGTTGTTTTTTCAAAAAACGCATTTCTGTAAAATTATATACTCACCACAAATTTAAAGATCGTTTTTTTCTCGGCGGTTAAACGTCTTTCTTCTATGTGACAATGGTCCAAAGCAACCAAGATAAACAAAATGTTTGCCTTTTACCTAACCCGGCCGTGCGACTTACAATTTTGTTGTCAATAGAAAATGTTCCGTGTGCACTACCTAAAACTTTCACATATTGAAATAATGGATAGAGCACATTTTAAATGTGGGGAAAAAATGTGAATTCACTTGGCCGGGATAAAGACAGGACAGGGAGTCAAAAATTCAACATAAATTAAACACGTTTATGGAGATAGTTGAAAAAACACTTAAGTGCATCATATTGTATGAAGCATTTTCCCCAACTGCATACGTTTCACAGTGCGGTTACATTGAAAAATATTCCTGATTGTTTGGAATACATTTATTTCTTCACTTTGCTCAAAGAGTATAGTGAATTTTATAGATTAGTTCTTTAATTGTATGATTATAAAATTTAATTTATTGTTTATATTCTTTTCTTGTACAGGTCAATATGCATCTGACCAACTATAAATAGAAAATGGTTCACTCTGCCAATGTCACCCCTGATTCAGGGAAGGTCAGCAAAGAGTTGCAGGGTGTATGTTCATTTGAGATTTGGTTTTTATGTTGTAGGTTCACACGAAGACTGTGCAAGTGTGAACTTATACGTGTCTGCTTGTGGGCATGCACTTAATGTGAATTCCAAATGTAACAATTATATCCATGCAACTTAGAATAGATTAGATGAGTGACGTTACATAGCCGATTTTTTTATCTTAAATATAAATGGAGCACCGCAATCGATTTTCCCTATGCTTGGCTCTGCTGCTTAACAGTTGTACCTAGACCTTTTTTTTTAGAAAACGTGAAGATTAACCTAGAGATAAATTGTGTGAAGCTTGATTCCGATTAGCACACTTTTTTTTTTGATCCTGTTGTTTCCTCTTTTATCTGTAGAAAAAAATTGATACCACATGCCCAAATGGCGTAGTGAAACACGCCGGGTACTGCTAGTAATCTATAATCTATGTTGCAAAGATATATTAACATTTAAAATTTATATGAAATGCATGCACATAGACACGTGTAAGTTCACGCTTACAAAAAATGCATGTGTACTTACAAAATAAAATCCAAACCTCAAACGAACATAAGCCCTGCAACTTTTTCTGACATTTTTCAACCGACTTTTCCTGAAACCTGGTAACATTGACAAAGTGAACCATTTTTTACAGTTAGTGGTCAGCTTCATACCAACCTATAAGTCAAGGAATCAAAAGTAAAAAAATGATGCCTACATACGTAATACAAAGGAGGGCTTGTTTGATTTCGAAAAACTTATGTTTGTCAGTGTTTTCATATGTAATAAAGCATTTTTATGGTGTTGAACATGATTCATTACTTTTTGGATGAAAATATTATTGAAAAGGCAATAATATTTTTATGGTTTGGCGCCTAAATTACAATAATATATTTTTTTATTGCCCTCGCCCCATAGAAAGTGATTTAC